>VZRF01010024.1:447391-632528 GCA_013396875.1 Vireo altiloquus
ATATTAGATTTATTATATATAATAATATGTTTTATATTTATTATATAATATATTATATATAATAAATATACATTATAGTAGATATATAATAAATATTATCTATTTATTATGATATTATTGTATTATATTTATAATATGATATTATGCAGATGAAATTGTACTTATTTGATATTAGAAATTGTAAGAATACGTATGTTTTAGAAAGCAAAATGTTTTCAGCAGTTTTATCTTTGTTGTTAAATAGAGAAAGATTAAAGCTAAAATACTGTGTCTAGAAACACTTTGACTTCTACATTATTTCTGTCTTTTAGCTTTTCCACATTTATCTTCCTTTTACTTCATGGTTTATAAAGGAAGTTGAGGGCAAACTGCTGTTATGGATTCTGCCTGTTTCAGAGCAGAGCCGAAGCTAATCATTGCTTTCTTTGAGATGTATATAAGAAGATTAAACAGAAAAAAATGGGACTTTTAGTGGAGGAAGTCTAATCCTCAGGGTTTGTTACAGTTTAACTGAGGTGACAGGGCAATCCTTGCCATTTTGTCAAAGATGATAGAGGAATAAACGAAAAGAAAGAAAATTCCAGAAACAAGTCCAAAACAAGGAAGCAATCTGTCCAAAGACAACTTTCAATTCCATAGAGTTCATGGGCAAAATTGGGAAACTAGCATTTGCTTTGGTCCTGCTTTCCTGACACATCGTGCAGCTCCAGAAGTGCTGGTAAAAAGCTCTAGTGAGAGTCTGTATGGGGAAGCTGATTTCAGGGTGTTACTGTGGCCATGCTTTGGTTGTTTGGTATATTTGAGTATTTGGCTGCTTTCCTGTTCTCCACCACAGATGAGCAGCTCAGAATGCAGAGTTGTGAGTATGGCGTTGTGGGAGAGGACTGGAGGTGTGTTTGTCCACCTGGTTCCTTTTTATTTTATGGACATCAAAAGACAGAGCTTGAAAACAGTGCAGTNTTACTTGGCTAGTCCAAAACATAAAAAACCAAAATAAAATAAAATAGGTTAAAAAAAAAAAATCTGTCTCCCACTCTGCTGACACACAATTATTGTGTGCAGTGTAAAAAAATCATTCTAGAGTCTGCAGATGATTGGCATTCTATTCTACACCTCAGTTTCTGTTTCTTCTGCTAAGAAAGATCAGTGAATATGTGAGCATATGGAGTGCTCTAAATTTTAGATATGATATTATTATATTNTTCCTTTTACTTCATGGTTTATAAAGGAAGTTGAGGGCAAACTGCTGTTATGGATTCTGCCTGTTTCAGAGCAGAGCCGAAGCTAATCATTGCTTTCTTTGAGATGTATATAAGAAGATTAAACAGAAAAAAATGGGACTTTTAGTGGAGGAAGTCTAATCCTCAGGGTTTGTTACAGTTTAACTGAGGTGACAGGGCAATCCTTGCCATTTTGTCAAAGATGATAGAGGAATAAACGAAAAGAAAGAAAATTCCAGAAACAAGTCCAAAACAAGGAAGCAATCTGTCCAAAGACAACTTTCAATTCCATAGAGTTCATGGGCAAAATTGGGAAACTAGCATTTGCTTTGGTCCTGCTTTCCTGACACATCGTGCAGCTCCAGAAGTGCTGGTAAAAAGCTCTAGTGAGAGTCTGTATGGGGAAGCTGATTTCAGGGTGTTACTGTGGCCATGCTTTGGTTGTTTGGTATATTTGAGTATTTGGCTGCTTTCCTGTTCTCCACCACAGATGAGCAGCTCAGAATGCAGAGTTGTGAGTATGGCGTTGTGGGAGAGGACTGGAGGTGTGTTTGTCCACCTGGTTCCTTTTTATTTTATGGACATCAAAAGACAGAGCTTGAAAACAGTGCAGTGCCTTTTGGGGCCATCCATCCAAGGCTAGTTGAAGGCTCTGAAGTAAACATCATAAAATGTTTTATTCTGCAGAATAAATTTCATTCTGTATAGAACAGGTCTTCTGCTATGGGGTTGAAATTTTGTTAATATGGATGTGAACAACAAAAAGAGCTTACAAGTAGGTGGTTCTCTAGGGTGTGGTTTTTTAAAATGAGATGGTTGGCATAATAATGAATAATTCCGACTAGTCTTCTCCTGAGAGATTTTGGTTTATGCATTCTGGTGTAGAAGACAGATGTGAGTGATTTTTACAAATGCTGACTCAATTATGATGGAAAGCTGTTAGAAAGGTTAGCAGGAATGCAGTGCCAGAAACACACTTAATAACCGAGGATGATCTTCCTTTTCTGTAGAGCAATGCAAGTTTGAATTCTAGGAATTCTAGAAACTGCAGCAATGCATCACTATCTGAAGCCATTAACCTTGTCAAGTCTTGTTAGCTGGGATGCAGCTCTGAGCCAATGGACCTGGCCTCATACTTTTGAGTTATTTAATTTGTGCTGTGTCAGGGCTGCACACAAGCCCTTTGAGCCAGACAACCTCATGTGAAACAAGATGGACCTCACTGCCATTCTTGCCTTTGCCTAATTTTTTAACTACATTACCTGTGGGTCTTGGTTTACAAAGCCAATTTCACCTTTGTATTACTGTGTTTATCGCATTTACTGACATTGTAGCTGTTGAAAGGCTAGGGAAAAAGCATATCTGGAGAATACTCTATTAAAACAGTGAACTATTTGTGGAGACTTTGCAATGGAAATATCATTTATCTTCCTATGCAGTGATTTCAAGATCAAGCTGAGGGCGATGTTCCGGGTAATGTAATATGATTATACTTTCCTTGTGAGCTGGACAATATATCCTTTTTGAAAAATGATTATATATTGATGACTGAAGAAGAAAATGTGACAAACTGCAGTGAAAATAACATCCCCCTTGAGAAGGTTTGTTTGATAAAATTATGACATCCCAGTATAAATTCACTATTGCACTTCTTCAAAATTTTTTGATCTCTGGGAAAAAAATTCTGTGATCAAAATAAAACTGAAGTGTTGAAAGTAGAAAGTCTTCCTTAGCTGATATTAAAACCGTGTCTTTTATGATTTCAGGATTTTGTCCAGTATTTTGTCATGGTTTGTTCTTCATATACAAAATTAACTTTGAACTGCTGCTTCTCCACTAAAAAATAGCAAGTTACAGTGTATGTATTCATTTAGAAACTGAGAAAAAATTCTGTTAATGCACTCCTGAGTAAAGATCTGTTAATTTCTCTATTCTCCCTTTGTGTTGCATTCCTCTAAAAAAACAAGTGAGAGAAGAAAGTGCTTAAGAAATATTTGTAAGTAAATACTGATTTTTTTTTTTTTTAATTTTAATGGAACCAAACTACAATCTGCAACACTACCACTGTTTAAGTATTACTTGATTTTTAGTGTAATAATTCCCCTGACTTTTTTCATGTACATTTGTAACCACTGGCAGAATCAAAGCTTCTGGATGTTCCCAAATGAGAGTTGTAAACTTCATTTTTAATACAGAAAATTATGTTTAATATGTCTCTGAGAAGAAAAGCAAAATTCAGAGTTATTTCATGAGGCTAGTAGAGGAAGCTTTGAAATCTCTGTTGAAGATGATGTTGTAAAAATTGAAACTGCTCAAACACAGACTTACCATATATAGTTTTTTAAGAGGAAAGGCATTTTCCTAGGTGAACAGGGACATTATTTATTGACAATATATGTCTGCACAGTAAGGGATAATAGATCTACATAGAAAAGCAGTCACAAAATAATTTTACTATTACAGTTGGTGTCCTGGGCCAGATTAATCCCTGTTTTTTTTCTGGTAGATCAGTAGAATGGCACTAGGGATTCATTTATCGCTTATAAAAACACCCATTCCTCAACTGTAACTCCCAAAGCCATCACCTTCTCTTGTATCAGAATATGGTCAAATGTTGTGTATCTATGTATATGTATGCTGATTTTACATGCCTTTTGGCAAAAGTTACCATAACATACCATTGCTCATTCTAGATGTAAAAAATAAAAGCTTAAGCTAGGATTGCAAATGGAGAAGAACTTGCAGTTTGGATATTTTTGCATCCCTTGAGATCCGAATGCCTTACATTGCAATCAGTCCTTCCGTATAGGGGCTTGTGGAAGCCAGATTTCCTAAGTTCTCCAAGTAAGATAAAGTTTTTGCAGTTGCATGATGTTTACTGCTAAGGTCTAGTATTTCTGGTCTTGCTGTATGAGGAACTGACACGGACTTCTAATGGGTGACAGCTGTCTGAGTTACAAAACCACATATAGGCATGAAAAAGGTGCTGTCTAAATTACTCAGTCTCCTTGAGGAAATTTTTACTCAGGATATTTTGAATTTAGGAGAAGGAATAAAGGTGTGTTTCCTTAGCAAAAAAAAAAAAAAAAAAGTTTTAAGGGGCATAATATCTCTATTTTATATACATATATCACCTAGGTACTTTAAAATCTTAAGTGTCATAACATCAATGTACGTAACTCATATGATGTTCCTAAAGCAATTCTTATTTGATCTGTTGTCAAGGATATAAGAACATAGAAGAATAAAATGATATCGTCTTATATAATGTCAAATTCTTCAGATACCATTCACTTAGGCAGCGATTTTGGAGATGAGAGATGTTATGCATCCGTTTGTGGAAGTATTTTTATGATTGCAGCATGAAGAGAGAGTGTATTAATTTTTGAAATTTTTACTGGTGTTAGTACAAAATTTCCTTGTGGTGTGTTAAGATATGAATAATGAAGCTGTCTTAAGTGTTAGTTCACATGGGATCATTTCAAGATACTACTCTCATATGTTAATGAGAGTAGTCAGTCCCACACACAGCTTGGAGGAATTTATTAAAATTCAGAGTACTTACAGGCCGGTTAGTCAAATTTGTGTCCCAAAAGCTGTGAGATGCAGCTAAATATTTGGTCTTACTACAGCACATTAAAATTATTTCCAATTTTTATGCCACAGTTCTTTACTACTTAGCATATTAGTGAGGAATTTATAAATAAATAATAAGACACTGAATTTTTTGAAAGTAATTTTTCTGAGAGGAAAATACAGAATGAATGAGTATCATAATTCTAGATCTTTTAAATTAAAAAACAACCACCCTCTAATATTTAATTGGAAGAAAATTAAGATAGAAAACAAGTTTTTTGTTAGTTCACATGATTTTTTTTTTTTCCCCTGTCTGTGTTTTACAAAGTTCAACAGTCGAGCATGACTTAAAAAACAGTAAAGTTCCCTTAGGGACACTTTAGGGATTAGAGACATACTGTAGTAGAAAATGTAAACATGATAGAGCAAAGAGCAAGGTCGTGCAGAGCACTGTCTGTTAGCAGAAGATCTTAAAATTGATTCACTGCTTCTCTGTAAATTCTCTCTGCAGAGAAATACTGATCTCTGACACATAGACAGGGTGATCATTCTTGCAGGAAGGTTTTGCATAAAGTACAGTTGCTGAAGAAGACTGGAAAGATGACACTTTCAAATAGTCAGTTGTGTTATTGCAGTCTAGAATTAATGGTCTTAGTATAAAAGCTTGTTAGACTTAAAAACTATCAAAATAAAGTGAATTACTGTAGCCTAAAGGAGTTTCTGAAGTTGCTAGGAGTACAGATTTATATTGTGCTTTAAAGAAGAGCATAAAGTGGAGCCCAGGTGAAGACTAGTCCAGTATAACTGATCTAAGGTAGCAATAAATCCCAAACTCCTTGAACTCACCCTTTGGCCACAACAACAACAACAACAACAACAGCAACAACAACAAATTAATTTTCTTTAGGTGTACTGCTTTTTAGAGCAGTCAGGCATCATCAGTGTTGAGTGTGTGTGTTCATCACTTCTTGCAAATCATTATCACCGTTATTTTAGTTTAGAACAATATTTCTTTTACTGTCTGCCCACATTTTTGAAAGTGATAGTGAGCCTATCTCCTGAGGTCAGCACAGACAAGTGATTGACTCTCATATGGGTCTGAATTAACATCCACTATGGAAAAGGCAGAAGTGACATGTCTACCTGCCAGTGTTGAGGTTTGCCACTGGATGTTGAGGGATAACAAAGGATTTTAATCTTCTTAGGTATCCTTTGCTTGACCTGCTGCATCGTTCCATTTTTTGAGTACCAAGCTTTTAAAAAGGACAGGTTTTTTCTGTTTAAGAGTCTGGTAATTTTTTTTTTTTTTTTTTTGAGTTATACTTTTTAGTCGGGGAACAGAATAGAGATATCTGAATGCTAAAACAACCAATAGTTGCTCTTATCTGAAGATTAAGTAAGTTTCCAGGGAACATGAAGAATGTTGCAGAATATTTGTGACTCTTTACCAACTTCTACAACCACAAGTGGATGGGATTTAAGGGAGGATCTTTCAAGCAGGAATCTTGCTGTTCCTGACCAGCAAAGCACTTCAGCACTTAGTCAGCTGAAGCATGTGGGTAGCTCTACTGAATGCACATCTGATTTGCTTGTGAGAAAGCAAGTGTTTAAATGCCTTAGTGAACAGGGGCACACCACTCTGTGGCTTTCAGGACTTGACCCGAGCAATCAAGAAAAAAGATTCTCAAAGGGATTCTGTAGACTTGTAGAATAATCCCTAATGCTGAGTGCAGGTTTTTGCCCACACCCTTGACTCAAAGAACTCTCAGAGTCACTTATTTGTTAAGACTTGTATATTTATATGAATCCCTTTTACAGTGTTTCTCACTTTCCCTATGAACTGTGTCTTCAGTAATTTGAAAAATTTCTTTTGCTTGTTGTAACTCAGTGGCACTGTCTGGAAAAGTTTGGTTGTTTGTTTAACAATGGTTTGTTTAACAATGGCTTTAACAATCAGGGGGACTTCACATTTGGGGTGAAGAGAAAACCATATTTAATCAGTGTATTTCAAATATATTATACAAGGAAATAATCATAATCCAGAAATTCTAGACTAGGGAAGTGATGGAAATTCTGGGTAAAGGCTGAAATTCTGGATAGGAAAATTATTTTGGCAGCTTTGATTGTGGTGAAAAAACCCTAAGCAGAGATCAGTGCAAAGTCATTTTTATAATTCTCAAGTTTTAGATGGACCTCTTCATTCTGTTGCAGTTGTATGATAAATTTCTTCGTCTTAGAATTACTGATTTTAAAATGCTCATTTGAAGTAGAACAGTGGTTAGTCTAACTTTTGTAATAAAGATTGGATTTTATCTAATGCACTTTTGCTTTATCACAGTTGTTTTCTATTATTAAAGTAGAATATACAAATGTATACTTTGTTGCTGCATTATGCATGATTAACTCATAGCACAGAACCAATAGATTTGAATAAAAGGTACTGTTTATAAAGCAAACCTGAAGATTTAATAAGCTTTGGAGGTAACCAGCTATTTTTAGTGCATTTGGCTAAGTGTAGATATTTTGCTTTAATGATAGGTAAGGGTAAAGAGGGTACTGTCATCTTACATGCATGATCAGTAAGACAGAACTTTTACTCTGGATAATTTTGCCTTGAAGATTAATTATCTTGTACACATGCTGTGCTATTAAAATTTCAATAGCATGATCAGCTTTGAAAAAAATAAAATTGAAAAAAAGAATATACAGCAGTGTAAAAGGGTGAGGGAAATGCCTGATGCTCTTTTCCATTTATCCAAATCTTCCTTTTCCCGTGTTATCTAAACCATTTGTCTGAGAGATGTACCTGGTCCCATTGGCTCTAAGCAAAATGAACTTTTCCTTTTCACTGCTTGCTTAAGTAACAGGGCCGGGTGTCTCCTGAACTTACTTTTGCTCCATGCTTCAGTCTCCTTCCCTTGTAAGTCATTCCATATGTTTATTGTACGTGTCAAATTGTTCAAACTGTTATTTCTAGATTGTTTTATTTAAGATTTATTTTTAAACTGGCAAATACAAATTTAGTGAGCCTGCCTCTGTGTGGACCAGTATTGACACCCTGTGGCTAACTAGATTAAATCACAGGGGAGTATTTGGTAGGGGTATCCTGAGGGACATCTCCCAGGCTTCAGCCACTGCTTGAATACAGTAGCCTCATAACTGAGCTGAGTGTACTGACTGTGCAGCAGGTCCCCTCATTTCCTCTAGGGAATATGTGAAAATAGTACAATAATATAGTGAATAGCAACAGAACTTTATGGCCACTGTTCCTTATCCTGATTTGGTTCCTTTTAACTGCTTCTGTGCTAAAGGAAGAGCTGGATGCCAAGTGTGCAAGTGCATTATGTGTTGTGTGTCTTTCAAACAGTAATAAAATCGGTGTTCTGCTCATTGACCATTCCAAACATTCAGTTACAAAATCTTTAAGTCTTTTTTATTGCTGTTGTGAACATGGCATTTTTCTGGAAATTGTTGCTGTGTAATTTATTTTATATCTGAATGCCTGTCTTTACACTAAGTGCAGTGCTTCAACCTTAAAGCAATAAATTCAGAGCAGCACCACTGAATTGAGAGACTCTAACTGACTGGGAGGAAGCTGTACTTTAAGCACTGACAAAAATACGGATTTTTAATAACATACATTTGACTTCTACTATGGATTTAAGGCATCATGTAAAAATATAAAGCCTGGATATTATTTCTTGTTATTTAGCTGTGTAATGATGGCTTAAAAAAATTATGTACCACTCAAAGTACTTTTTTATCATTCTTTAAGGAAACTTTGTAAGTGAAGATGAGGAATAAAGAATACCTCAGAATAACTTCACCATTCATGAAGTCAAGGCCTGAATTTTTTTGCCAGTGGTTTGTGTGTTCATTGAGTAGTCATGAACAGGAAATCATACCCTCTTCAGGCACTCAGGTGAAGTGATGGTCCTTACAGCATAACCTCATGGACTGGGTCACATCAAGATGTGCAGTTTTTTTCTCTCCTTCCTTCATCCCTGTTGCTCTTTCTTTCCTGCTGCCTCCATACACTCACACTTCCCTTGGGAATACTCTCACAGCAGGACACCTAAGCTGCCCGCTACAAAGGAAGGGAAAGAGGGAATCTTTCAAGGGAGCAGGTGCCAAGCCATTTAAGACTTTGTGGATCACAGCAAGCACTTTCAGTTTCACCCAGATGTTGGCAGACAGCCAGTGAAGGTCAGAGTTTTGGTGTAAAGATCTTTGTCTAAAATACACGATTTGCTAAATGGATTGCTGCTTTCTTCTTCACTTCAGATATCCCCTTGCATCAGCCCTGGGGTTGCCTCATGTTGAGCACACCACAGTCATTAGCCCAGGAGAGTACTTTAGCCTAAATTCTTACTCAACTTTACACCCTCTACAGTGCCAGCCGTCCCAGGGTATATGGTATTTAAATCAGAGCAGTTATGATATTGTTTGTTGACCTGGCACCATTGTGAGCTGCCTGTTCTCTATAACTACCATCTAGAAGCCTCCCCCTCTTCCTTAAATAAACTGCATACCAGCTTTTTTGGGACATTGTACCCGCTGATGCCACATGACTTGTGTTATCCATTGAGAATAATCATTAGATCTGTTAAAGCTTCTGTGATTTCTTTTTTTTTTTTTTTTTTTTTACGACTAAAGGAATGCCAAAAAAAATCTATATTCTTGGGTTAACTGAGGAGTTCTGTGGCAGTGTATTTTGGAAAATAGCTAGTTGAGCCTTTTTGCTTCCCTGTCTTTCCATGGGTAATTCACTACACCAGTCCTTGAGGTAAAGTTATTTTTATATGGTCTATTTGATATTTCTCCTTTCATTTTAACCCTTAAGGCTGGGCAGAAAGCTGCCCCTCTGTGGGTCCCTGACAACCCCCAGAAGATCCTTCCACTTTAAATAACACCACAGTCCAAAAGGCTGTGTCACTTCAAATTTATGCAACCCATGCTGCTTTTGCTGTACTGAAGATTTTTCTTATGGTTTTGAGGGAGAACAGGTCTGCCTTGTGAGCTTTCCACCCTATCTCCCTTTAACCTCTCAAATCTCTTTCCCTCGTTTCAAGTTTCATTACTTATACTTTGACCAGCTTTACTTGTTGCCAGTTTCAGACTTTCACATTCCAGTTATTATATTCACTTGGGAATAAAAGCTTGGTGTGCTATAAATTTACTTTTCTTTTACAAGAAACAGAGTATAGTTCTTTGGAAGTTAATCTATTGTCCCCATTCATCTGATAACCTTTGTGCTGGATTTTTTCTTTGAGAAAGTCAGTGAAAACATATTTTAGTGTTTTTGTAGGAAAGTATTTTAGTATAGGAAACCAAACGATATGGATTTACTGTATTTTAATATAGTCTTACATGCAAGGATCTCAAAGACATAGCATTTAGAAATTTTTAGACAATGGACAACAAGTTTAACCAGAACACAATGTGGATTCTCTTTTAATTTTTTGCCTTGTACCATAGGAAAATGTATTTCTTTTCTCTTTAAGTGCGTTACTCTTCATAATCCTCCATAAAACTTGAAAGTGTCAGTCATCTAGATAATTGAAAACATATAATAAGTGTAAGACTTATATAGTTGTTAAATTAACTACTGAGTACATTTAAAGACGAAAGTTTATAGCAAAAATGTTTTTTCCCCAAGTATTTTTTGCTTCTAATTATGCACTAAGGGAAAAAAAATAGATTTTACAGTTAGTGAGGTTAAAATATTCTCTTCTGTTTAGTCTTTCATCTTGAGTTTTGAGAAGATGAACTACCATGTTTATCATACTTAATTTGACCTTAACCTTTTTTTAATGAAAGAGACTTAAAATGTCCCAGCTGGCATGTCTCCCACTGTTGTGAAAAAAGAAAGAAAAAAGAAAACTTTGAGTAGCTCTTCCTGTGCAGTAGTCGTAGCAGGCTGAATAAAACCATATAATGTATTAAGCAGAGAGTCAGTAATCTGTTATTTGGAGATGGAATTTGAGACATGTCTTGCCCCAGTTTGTTATGAAACCTATGAGGAAAAACTGTAAAGAAAAAAAAAAAATCATAAAATGTATTAGTAAGTATGCAAAAGCATTAAAATATGCTTTATTTTTATAATTTTGCATCAATAAATACAATCCCAGCAATGATCATAACATCTTTATACTTTTAATGTAAGGTAGTTTGTGCAAGGTTTCTGTATCAGACCATTACATATGAACTAGGACATTCCTTGTGTTTTTAGTGGAATTTACAAAATATGTACCAGCTGGAGATCTGATTCAAGGAACATGATGTAAACCTCTCTACATTGCCTACAAAAGCACACTGAAATTACAGGTGAGAATTAGCTCTGGGAATATGTTCTGGTGTGAGGATCAAAAGGGGCATCAGTTCACATAAATCAGCAGGTTCTTCATTGATGCAACAGTAATGAAACACAAAGATTGTATTTATTTTTTAAATAGTTTATGATTTTTTTCACAAGTGTATCTTGCATCAAATTTAAAGGAGATGAGGTGTAGTTATCTTGCTGTCTATATCAGATATCTGTTAGTGACTATTGGCTGAGAACACTTCTGAATGGAGGACACCTTGCTCCACATCGCTCTAGATGCATGGGGAACCAGTGAAAGGCTTCCCAGATAACAGCAGCATTTGGTCAGGGTAAAAGTGAGAAATTATTCCGTGCCTTGGGTCTCATTCTAGTGATGAGCATTCTGTTCTGGTCCTCAGAACTTGAAATGTATGCTTGTAGTTTTGGGCAGTTCTAGAAGAGTAAGTAACACTTTTTCCTTTGGAACAAAGGGAGAATCAAGCAGACAGACCCTGAAGCTTATGAATGTGGTTTAGGAGTAAAAGTTTTAGGAACTCATTATAGGAGTACTTCACCTAAAAGCCGTTAGTAGCTACACACTCTAGCGTGTATAAAAGCTGCATATGCTGCTGATTATGTTACACACAGAATTAGAATTTTATCCAAATGAAAAGTTCTATTCTCTTAGAGTACTAGAGAGAGTGTTCTTCCTGACTCCATTAAAATTATCCATGCTTTGTAAGTATTACTGCTAATTAGTGCAGTATAAAGTTGTTGACAGCCGCACGTGTAACATGGTGTAACAAGGACTTCACTCGATGCATTCAAAATCCCTGGGAAGTTCCTCTGGATTATTTGTGACGTCAGTATTTCAGCTGTTCGGTTCTCAGCTTTTCTGACTTTTCATTCAAAAACTAAATATAGGGGAAGGTGAAAATATTTTTTTTTTTTTTGTAACAAGACTGAAGTCCTTTAATTTATATGTCATGCTTCAAGTTGTATGCAGTTGTGGCAGTGACCTGGAAGGAGCTGTGACTTTGGTCAGTTGTGGCATCAGTTTTAGCCTGATATACACTATTGGATCAGAGGGACAAAGGGTTGTGAGTAGGAGAGAGATTCAAGACTTGTACCTCAGCTACTTTGTTATTCTTGGTAAAAATCATAAATGCTGATAGAGTAAGGTTGGCAAATTTGTTCTTTATGAATGATCTGAAGTAATTACAGGTTAATATTCCAAAAACCTGTATTTTGTTAAAAAGCCTATCAATTAGCAGTATTTTTTTAACCCAGTGTCTTCTAAATAAGAAGACAGTAAATGAATGAGATATAATTATCTAAAAAGGATTTGCTTGAAAGCTGTCAATGTCCTGGTAACTTGCAAAAAAGCACCCTCAACAAATATAAAGGAAATGCACCATATTTAAGCATTAGAGCTTCATTATCCTATAAGTAGACATCCTAATTTATTTTTCTCTTTGTGATACTATTGTGCGAGGGATAGGTAGTGGTAAAGTGATGTTTAAAAGCTTGGTTATGGTGGCATTATGTAACAGTCACTTTTCAACACAGTTATAGTATTTCAATTTGCAAATTTTACATACTTAAAAAAACCCTCAGTCCAGCAAGCTGCAAATTTTTAAAGACTTTAAATCTGCAAAATTATAGCCACTTATTTTTGCCTGACATATTTTCAGCTTAGACCCACATAGGAGCTGCCAAACTTGTTTCTTTTCATTACCTGTTCTATGTCTGGCTCGAAGTTTAGATTTTAGAAAATGGAAAAAAGCTGTTTGTGAAATCACGAGGCTCTTGAGCTCTTAGTTTCCTCTTAGTATCAACGTTTATTTATTTAGGTTTGGGCTGGGTTTCAAAAGATTGAAATTGGAAACAGAGAAGGTGACTCTGAATACCATTTATCTGTATGTAAGCGAACATTCAATGTACATTTAATTTAAAAAATTGCTGTTTCCTACAAGAGGGAGATATTTTTCACATTGTTAAAACATTTTTAGAGGTCACTAGGTGGTCATGTCACCAGCAGGGAGTTTTTGTTTGGCAGGCTGCATTAGCAGTTAGTAACAAATGCCTCCCATGATTCTGCGTTCAAAAGGAGTTGCTTTGCAAGTAACAAATACTTACAACCTGAGAACTGAAGTATAAAAAGTAGTGACAGGGGAAAATGTTTGGAAATGTAAAACAGCATCTTTAGTGGCCAAATTGGAGTGTTTAGGGAGTTGAAGATTACATATCTACTTTATACTTGAGCTTGGAGTTTACAGAAGCAATAATATTTTCACTACTGCAGTTGTGAGTCTCATCATTTCTAAAGAACTGTAAATTTGCAGCTTACAAAAGTCCTTGTTTTGGGCTGTAATTAACTCTTTCAATGTAATTGTCATCAGAGCTTTCACACTCGTTTTAAATTTTGTTTCCTTACGTGGATTTGCATATTTTATGAATGACTATAAATATTATGACTTAATTTTCCTCAGCTTTAAAGTGTTTTAAAAATTAAAAAGAAATAAAACTGAGTAACACTAAATGTATACAGAAGGTTTGGGCAAATCTACACTGGGAGACAATGGAAGCCATGTTTGAGAAATTCTTTGTAATCTCTTTCTTTGTTGTCTTTCTGGATTGAGATATGATGTGTAAACATTTGTTAGTGAGAGTACAATGGAAATAGTATTTGGAAAGTAAAAGTACTGAGAGTTGGACAGAAAATATCAATTTGTTATGTTTGTAATACAATTCATTTTTAAACAAATGTCATTAGTGGCTGGAACAGCTAAGGATTTCTTCCCTTAAATATAGGGTTCACTTTTCCATGATGAAAGTAATAGAGACATTCTAGTTATTTCAGTGTATCATTAAGACCCCATGCAAAAGAAATCAGGGAAGGACTCTAGAAGAAGATTACTGCCCATGGTGATGCTAATCTGAAGCAGCTGCTTGCCTTAGGACTGTGTTGATTCACACTTAAACTCTGACCTTGGCACCTCTCCTGTTGTATTGCCATAGTCTCCACAGTCTCTAGGCCTTGTGCACTCAGATGTCCTTGGTAGGCTGGCTGTATTTTTCATTTAAACTGATCATGTCCAGAGTGAGAACCTCGGTAGGATCTGTAGCCTTCCCACTGTCACATGAGGTGCACCTTCTATGGAGAGTCTGCAAGGGATGGACAAAGCCAGAACTAGGATGAATTGGACACATGTGGTCTTTTCCTCTGGCACCTTGAAATACGTGTTTTCTTAAAACAGAGCTTTGTACGTCTCCAGGAGAGTCTTTTGTTGATGGACAGTACTGAAAGTCTGTGAGTGGAGAATTCCTCTGAAGGATGGCAGGGTGAGATCTGCGAGTAATCCCATCAACTCACCTTTACACTCAACTTCCACAGGAAGGAAACTCCAGAATATATGAGATAGAAGAGAGTTTCTGTGCCCTATGATCCTGTGATCCTTGTTAAAACCTGGCCCCCAATCTGGATGAGCTGAAGAATAATGTGCGCCAGCTGTGCAGGCTGCATGTAGCATTGGGAACCAAGAATCTTTGACAAAAAAAGGTGCTTAGAAAGGCACTTTAGGCCAATTGATACCACATGGTAACCTTATGAGGACTAGAGTCCTTGGGGTCCCTTTTCAGAATTAGACTTGGACCAAATCTAGCAGCTGGATTTTTTTCACTCTGGAGGGTTTCTGTGGTTTAGTTAGCTATACTATCGCTTGTCTGTATTGAATAGGAAAAGACCATGCCTGGAATTCTCAACATCTCTATTTTATTATACTCAGAAGACACATTCTGATAATTTTTTCTGGGGATTCCTGGCAGGAGCAATATGAAACTTAATCCTTACCTCAAGCTCTGCAGTACTAGAGTAGCCTGTGCATGACTGTGGCTAGAGCTTGTGAAGATACAGGAGAGCATTTTCACAGGTCTATGGGCCAGTGATAGATCGAGAAGGAGCAAAGGACTTGTGTTTCTTGTGTATGAGTGTTACCTGTTGCTCTAAACCTGCCAGCAACCTCTACTGTTCCCTGTTTCAGCTGGCCTGGTCTGGCTCCTGGGAGAGATGGTTACGTTTATCTCCATTATTGGGATATAATCACACAACACCTGGAAGCTGTGATGTTGTGCTGGATGCTGACACAGTCTATGGCTAATGAGATTTACTTAATATATTTTCTTGATGAGGATTTCCTAAACTGCGACCTTAGCTGATTGGAATAAACAATAAACTCAGTCCAAGAGTTTCATGGCCTTTTGCAGGTTTCTCACCGTTTCAGTTTCTGTGCAAAAAAAATCCCATATTCTGTGGGATATTTCGATTGTTTTTCAATAACTTCATTTTTCTTTAATTAAGTAGGCTGAAGTTACAGGGTTTTTAAAGAGTATGTAGGCACATATTTGCTATGTACATTATGAAATAATTTAAAATTTGATGAGTTTGTAATTGTATATTAAAGAACAGTAGTTCACCTTGAAGGTAACAACTGAAAAGTGATCTGTGAGTTGGTAAATGTTGGGAAATGCTATTTTTTTTGTTAGCTTCTCTCCTTTCCTGTAGCAGCTGAGGTTTCGCTGCTGGAATACATTAATTTAAGGTGATTTGTATTAGATCCATCTTTAGAAAATCAATGCCACAGCTTTTTAACTAACAAATTTTATCAACATCTTTAGCAAATCACCAATGAGGTGCTGTAGTCATTGTCAGTAATAATTTCTTTGCGGACTTGGAAATAGTTGCTGAGTCTTTATTCTGTTACTTGAAAAACTGAGGCCTCTCCCAAAAACCAAAACATATGCTTGGGTCCTTGGGGGAATTTAAGCTGTTTCTGGAAAGGAGTTGGGGGCACAGTTGGGGTTCTGTCCATCTCTCAAGTCAAGAATTGGTAATTTTTAAATGCAATGTTAAACTTTGGGTACTGTTTTCGGCAGATTTTGATTGTGCTCTGATTTATTCATTTTATTGTATTAGGGCTGCTGGTTTAGTTACCAGATAATGATACAAACTCAATGATGAGGCACTACACAGAGTAAACTGCTCTGATAAGCTCTGCTAGATAGGTTTGTCCATCAATTGCCTGGGTATCAGCTGACTGCATCACTGGGTGGGACATTATCCTTAGAAGACTGTCAGATGCAAAAAGGTTAGAAACTAGTGACATGGATTACAGTCAAATGGAAACCATTAAAAAATTACTATCCATGTAATATTCCAGATTCATCAAAAATTCACTGGCTAATGCCAGGATTTGATTATAACCAGTGAGAATTATTCTACCTGTTGAAAAAATAGCTGTTGAGGAAATTAAACCTATTAGCAGTTCCTCCTTTTATTATATTGTGCATGTGTCTTACTGTGTTGATTGCAGAGAAATAAAAATAATTTTCTTTATTATATGAGTGGCTGAGACAATGACTTCTTAGAAAATGTGTTTTTTGGAGGTACTGTCAACACGTGTGAAGCTGTGTTCCCACACACTTTGCTGATTTGCTTTTCACTGAGGTAGTCAGCACTGATATGATGAGTTCCTTGTTCAGCTCTCTTGCTTCGAGCTACTCTGCTTCCTGTAAATGTGAACTGAATGTGTCAGCCTTTATAAACATCATATGGACTCTGTTCCTCCCAAACAACTGTAGCTGTTAGTAATTGTTCATTACAGAATAAATTCCACTAATGTTCAGAAGCATGGAAGTAATTTGGGGAGAAACATACTTTGTTCTTTTGTACTTTGTATAATACCTTAAGAATAAGCTGAAGTCAACCTTAACTGTAGAACCATGAGCAGTGTTCATAAAGTAGCTTGAAAATGAGTAGAACAACCAAACCAGTTATGTCTTTGCCAGGTTTTTAATACTTGGCTGTAGTTTTAAATGTTTTAAATATTTAATGTATTAGATTTTTACATAGTGTATCCTACCTTTAAAAATACCTCAGGTCTTTGTTAAATAAAACATTGTTTTCTGAAGTTAAATCACAGGGTTTTCTGACAAATGCAATAATAACCTGTATGTCTTTATCTTCTTTTTTGAAAAAATAAGGCAGACAACAATAAAATTTCTTAGTGCCCAATCTTGACATGAATTTTTGGTTTCTCGGTTGATCTTCTAGTCCAGAAAGGATAATGCTGCATTCTCTCTTTCAGGATCTTTTTGCCAATTTTTTGTGTTACGTTCTTATTTGGGGAAGTATTGTTGTAGCCAGCTAACATGGTTCTCATATGCTTTAAATAATGTCTAGAATATTTCACATCATTTTATATTTTGAGAGTGTGCATTTTCTTTTGTATTGGAGAGCACATTCAACAGTAGAGGTACCTGCAGAGTTGAGTTGTAGTGACCAAGTTAGGTCCATTTTGTGCAACAGGGAACAAAATCCTACACCCACTTTTGTGTCTAGACTTTGACTTGGTTACTTCTGGCTTCTTTGAGCAGCTGAGGTGCCATTATTTCCTCCCACCTGTACTGAATCTCTGCTCATTGCAGAAATTACCAGCTGCTGCTTCATTTCTCACAGCAATGGCACTTCTGTTAGCATTCCTCCTCCTAGTGACTGCTCATCTGAAAATGGATCATGTTATTTGTGTGAGTCACAAGGCCACCTGGATAGCAATTGCAGCCAGCATTTTCCGTAGCAACTGCTCCTTGGGCTGATTCTGCCACAATTCTTTCCAGATGTGCTCTTGATTCAGGTGATCAAAATCCTGCTCAGAAATTTTTTTGTTGTTGTTGTTCTTGGATTCCAGAGCTCATCCATGGTTGCAGTAAGTGTACAACTTTGTGCATAGTTTAAAAAAATCAAACCAACCATGGGCATGCAGAGGCCCCAGAATGTGTCTTCTATTTGATTCTTAGGAAGGGTTTTTTGGTTTTTTTGAATTGCTGAATTTGGTTATTCTTCCAAAAGATTTTTGTTAGCTGGACAGTCCATGTCTTTGGTTTTGGAAGGAATTTATAGATTTTTGTACCATAGTCACTGCAGAAATTTAGCAATCTTTATTCGTTCAAATGTTCTTGCAAACACACCTCTTGTCCCTGAGAAAATCTGATTTTACTGTCTGGCCTGTGTTTGGTACTGCTTCTGGAAAAGTCTCAGTACCCTCTTTTCCCAAGAAGATTCACCTCAGTTATTTTGACAAATTATTCTCAACTAGACCAGTTAACTTCTGACAGGGACCTGGCTGATACCTTGAGAAGGGAGTCTTCTAACAATGAAAAAAGTTGATAGTTAAAATACTCACAAGGAAGAAAAACCAGTTTGATTGACCTGCCCAATGAACAGTAAGGGCCATATAGTTTTTTAATTCTAGTTCACTGATTTTAATAATTTCAAAAGTATGACCAAGTACTGATTTTCAGTAACCAGTGTAGTCCCATGGATTAAGTAATTTTATTATCCATTTTTATAGGAGAATTTAAACCAACTTGATCTTAGCACAAAAGCAAACCTTTTTTTGCCCAGAACAAAAGTCCTTCAGGTCAAGAAGTTTTGCTAAAGACTGTCAGAAATATATTTGAAATCAATAGGAGCTTCATGTGTTTGGTGTGATGGGTAAGAAGTTGATTGTTTATCAAGGAAGGCTGAACATGCTACAATTCTTTGTGGAACTGTCTTAAAATATGTCAATACTGTTATTTCTGCTGTGATGACTCCTTATTGCCATTCCAACATCTGTCCGTCTAAACCTTCTCCCTGACACAGTTCAGATATCCTTTTGGCCTCTTTAGTCTGCTTTGAGACAGTCAGCACAAAGTGTCTTCACTGTGAGCCAGTGTGGGTTATTTTAGAGCTCCAAAACTCTATATATGCATTTTTTTAAAATGTTTCCCTAGTCGAAAACAGATTTTGAAACAACCCACCAAAGAAGATCAGTGAGGAAATTTCTTTATGCAAAGTTGATTCATGTGAGGTCTTCATGATTCTGGCAAAGCTTGTGAATAGCTCCATTAGCAGGGAAGTCATATAATTAAATAACATCATGTGGTATCCTATCTCTTTCATTCCCAATCTTTTAAGATACTAATTGGAGAAATATTTGTGTGCTGCTCTCTAATTTCCTCTCTCCTTCCATATAAATTTCTTGTTCCTCCTCCAGGCTTTCATTGTCTTTACTGATACTTTTCTATTTTATAGTTATTAATTTCGTATGCTGTGTTTTGAGTGTGCAGTATTTTATTTAAAATGAAGTTTGGGTTTTTTTTCCACTGAGATAAAATGATGGTAGCAGGGTTTGAATAAATATTCTCTGATAAAATGCTTGTAGGCACTTAAGTCTTTAGATATCCTGCACTTGAAGGCATTGTGGCCTGCTCAGAAAATACCTTATCTTCTTTACACAGGTGTTTAACTACCTTTTTTTTTCTTTTTAATGCTAGCTCCAATAATCAGTGGTGTTAATACTTGATTTTCTGTGGCTTCAGTAGTTCCAGGTATAATGAAATTGTCAGAAATGGTATGTTAAAGTTTACTCTGTACCTAGCAGTACCTTATCAACTAGGCAAATTTAACAAAAACACTTTTATAAAATAAAGACATTGAGTTGTAATAATTGGTAGAATTTTGTATATCAATCAAATTAAGCTATGCAACTTTTAACACAAACTCATACTTTAGAAATCAGTAATAAATGTCTTCATGTTAATAATGGTAATGATTTTTCTGACTTCACAGGTCTGAATTAAAATGGTTAAAATATTAAAATATCATCCTTCTTGGGGTGTTTGTCCAAACATCTAAGGGGTTTCTTGATCTAAGGTTCACATACAGAGTTGTACTCTGCCATGTATTTGTGACTGGTGTAATTTCTATGGCACTGGTTTATACTGCTCTGACACCCTATGTAAGTGAGCATTTAAACTGTGCCCTAAATCAGTTCTCAAACATGAATTATGCACTGCCAAGAGAGTGCATTCTGTTAATTGTAAGAAGTCAGGCATTTTTATTTCTCAAAATTGCCTTCTAATGCACTGTAAAGCTCAAGGCATAAATTCTAATATGTGTTCATTCTGATCTCTATATTTTGTTTCAAAATGGAGCTAATTCATGACATTTTCAAGTTCAATGTAATCTACATTGGATTTTATGAGTTTTATGTTTGTTGTTCAAAGGGCAGCTCTTTGTAGCATTGTGAAAATTAGAAGGAAGACCTTAAGTTGCTCCTTTTAAAATCAACCTAATCTTTATCTTAACTTTCCAATGGAAAGGAAGGAAATAGAGTTTTGTATATTTTTATTTGTGTGGACAATTTTGTTGATTGGCATTTATTTAAAGTTGAAAAAAGCCCCACTGATTCTTTGACGTAACTATCTATTTTGTAACAAATGGTTATTTGGAATATATTGTTAAATCAAAATTAAGGACAGATCACAATTAAGAAAAGTTAATAAAAAACAAAAGTTGAGGGTTTTTTAATATCGTGTTTCTGCATCTCAGTTTTATATGTCTTTGACACAAATATTTTGAATTCTCTGCGAATTCATTAAAACGGTAGTAACTCTTAACAGTAACTTTTTTTTCCCCTGAGCTTAAACCTTTATTTGGCAGTTCAAAAACATTACCAAGAACTATATTCAAAAGATCAAACCATTCCTTTTCCACAGCACTTTTATCTTTGTCTTCTATAAACAAGAAAAGCAGTGTTGAAGGATGAGGGGGCTGACAGTGACAGATTACCTGTAGTTTTGTTTTCCTGTTTGACTTGGGTGGACCCTGTGCAGTTGTGCCATGTTGGGCTGTAACACAGCCCCACGTGCTCAGATCCCATTGTTCCTCTTCCCAGCAGTGCCTCTTTCTGCAGCACTTTGGGCTGTGGCATGAGGCAGGCAGAGGTGTTCTATGCCCTGTGAGGAGTCAAACGAAGCCAAATGAACAACAGGAGCCAGTTCCAGTAAAAAGCTGCAAAAATTCAGGAATAACTGGCATCTAATTTCTTCTGCTATGCTTTGCAGGACTGTGAATTCTCCTCTGCATTTCTCACACAATCTGAAGCTTCTTCCATCTACTCCTGTGTGAGCAATGCTGGCTGTTTAG
This sequence comes from Vireo altiloquus, assembly GCA_013396875.1. Classification (NCBI taxonomy): domain Eukaryota; kingdom Metazoa; phylum Chordata; class Aves; order Passeriformes; family Vireonidae; genus Vireo; species Vireo altiloquus. The sequence continues at coordinate 468,522 of VZRF01010024.1, forward strand.
ATGAAATGATAATGCAGTGGTTATAGATGCATGATCTATGAAACTATGATGTAATTGCTTTCACAATGTCTTTTCCGGGGGATCTGTTTTACTTACCTATCATTTCTAAAATATAAATTATTGAGACATCAGAAGTGCAATGTTATAGGGCTTGAAAAAGTTCCAAGAATTCAAAGGGCAGTTGAGTGGCTGCTTCATACTTGAAAATTAGCCCCAAGAGATGGGCATGAAGTTTCTTCTTTGCCTTTTAAAATCTGGATTAGTTTTGTTTCCTTAACAAAGGACCTAGATGCACATTTCTAATTGCTGTTAAGGAGGAAAAAAGTGGATAATTTGAAATTGAAAGGCAATACTGTTAGTGGGAGGTGTAAGTAGAGGTGTGATTATGGGAGTAATGAACTGTGGCTCTGGGGAGGAGAGAAGGAGGAAAAGGACAAATGGTCAGTGAAGGGGATTTTTCAAGAAACTCCTCTGAGATTATTCAGAATCAGGTCCTCTCTTTTTCTTCTTTCCTTTTACTCTGAAATTTTACATCAGGAACAGATGAACTGTCCCTTTTGTCCTTGATTTTAGCCTAATATACATCTAATATAGGTGTAATATAGAGACTATTTGTTTTCTATCTCACATAGTGTAAACCTTGATACTCCATCCTCACGCCTGCTTGAAGACTTGATCAGATGGAAAATTCAAGGTTTGATACTCAGATAATGTGAGGAAAAGTGCTTGGTGGGTTGGAGTGTGGAGTAGGGTCACCCCTCTTTCTGTCCCACTCTTAATGGATCAGCTCTTTCTTCTTGGTGTGTTTGGGCTGTGGAGCATCAATAGTTGACTGTGTTTGCTGTTAAGGGAACCAGGACAACCCAAAATGCCATTTCATGCTCTCTTTCCCTTCTGAAAGTATTTCACAGGGGTTTGTTCTTTGAATACTGTGTAAGATAATTGTTCATTTAAAAGGAGTAATCTGTAAATGTGCTTTTGTAAAGCAATTGGAGAGATAAATTTTCTGTCAGAAAAAGCTTTAAAATACCAATAATATTCTGAAGTTTATTTTCTAAGATGCATGCACATCCATAATGGATTAACAGCATGTTTTAACAAACCATTTATTTGCTTTAGGAGTGACAGAGAGAAGCTGTTTCAAACAGGATCTCTCATCACCGTCTATCTCTGGTCACCTCCTACTGAACTTAAGGTTGAATACTGGGGGTCATGAGGGAAAGAAAACAATAATTAAAGTGAAGAAGTTGATTGAACTGGGTTTTTTGTCCTTCACTATGATTAGCATGTAAGAAGCTGGCTGAGTACTCTACTGTATATCATTAGTTCAAACATTTCTGACTTGATTTAGCTTTAAGAGTGACTTTTTAAATTGCATTTCTGTATTTTGTGGAGAACAGCTTAAGTAGTAAAGGCAGTAAAAGTTCTCGTTAGAAGGTCTTGTTTCTATAAATCTTAATCTTGGAATTCTGTTAGGTTACAATTGGACTGGTTTCTAAGAACTCACCCCACCACCCAAGAAATTGTCATGGGTTCTTTTATTAAAGCTCAAAAAATTATTCTTAGACTAACAGAGGTGGGGAGTAAGGCAGGAGTGTTTACAGAGCTCACTTCTAAATTGACTGTGATAAGTGGCAATGCAATGTATTATGATTAGAGGTTTCTGGGAGACTCTTTAAGAAGGTTAACTGCAAGGCAGCTCTCAAAAGAAAGCATTTATCTTAGTGGTCATCCTTCAGTGTTTTATACTACTGAGATTTTTTTGTGGGTGGTTAGAACCATTTTTTTGTGTTTTATTAGCTGTATCTTGAATACCTCCTACTAGCTGAATGACAGTTTAGGGTTATTAAATCTGTTCTTAGTACATTTTTTTATCCTTAGTTAATCTTGACTAAATATATGCTAGTGAGCAACCCTTTTTTCTCAGTTGTTGCCCATATTTGTTAAAGAAATTATTCCATTTGACATTTGTTTAGGCTGAAGTTTGATAAAATACTGTATACAATATACTTTTTCAGTTTGGCATTCAACAGAGACTTTCATGGATTTATTTCTTCTTGCATTATCTTATCTTCCCTTCTAGCATGCTAAGACTTCCTTTTCATATTAAGTAATTTTTTTCACTCCAGGACAGATGCTTTCACAAATGCAAACTCTGTGTGTATTGCTAGAGATCCGTAAGATTGTGTTTTTCAAGTGTTAGGTAACATTTACAATTGAGTTACTTTGCTGTCATCTGCTTTCTCTAATCCTATGTAAGGTATTTTTTTTTTAATTCAGATTTTTCTTTGACACTGCTTCCAGCGACTTTACTAAAAGATTTATATTATTTTATACTTTCTATTTGTTTAAAAGCTATCTCTATTATCAGATCAAAAATTGATCAATCCTCCAAGGAAAGGAATCTTTGTACCTTTGACTATCACTAATCTTTGACAATCACTGAGGAATGGCCATTATCATTACACCTTGCCTAGATAGAAGGAAAAAACCTTGCTATTTTCTTGTGCTATTTATGGACATTACTTCTTGTTCTGTGTGCCATAAATATAGAAAAGTTCTTTTTCAATTTGACATAGCAATTTGTATTCTCATTATCATGTTGCCATTGATAGACTATTGTAGTTTTTCCCAATGTTTTCTTACCAGTCATTCGTCTACCTTTTCCCACATTTTCAAAGCTAAGACCTTTTGTATAGATGAACATACTCACTTCTGCCTTGCAATCTGTTTTTGTTTTTACTTCTCAATATATTTGCTTTATTCAAAACAGATCATTAATACGGACTTTCTCCTTACTTTTCTAGACAGCATCTTTGGTTTTAAAGACCAATTTTATTCCTGTCTTCATGGCACTTGAAAATCCTCCTATTCTGAAGCCTCACTGAAATGTCATAAGTAGATTTTCTAGTCCATCATTCATTAGTTAATGAAAACATTATACAAACTGGAATTTGGATAGAACACAATTTGTGTAAATAAATTAATTCCTGGCCATTAGGGCAGGAGTGTTTCTTTCATCTATTCTTTTGTATTTAATATGAAGTGACAAAAAGTATAGGAAGATTTTTGTGACAATTTTCTTGGTACTTCTTAGAGGAAGCACGAGGGCTGTAAGCCCAGGTCCCTCAACTGAGTGTGCTTATTAAGAGGCTGTTGTATTCACTGACTCTGTGTTGAGGAGACTTTCCTGAGGTTGCTGTGGGTTGTTGCAGTCAGCCTTTGCCAGGAGAGGAGAAATTTCATTTCCTAAGTTGGGCTTTTCCAGGGAAAAGTTTTCCCTCCTCTCTTTGCAATGAGTAGGGTATTATAGTGAAAGATATGTAAGTTGGAAATCCTAGGAATTACTTTATGCAGGTGAAAGAAAAATTTACAGACTAATTACCAATGTGGAGCATTTTCTGTTAGGTTTAATATATACTTTTTAATTTGAGAATTTACTTACTTTTACTGTGAACAGTTAGAACAATATATTTTTTTTGGTGTTAAAAGTTCTACCCTGTTATTTGTATAACAGATAAGTTTGCCAAAAAAAGAGAGGAAAAACTACTAATAACAAAAGGGATTACTCTTTATAAATATTACTGTTAAAGAATGTCATTTAATCCACTGCTCTAATAAATTATTTTAAAATGTATTTTATTACTATAATTTATTAAACAATAAGGAGACATTTTGGCTGCAAATAGTGATAACATCTCTGTAGAACTGTATTTGGATAGTAATTTTTTTTCCTGACACAGTAGATAATTAGGAATTATAAATTATGCTTACACTCTTAGGCACGTTAGCTGAGAGTACATCAGACTGTATGTTCTTGGTGGCAGTTCAGGTCTTGATTTGCAAAAATTCTTGCACTGAAACTCATGATGAGTTTCGTTTTCTATCAGCAAAGTGGAAGTGTATGACTTACCTGAGAGATTTAGATAAAAACCTTGCCACCAGTTCACATTTTTGAATGAAGTTTGCTTCATTTTTGTAGGTGAGAAAATCATTATTGTCAGCTACTCACATCTTAACCTTGTTCCTAGTGGCCAGATAATCGCATTTCAACTGTTTGCTGCAAAAGCAGTGATGTTAATTTTTTAGCTAGGTCACTGGAAAGCTAAAATAAATTGCTTCTGTCCATGAGGTTTTGTTCTTCCATGGCAAACTTGAAGTATGATGACAAGCTAGTATAACAACTTTCACAAATGTGGGCAAACAAGTGTGCAATATGTATTAAATAAGATACGATAATATAGAGATCCCGATCTATCCTGAGAGACACCTTCAAAAATGCTTGGATCTCTTCACTTTCAGTTCCTGACAAGTATGGGCAAGGTCTTCTTCAATCTCTGTCTTCAGGGACTTTTTGGGGCTGGATCCTAGGCCATGCAGGAGTAAAGGAGGACCTGGCTTTCATCAGGTGCTCTGCTACAACCTGCATCTTTACTTTGTACTCTGAAAAGTACTAATAAAATCTCTTGGGCTTCTCTGTCTTCCCTCCATACAGAAGGAGTTAATTCATAAAGATTTAAGCAACCATCGTATCATCTGTTAGAATATACAGCCCTGCTTTGCCAGCCTCTTGTTAACCCGGATGCCTGGTTAAATGCCACTTATATTTGAGGTTATTACTGTTCAGATTATCCATGATAATAAACATGGGTAATATGCTGACACATCCAGGAATTAGTCTGTGCAGACAGGTGCTGTGCCTGCTCTGGCGGGCTGTGTGAGCCAGCTCCGGTCTGGAAGCCATCAGCACATTGTGTGGCACTGTGCCCGAGCTAAAACACCTTGTCCTCAGATAAGTGAGGCTTTAGAGCTTCTGAATGGAGGCTGACTCACATTTGGGTGGCTCCAAGAGTGCTGGCAGTGTGAGTTTGCATTTGATGTGTTCATCATTGCACGTGGCTGGGAAAGGGCTCCCACACAACTCCTCGCCCTCGGATGGCGCAGTCGTCTCTCCACATTCACAGGTTTAAGGCCTCCCAGCTCCACTTAAATTAGCTTCAAAGATAAGATTTAAAAAATACATTGGCAATAATTTTGGGGGACCAGTTCAAACATCTATGTGCTGTGGGTTTGATTAGAATCTTGGAGTGTCTCAGTGGACCACTTGTGGTGTCATTTGACAGCAGCTATTTCACATGACTGTGAGCCATCATTTCCTGGAAGTGCTTGATGTGAGTCATTATTTCCTGGAATTAAGTGTTTGGTCACATATTTTTTCAAGCATTTTCCCAAGATGGGAAAATCCCCATCAGCTGAGAAAATACATGCTAGGGTCTGCAAAATTTTGTGGGTTTGGGGCTGCAGTATCCAGAGTGGATATTTTTCAAAGTGTGTTGACTGGCTCTCCTCTCCCATGAAAGGTTTCACCTCATCTGTTACTTTAAAGTGGAATGGAGAATGTTGCACAGCTGAACGATTCAGATCATGAGAATGTGTGATCATTTTCGCTGGCAATGCAAAAAATTTACATGTGACTGAATCCTATTATGAGATGTTGAAATCATACCAAATAATTCTGTAGTTCTGACTCTTCTTCCTCAATAGTCAGGTTTGTGCCGATTTAGAGGCAGTGGCATGATCTAAACTTCAGAGGAGGAATAAAATTTCAATATAGCTTAATGTAGTTTTCAAGTTAATTTAAACCTCTTATTCCATTTTTGACTTTTTACAGCTGTAATATGTTACTCATAATTAAATAACTATATATTGTTAAAAACCTCATGGGTGACAAGTATTTACTGGGGAATTTCCTATTAGAGAGCAGACATTTTGTATTAGGCCTGGCTGGCTTGGAGTTAACCTATACAACTTAAGAATGAACCTAAATATATTCAAAAACCTTGAAAGCTCTGAGATGTAGATTCCTTTAACGTACTCACAATGAAAATATGTAGGTATGTGATGGTAATATCAACCTTGTTTATCTTCAGATATTATAACTGGAACATTGTTACACTTCTAACTAACCTTTCTCTGTATTTTTATGGCAGTGTGCTCGCAGAAATCTGCAGAGGAGCAAACCTTATTTAATTTGGAATAACATTATTTTATGGCTATATGCAATATGTTATTTGTATTTGTGTTTTACTTTAAAGTCACAGAAGACCTTTATTTCTGCCAGAGAACTGGTGTTATCACACCTGACATCTGGGAGCACCTTGGCACAGGGTGCCCAGAGAAGCTGTGGCTGCCCCTGGATCCCTGGAAGTGTCCAAGGTTGGATGGGGCTTGGAGCAGCCTGGGACAGTGGAAAGTGTCCCTGCCCATGGCAGAGGTGGGACTGGATGGGCTTTTAGGTTCCTCCCAACCCAAACCATTCCATGATTTTATGTAGATTCCTTGCTTTCTGCAAGTCGAGAGGAATTGAATAGAATAGCAAATCAACTTTCTTCTGTTTTGGTGCATTAAAAATGTAATATTTTAATGAAAATGTGATGGAATAGGTATTTGAGCACAACACATGAACAAACTGACAGTGTTTTACAGATTAGTACACAGTAAATTTTATGCATTATTATGAGGTTTATAGCAAAACAATATACCTATATTTCATTTCAAATTAGAATTATGGATATGTAACCCTCTGATATATATTTTTTTTTGTTTAACTGATATATATTTTTTTTTGTTTAATACTGGTTATTTAAAATAATTCATAGCTTTAGCTTGAATTAAGACAGTTGGAGTCTTGTGGAATTCTCTTTTAAACATCATTTAACTGAGATTTGAATAAAGAAGACAGAATAATAAATGAGACTATTAAAGTGTATGAATAAAATGCAACTGTTTATCTAAAATTGATCCATGTCGCATAACTTTGACTTAAATAAATGGGTTATTTTTCTTTGACTCCATCAGAAATATTGTCCTATAAATATTTATATTAATGCATTAGAAACTTTGAAATAAAAGGGAAATAGCTTTCTTGACATTTCTGCTGGCAAGCAAAGGACTGTGAGAATTCCAAACTTTTAGCTCACCTTGACTGAATGAAGTTCATAAGCTGTATTCTTACATTTATTAGCAGTTGGAGCCTAAGGTTAATTTATGATTCATTTATCCATGTTTATTTTTTAATGATTGATCTTATATAGTTCTGGGAAAAGGCACAGGCCATAACATAATCTTTTCTAAAAGCTGTTGGGTATTATGTGCTTTTTCTTGGCTGATAAGTCTTAGCCTGTCATTGACTAAATTGCACAAGGTGAATATATTTATTTTATTTATGAAATTAAAGGACAGATTATGGTCTTGCTGGAGCATGAGCATTTTAGGGTATAAGATATTGCAAGAACTGTGTTTTCAACTACGTATTGTAAAACTTGCCTTTGTCTGATGTCCTCACAAACTATTTATGTTGTGCCCCTGCAAGTGTCTATTTTATCTCATATATATCTGAATGCTGTAAGATTCTGTTTGCTCTGTGGAGATTGAGGGGTCAAGATCCCAAAGGAAATGATTTCTCATGAACAATCAGATCAAGAAACTTATATTTTACTTCTAAAAATATATTTTTGTGTTGATACAGCAAATAATAATAAATACATAGGAAAATATGTAAGTAAATATGAGGGAAATATCCAGAGATTCCTGCACTGAGGACCCTATGGTACCAAGTTCACAGGATAATATAAAAATTTGTTTTATCTATATCACTTTGCTTTCTAGTGTTCAATCTTTATGATCTGAATAAGTCAAAAGAAATTGGTGTAAGGTATTCTAGAATTCTGGAAAGTGAATAAAAAAAAATCAAAGGTATTTAAAAGCAAGAAATTTCACAGAACTATTGTTAGATATCATATTGTAATAAAATAAACCAAGATTAAGCAAATAATGAAAAGTCTATAAAGAGAAAATTTTGGCTACTCAATTTATTTCATGATTTGGTTACACCTGACAACGTTTGCTATTTAGAGTGTTCAGAAGGTAGGTGATTGTTCTCCTAGTGATTGAAAGAAACATCTCATGCAGTGTGATATAGTTGCATATACTATGTTTTAATGAGAATGTAACAATTTAAATTTTATTTTATCAGACAGGAAGCTTTGCTTGCTGCAATTAGTGAAAAAGATGCAAATATTGCCTTGCTTGAGCTGTCTGCATCAAAGAAAAAGAAGACTCAAGATGAAGTAATGGCTCTTAAACGAGAAAAGGACAGATTAGTACATCAGTTAAAACAGCAGGTGGGGAAACATTAATTTTCAAACTTTCATAGCAACAGAAAACTGGCATTATTTTCATTTGTACTGTTTTATTCTGACATCCTCTTGGAAGTGCTTGAGCCAGGTGTGACATGTGGCAGAAGTTGGAAAAGGTGGGATGTGTTCCATTTAAGTGTTTATTGCTTCTCTGGAGTTGTTAAAAATTAGCTGCACATTTGTTTGGCTCATATTATGTGCAGCCAATACATTTTGTTTTCCCTCTTCGTATAATTTCCCACATTCTTAATTCTGTGAGAGAGGAGAGCAGATACTTCTTGCATAAAGCAAGATCTATCCATTCTGTTGACTCTTTTTAACCTCCTTCTCTTCAGTTATTTGCTTATCTGTTGTAAAATAATTGTGTTTTCAGAAGGCTTCAGGCTTTCTGAGAGGTTATCTAGAAACTGTGATTATCCTTAAAATAAATTCTCAAATGGGTAAAAATCCCTCAATCTTCAACAGTATAAGTAATTTGAAGTTTAAATAAAAACCACATGGTTAAAAAACCCTCTAGAAATAGATATTATCACATCTATTCAAGCCATGATGCAGTTGTGTCTCAGTCAGTAAGCTGGCCAGGAGAAATTTCACCAAAATTTATATGATAAATGGGCAGATGTGCTTCATGCTTTTTATCACTTCATCCCACTGTGCTGCCCCAGAGCAGAAGATGTTGAGTTCCAAATAATTTTAGGGATTTTTGTTTTGGTTTGCTTGGGAAAAGAGAAGGTAGTTATTTTCTTTTTCAGATATCTTCTATTTTTGCCTTCATCTTAGGTTGCTAAAGACTAAATGAATACACCACTTTGCCATGTTCCATGATAACTATCATGGATATTTAAAAAATGTTCATCAGAGACCTGGGCAACTGCTTTGTTGTGCTTGTTTTTGTTTGCTGTTGTACCTTTAAGCTATGCCTGGAAAGTGTTCCAAACATTGATAACTTTCTTGAGACAGAGAGAAGGAACAGCAGAAGAGGATTGCTAGAGAAGCATTGTGTTGGATAACTTCAGTTAGAATTGTAACCAAATACTTCAAATACCTCCATTATTTATAGTGATAAAGATCTTCAGTAAAGCTATTTAGCTAGATTAAATTGATGCCAAAATAATCTCCCTGTTATCTCAGACACCACAAAAAAAGAGCCACCAGGAACAGGAATGTGGTTTAACTAGGTCACCACTTTATTACACTTCAGAATTATCTGATAATAGAGGTTGTAGACTTCACTCATACTTCTTTAATCCCTTTGGGAAGAACCACTGTCAGCCCCCAAAGGTTTTTCACGTGTTCATCCACCACAAAGGTTTGATCTGACTTTGCTGGGCTCGGGGGAGTGACAGATTCCACCCTGTGTGATGCAGCCCCCCAGTTCCTCCCTTTCCTTGAGAGGTTCTGTCTCTCGAGCTGTTTCTGACTCACCAGAGCTTCAGGGAATGATCAGCTGCAGCATCACTTTTCTTCTGGTCTTAATTGTCCCATCCTCCCTTTCCACAGCTGTTGCACTGCTGAAAGAGAATTCAAAAAAGACCAACTTCTCCAGCCTAATGTGATCATCAAAGGAGAAATATTTATAAATATTAAAAGATGACTCACCAAATAATGCTAAACATTTACATAAATTCATCCCTGTTCTATACTGTAAGAGGAATTTTTGCTTTGAGAGACAAAATATCATGCTGGTCCATGATAAAAATCTATATTCCTCTCATATAAATCCACATTTTCAGGCCTTTGGGAATGTCAAACACATTGTAAACTACTATTTAGGCATTGCTTTTGAGGTAATTTGTCACAATTTTTTGCATTGCAAAAGAAAAAGAGGCATCTTAAAGAAATGAAATATCCCAACTTTGTCAGGAAATGGGAATATTTATGACTTTTTAAATAAAGCTATAGATAGGCATATCATATTTTAAAGATTAAAAAGTTATTTAGATGAATGAGTTGATCCATCTTTTTATGGAGTGTGACTCTGTGAGTTTAAGTAAAAGTTCTGTTATTTTTAAGCTGGAAGAAGATAATTGCTTTTATGTCAAAACCGAGATAACCTAGAAAAATTATTTGTATCACAGTGTATTCAGCTGTAAAATTAGTAGTAATAATGCTGACCTCTGTGTTGAAAACACATTCTCACAAGAAACAAACATATTTAGTTGAAATGATTTAAATACAATTTAGCAGCTGCAATCTGTCAGTTGAATATTTATTGTTTAGTGCTTTAAATAAATGAGAAGCATAGTAATATACTCCCAGAAAAACAAACCACTGGAATTGCTTTGATTCATACAGCAAATGTTGTATTTTGAGAGCTATAGCACTTTGTAGTAGGCTTTAAAAAACCCTAAAAAATGCAGAAATACAGTATTAAACAAAATTCACATGTGGGCTTGGCTGAGTGATTACATAATGTGTATAATCACCCTGGCCAAGATTCCTTTTGAGAATTCTGAGAAGCTATTTTTAGATAAATTTGTACAGTGATGCAATCCTTCATGAAATAATTAGCTAAAAACTCCATTTTTAGAACATCTCCAGAGATTTTGTTAAGAGCAGAAGATACTGCGATGTTTCTGATTCATCCTGAACTTGGATACTGCGAGAGAATTTCCCAGTTGTCTCTTTTCACTTTTAAGATATAGTGCCAAAAATGTGAGTGCAGTTGGCCAAAATGCAAGGTCTTCTAATTCCTTAAGAGCATTTTATTTTTCTTCTCAAAACATGAAATTAGAAACCTTTCCAGTGCTTTCAGGACTGCAGGTGTACAGAATACTCTGGCCAGAGGCAAAGCTGGTGTTTGGCAGACTTCTCAGTCTATTAGTTCACTCCTCTATATTTCATCACATCAACATATTGCTAATGCAAGAAAAAGGGTGAGAAACAATCAAGGAATTTAAAAAATGTGTGTAATCACACTTGCTCAGCAAACTAAAAACTAGGAATATTTTCTCCTACATGAAATACGCAGAATTATTTCTTACTAATTACCCTGTAAATATTTTAAAGAGCTCTTTCAGCAGCAAATGAATAAATTGGAATTGGTGGCAGCATGTTGCATTCCATATACTGTTCTAGTTAAGGAATTCAGAAACATTGCTACTGTGATATTATGGTGGTGACATTAGAAATAACAAAATACCCCAAGTTGTATTTTCCCTGATAGATTAATTCAGCTTTATTGCACTGTGTATTTTATGATATTGGAAGTATTTATATTACTGTAGGAGAAAAAGAATATTATTAGAAGTTCTTGTGATTGTGATTATTCTGGCAGCCCAAAACATTGTTCTGCAATACTGTGAATTAATTAATTGCATTTACCTCTCTATATGTTTAACAAGCATGGGAACAAAAATGCAGTGCAATGCTTTCTTGCAGTGTAGACATTGTTATCTGTAGCACTTGTGAACAGGAGCAACTCTAGTGTTGGTTCCTAATCACTGTTGCTTAGTGTTTCTGATGTTAAACTAAGTTAATCTTTCTGATTGCCTTAAATCTCACTGGTGAATATTATAGGACCACATAATTTTATGATTATTATTGTCGCTGCTGCTGTTTACACAGATCTGCTTCAGAAAGAGATTTATTGTGCAGTTAAATCCAAATATCACTGCACAATGGGTAGAATCCATGTTAAGAAGCCATTCCCGTGGGTACTGCAGACATAATTGACCACTCTGCTGATTTTTTACATCTTACGTTTATGCTGTTTACTATAACTTATAATATTGGTCTTGTTCAAGCTTTAAGCACCTAATTTTGGACAAAAGAGAAGTCTGAGACCCTTAAGTTTTAGTTTTATTTTTGTTACACTTATGCTACACAGGTTCTTTGTTTATTTTGGGCAGGTAAGAATAGGTGTTCTGATAACTTCATATATTGATGATAATCAGTCTGGTTATTTTTTCCTTAAAAGTTCTCAGAAAATGTACTAAAATGGCTTTTACCGTCTGATTTTAAATGTGGCTGTTCAGATCCCATTTATGTCAATACAAGGCACTCAATGGCCTTACACTCTTAAAAATCTTTTCAGTTTATACTTTCCTATTAATTAGAAATATCCTAAAGGAATATTTCTGCATGACTTAACATTGGGGTTTATTCTCTTAATTTTTAACCCGATTTTTTGAATCTGTGTGTTTGAATGTGGGTCACTACAGTCACTACAATTGAATTGCATCTCAATTTTGGCAAGTGCAGGTTCCCATGGGGGTGAAGGTGCAGATTGCCACCTCTCCCTGTAGCTCAACACAGGAGGGGCACAAGGTAGGGAAGGCAATGTGTCAGTGTAGCTAAAAGCCTTTGCCTCAACAACTTAGTTGATTCAAAAGACATTCCGTGTTGGAAAAGCCCTGAAAATGTTGGCAGTGCTCTCATAACACTTTTCACATATTCTCAGTAAGATTTGACAATTTACATTATAAAATTTGATGGGCTCGGGTCGTAGCTGGATATGGCATCACTTTTTCCTTGTTATGCGCTCAGGAGTCCAAAGTCTTTTGGATGGTATTTTTACACAAACGTTTTCCAATGAGAGGGGCTTTTTTTTTGCCTATAGCAGTCAGGCCCTGACAGCACCACAGGCTTGGTAAGTCCTTTCCTGCTTTAAAATCTGTTTCTGTTTGTTCTCTGTTCAGAGTTTTTTGATTCTTGCAGAATCTGTGTCACAGCTTAAGCCTGGCCACGGCTCAAGGCAGCCTTTTCTCTCTGGTGATAATCTGGTTGTGATCCTTATCCTAGAACGTTGTTCAGACAAATGGTTTAACTTCACTGAGACTGAAAAGCTTAAATGGAAAAAGTAGGTAATGCAGATATAAAATAATGTATGTATTAACACTGGAACTTCTGTAATTTTGGATCTGGCTTCATTGGTAGGTGAAAATGGTTATTAAGTATCTCAAATAGGAATAGTGAGTGTCTCCATTACAGTGATCTGAACTCCCAAGCCAGAAGGATTTTTCTCCACATAACATTTTAAACAAATCCTTATGTTCTAATACACCATACTCCGTGATATTAAGACTAAATACAGTTTAACACTTGATCTCAAATACAGTGCTAAGTAGCCAGTTACTAAAAAAAAAAAAATACTGTAAAACCTTGGTGTCAAATATTTCTACTGCTGTAATGGTGGATAAAACTTGTTATTCCTACACTCTAGCATAAAAAAGAAATTAGTTATATGTAAAGTATCTCTTTAAAGCATATCAAGACACTGGTGTGATGTTTTCTCCGTTTCACTCCATATATAAATATACCACCCATGTATTGAAATGTATGTTTTGTTTAGCAATTTTTGTTGCATACAATGGAAGAAATGTAGTAATTTCAACTAAAGCTATATTTTGTTTATGATACATATGTGAGACCTGGGCTTGGTATTGAAATTGTAGAAAATCACTATTCAGACATTAAAGATGGTGAAAAAATGGCCAGTGCTGCTAAGCAAATTTGCAGTTTCAAAGGTCTTATTTAGCTGCTGAAGTTTGTGATTCATGTCAGGTTTTAAATAATTATTATGGGGAAGTATCTTTTTAATGAGTTATTTCCTGTTGTAAAAAGGAAAAAGGAGAACCTTCCTTCTTCCGCTGCTTGTCTGTTTTTAGTAGAACCTGGCCTGAGATGTCCTCAGGCAGCTACTGTTTCAGAGCTTTAATTATGCTTTTAAACCCACTTCTTTGTGTCTATGTTCTTACATACTTCTATGTAATTACCAAGTTTAGCAGTAGGACTGAGACAAATACCTTTAGCATGACTTTAGCCTATACATTACTGAGTATGCTGTATTATTACAAGATACTTCCTGCTCTTCAAGCCATTCTTTTAATTCACAGGACTTTAAAAGACTTCAAAAACACAAACTCTAAATGCAGGAAAATGCGGCAAAAGAAGTCAGGCAGGCCATGTTCAATTCAACATCACTTTGTTTAATCACAAGTGTCAGAAAAGTTGAAATTTGGCCTCAGTACTTTAGATAAGTGTCTGCTTGGCACTTGGAAGTGCTGCCTGTCTCCGTCTGCCAAGTGTCCAATATCCCAGCTGGTGTTTGGGAGGCTGTTGTCCTTCAGCTTGTGAAGAGGGAGACTTACTCTGAGCTTTAACTTCTTTCAGGGTAAGTCAGTCACATTTTGTAATCTTGCAAAGCAGCAGGTGTAATGGCTGTTCTTACCAGTTAAGTAGTGCTCTAACTAAAAAAGAACTGAAGTGTCTGCAAAGCTTCTATGCTCATGTCCAACATTAAATTACCAGACCTGAGTCTCTAAAAAGACTTTCATAGAAGCTGCTTTGCGCTGCTGCAGAGGAGTCAGAGTATTAATTTGTCCGGCAATTGATTTTGTGTTTTCCCTGGGAGGAAGGTTGGATTTAATGAAAACGTGGAAAATAGTCAGTACCTTTTCTTAATCTGTATTTTCTGTCCTGTGAGGGTAGACGGGGCCTGAACATAAACTGCTCTGGGTTACATGTCACAGATAATAAGAATTCCATGATTTTAATGTAAAAACACCATGTGGATGTGAAAAAGAAAAATATGTATACTTAGCATAAAAACTTGACTGTGTTCCTTACATCATATGGAACAGTCTTATCCTTAATGAAGTAAAACCTAAAAAGAGTTAAAGGCAGAGTAGCCAAGCTTTCTGCAGTAAGCTATCATGCACACTTTGAGCCTGCATGCATCCTGTCTCTGACACTTTCCAAGACAAGTCATACACTACAACAGGAAAAGAAAAACATGCTTATTAGCCCATTTGGAATTTTAACAGGGCAAAATTTGTGTTCTTCAATGGAGGCAGGAAACAAAGCAGCAAAACCCATGTGAAAATGTAGTTGAGAGTAAGAATATAAGAACAGATTACATTACAGGAATGTTATAAAAAGAAAATGCATAATTAAAGCACTCAGTAAAACATAACTCCGCCCCACAGTGATGCATTCCAACACCCATACGGTTATGATTATCATACTTATTTAGCATTTGGGGTTGCTCTTAGTTAACATACTGCAATGTTTTTGTTATCTTTCACTTACTGATGAGTGCTTGCAAACTTAAGAGTCTTCACAACCTCATTTTTTTTTTCCATTGGAATTTTCTTGGTGTCTGAAACCTCACTGCATAAGCATCAAGCCTGAATCAAGTATTATTGTATGTTTCCAATCATCGAAGACAAGAGTATAATTTACTTTGGAAATAATTAGCATGATGTCGTTAGTATTATGCAGTTAAGAATGACCTGAATAATTAGCATAAAGCAATACAATCTCTGGCAGTCTGTTGCAGTCTACTTCTTCCATGCAGCTCTAATACTGGCAAAAGATCCTTCAAAGCAATAACTGATTAACAGATCCTCTGGCTTGTGGAAAAAAGGCACTTCTGTCAAAACCATGCTTGGTGGAAATGTTTTAACAATTTGTCTCATTTAATCATGTGGATTCAAGAAATGTGCTACCATTAAAAAGGGACCAGTCTCAAGGTTTGGCTTTCTAACAATAATAGCCTTGGAATTTTCTTTTCTGCTTCAGCTGGATAGTTAGTGCAACAGTGCTCCAAAGTATATCAAGAAGTTTTAACAGAAGTTTAAACTGAAACTTCACAAAGGAATCTTTCCCAAGTATCTTTTCTAGATGGCAAATTAATCTCACTCTTTTGCTCATTTTCACATCATTTGTGGGGGATGCAGGTACCTCTATAAGCCTGAGATGCTGAAAGCAGGTAGAATAATGACAGTGACATTGAACATGATTTTTTAGAGGCTGCACTGTTGGAACTTGAACTTGTTATTTTTGATCTCAGAAAAATATTTAAAGATGATCAGACAACAAAAATGGAATAAAGGAAAACTTGCTGAAGAGACTGTTGTGTTTTTTTTAAAAAAGGGATCTGTAAATTTTATTAAGTTCTGGAAATACAGGCTTTACATAGCATTTAATTTTAGTTTTATTTGTAACTTGTGATGACTCTTTTGTTATCAAAGTCACCATAAGGGTTACTTAGCAGCACAGGTTTCTGTGGTGCCTTCTGGAATGCCTTTTGTAGCTACTTTCCAAGACTGTCTTCCTCTGTTACACAAAGGTGGTAGTCTACATTGTGGAATATTTTGGGTTTTCTTAAATGAGAAAATACACTGCTTTTATAAAGTCATCATTTTGTGCAAACTTTTCTAGTCTCTTAAAATATTGTGAATGACAAATGTAATTTCTTGAACTTTAGGGATGTTTGAGGTCAAGTACAGAATTTTCTGTCCAACATTTGATGAGCTGTAACTTGCCAAATAACAAATCCACTATAAATTGTATTCCATGGCAGTTAGTAATTTCTGAGTTGTGCAGCTGTAGAAATGGTAGGAAATGCTTCCCTTGTTTTCAGACAATAACAATTTTCAAAGAATTGAAAATTCTTTTCAAAAATATTGTTCTAATATGAAAATTGATTTTACTTGGAGAGAGTAAGGCCAGAGTTTAATGAGCAAACATTTTGTTAACCCTCTGTTAATGGAACTCAGGGCTGAAGCACTGGATTCATGCAGGAGAACCATTTGCAGTTGAACATGCTTTCACTAAATCTAGGTTCATTCCAATAAGTTCATGCAGCTTCTGGATAAACTTGGTGAACTCTGTAGTCTGAAGAAGGCAATTTTTTAGATCATTGCCCTTTTCTGCTTTCTAAAATGCTGTCTTAGGAGAAAAAAAAAGCTCAGATAAAATCACTTATTATTTAAAATCATGAAGACTAGAACTAAATGCCCACCACATGAAGTTCTCAGAGTGCTTTGTGGAAATATCAGAATGCTTATTTTCAAACAGTGAGACTGCAAGAAAAAAAGTTTCTGTCTCTTTGAACACAACAAGAGGTCATTGCAGAATCAAAATGAGAATGTGGGTCTCTAGATTTTAAATTTTGTGCTTTAAGAATTAAACACCAGGATAGCTCCAGGACAGCTTGCAGGTCTTATATCTGCCTCCTTCTCATGTTATGTAGGGAAAAATGCTACCCTCTTGAAAGTGAATATTCTAGAAATATTTCAAATTCCATGAAGTGAAGAGAGATTGAGACGAAAATCCAAAGGAAAGTAATAGCTATTGAATTGTATTACACCTATATCCCAGAGCAACAAATCTTAGTATTTTTCCTCATTTGAACCTCATTCATGAGAATTTCGTTGTTAACTTGATCCAGATGACAGATGAAAGCATAGTTCCCTATTGCCACCTTGCTAAAATATTTTTTAAAAGACAGTTTTAATATTACAGTTTTACAGTTACAGATTGCTGTTAAGCTATTTAGTCTGTTACCAGTCAATCAAAGACTTTCATTTCACTTTGGTATATCCTTCCTTAAACTCAACAGACTTTTAGGAGGACAAGAAATGTCTGTCAGTTTTCTTGCAGTGCTAGATCATAAATTCTTTGGTAAGTGGGTTAAAAATTCAGTTACACATACCATTCATGACCTTGACAGCTTAGCAAATAGTGATATTGAATGATCAAAGACAACTTTTTCAAGCCCTAAGGGTTAATATACCTGTGCAAGTAGATTTAATCTGCTTTTAATTCCTTGATCATTCCTGTATTTCAAAATGGATGCAGTACTTTTTGAAAGTAGTCAATAAATTAAGAGCAAAGAAAATCTGAGGACACTATTTAGGCTAGAACTAATAAGACCATACATGGTCTTTAGGAGATAATTAATAGTTGTATTTTACAAGTTAACATGTTTTTCTTTTCTAATATAAATCCAAATTAAAACCTGTTCCTTCTCAGGTGTGGGCCTGTTGTTCACCAGGCATTTTCAAAAAGAACTGTTGGCACGACGACTTTTTTTCAGAGCTGTGGCTATGTAAATTTTGTGAAACCCCATTTTCAGCTTTGAGAGGAAAATGCGAATAGAAGTCTGACCTGTGCAATGGAACTATTTCAGATAAAGATTGACTTGTGCAGAGTAACCTGTGATGGTCATTAGATATTCCACAGTTTGAATGCATGTGTGATCACCACTCTAAATTTCATTAATTGCATATTTCAAGATTCAAGTTTCTTGATCATCCAGGAAAGTAAGTTTGGAAAGTAAGCTTGAATAATCTGCTGTGCTTTCTAAAGAAATGTAAGAAAAGGTCTTGGATGTCCTTTAATAGGAGATTGTCAGGTATACTGAAGATGTTGCTGGAAATGCCAGGAATTGCCAGGTCACTGCATGGTATTTTCCCCTCTCAGGTGGCTCTGAAGCCACCTGAATGTCTCTGAAGTCCCTGAATGTGTTCATCTGGCACCCAGACCATGAGGATTTTCTTGTGTCTGGTAAACCAGAGTCCCAACACATACACACCTTTCTGGGTGCCTGTGTGTAGGTGTAGGGCTCTGCAGCCCTGGGGTCCTGAATGGATTCCAGTGTGGTTAATTAATTTCTTCCTCAAATAAAAATAAAATTGGCATTTCACAGCCAGCTAAATATTAAAATCTAATGAAGGTAGCAAACAGAGGGAATGTTACAGATTTTTGTTGAGAAGGAGGTGAAAAGGATTGGATTGTTCCTCAGGACAGCTTTACTTTTGTTCTTCTTCAGAAATCCTTCTGCTCATCCTCCTCAAATATCCTGCTTTTAAAAGTTTGAAATCGTAAGGTGTTTTTACTTCTGAAGTCAAAGCTTAGCATACCTGGAAAATACAGCTCAGTGTGGATGTGTAGCTCTAGCAGTAGCTGAAGCAAAGACAACCAGAACATCAAAATTGTATTTGCTATCATTGTGAAGAGCTAACAAATAAAACCAACAAGCTTTTAAAAGTAATATTTTTCCAAATATGTAGCATCATTTTAAGAAATTACAGTTACAAGTCATGTCAAAATTTAGTTGGTTTGATGGTTACTCGAGTGGAAAAGAAATTCTCATTTCACATTTCTTATATATTTTGCTCCCAGAACAAGCACACTAAAGGGAGGCTACTAGAGCATTAACATTTCTTTGTGCACATTTTACTGCAATCTGGCATGCAAAAGGAAGAAACATTAGAAGTAGTTTATTTATATTTCAGCACCAAATTAGAAAGATGACATCATTCATTTACAGTTCTTATCCCATGACACGCCTAATCCCCAACACCTCATTACAGAGGACACTTTTAGGATTGCATATATCATCTTGTTTAACTTTTGCATTCTTTATGGAATACAGTTGAAAGGTAGGAAATTTAAGGCTATTCATTGATAAGAAAATAAACTAATAAAATTTTAGGAGCTTCCCCAAAGAGGCAGGGTATGACAGTGTTTATAGTAAGCGGCATATTATTTGCCTGTTAATTCTCCATCTTTCCACTCTTTTGTTCAAAAGGCCTTCCTCTTTGAATCTAAAGACAACCAGACCAACTATGATGATTCATACTGAGATCATCTTTTTAGCAAAATTGGTAGAGAGTGATAACTGAAATTCATACAGTTTGCTTCCATCTGCTTATTTGGGAGGGAGAAAATGAAGTTATTCCAACTGTGCAGACTCCTCTTGCTCTGTAACACACTGAGAAAATGCTCTTACAGTGCTATGGAGATGCTCAGAAAGTCTGACAATACACATTTGATCTGTGATTTTTCCTCTTTTTGTTGTGGATGCCTTGAGGGTTTGGTTGGGTTAGTTGGTTGTTTTTACTTTAACTGAATACAGCTCCCCTCCTGTAAAGCAGTTTTCTATGATCCTCTAATGGACATCATGTGAAGTGCTTGAGAAACATTGTGACAACTGAAAAAAAATTAATTGCTGAAAAGGCACATCAGGATTTCTTAGGATTCTGTGTCTGTTTTCCTTGCATTAGACTTCATTATACTTGAAATGTTATGTAATACAAATATTTACTTTCCTTTCATTTTTTCAAATCCCTTTTCAACTTCAGCAAAAACCATTAAATTTGGGGAAATTAATAGCAATCTCTGAGTTTTACATTTTCAATTAAAATATACTTGCCAGTGAAATTTTCCAAACAGACACTTTGATATAGGATTATTGTCAAAGGAAAATCAAATTTCAGCAGTCCTGGAAGTAAATTTACCACATACTAGCTATGGGACACAAGTTATTTCATGAGCCCTTTGCACTGGGAAGCATTTAGACCAGTTAATATGGAACATACTGAACAAATGAGTTGTGTTCAAATTCATCTGCTTAAGCTGGTCCTTTGGACCTCATTAGTCTGAGCAAAGTCCTGGGGAATGTGTTTAGCCCCCATCCTCACTGAGGTTACCATGAATCCTGCTGCCTTGGAGCACGACATCAAGTGAGTTAAGACAGCTATCTTTCCTTCAGTCATCTGTGTGATATTAATTGTATGCGCCTCTAATTGATTATTTTGCATTTTGGAAGAGGTCTTTGGGAGTTGACAGCGTATTTTCCTAGGTTTTGTTAGTGCAAAATTAATTAAAACTTGCTTGCAGTTTAACATGTTGGCCTAAGAGAGTCTTCAGTCCTAGTACCACAAAAAACCAAGGACTCTATCCACTGGTATCAGCCTATTGGTAGTAAGATATTTTTGGTGTCATGAGCAAGGTTTGAATTATTCAAGTCTATGTATTTCATGGTATGGAATAATTGTAATAGTGATAAAGAGCAGCAATGTATCTTGTTGTCCCACGGTGACATAGATTTTATTATCTGTACACAGCTGTAGCTGAAGTGTTGATCTCTTTTTCGTGATCTGTATCTTAGCCTTACTTCCATTCAGTAACGTGTCAAGTTCCATAATCACTTATTTCTCCAAGTGCCTGTGTCTCTATTGGTTAGTTTTCAGATTCGTTTTACTTATTGTTTAGCAGGGTGATCCTGATGTACAATTAAAATAAGTTACCCAAAATAGAACTTTTAGAACAACTATTCATGATTGTTGTTGATGTGCTCTAGTAGCTAACTGTAAATGTTTGAAGTAGACTTAATGTTCCTTTCAGTGATATTTAAAAAGTTAATTGTAAAGACATACTGTTAGACTGAAAAAAATAGGAAACAGCTCTAAAATAATGAATTTAGAAAAGCCAAATGTCTTTTGCCGTTCAAACACATCATCCTTCATCATTTACTTTTCTGACTTCTTCATGTCATTCTATGGATGTAAAAGCTGGAACAGAGGATGTGTTCACATACTTTATTTCTCTATTTCTCTTTCCTTTCCTTTCCTTTGTGAGCCTGCAGTCTGGATTTCTATTCTTAGATCCTTCAGCTCAAAAAAAAAAACAACCCAAAAAACCCAAAAATCCCCAGAGCCAAGATTGTCCTAAAACACCAAGATACAATAATACATTCCAACATGTAATAAAATTGTCTTCCTTTACATTTTCAACAGACACAAAACAGAATGAAGCTGATGGCAGATAACTATGATGATGACCATCACCACTACCACCACCATCACCACCACCACCACCATCGATCTCCTGGGAGGACACAACACAACCACAGACCCTCTCCAGATCAGGTTGGTCACCTCGTTCTTCACCCTCAGTTTTATAATTTTGTTATTTTGCTGTTGCCAGACAAAATAAATCTTCCAAAGCACTAATAAGCAAGTGATGCATTCTTTGAACTGAAACTAATAGCTCTGGTATTTATTTCCATCCCTAAGATTGTTTAAAATTTTGGCTTTTTGTCTGGTGCCTTATTTATCTGGAGTAGAAAAACAGTCTGTAGAAACAAGAAACTCGTTTTCAGATGAAGGAGCCTGAGGAAAAATTTAATATTGCTTTTATATGAAAAATCATTTTTTGACACTAAAATAGGTTGTAAGTGCAAAATGTCTGGGAAGAAATAAAAGGGAAAAACAGGGATGAAAATGTACTGGGGATGCATGATAGATTACTTAATTGGGAGTTGGAAGCTAAGAGGCAAATTACACTTTTTTACAGTGACCAATGGAACTGTATTAGAGTCAGGAACAGGTAAGAATGAGAAAACACAATTTCTTGGATACTAACACAAAGGAAAAACCCCCCAAAACACAAACCACAAACCTGAACAACATAACACAGAGTCCTTTGAATTCTTGGAACATGTCAAGAACAACTTTTTCTGTCAGAAAGAGAAGAAGGGAATTAAGAACTTGCTGTCTTAGTTTAGTTCTGTTTCTGATTAATAGAGATAAGTTGGCTGAGTTTATAAAAGAAGGAAAAATTGTATGGAAATATCTGTAAAATAAAAAGTTTTGGCTTTATGTGAGGAACAGAATGAAAAAAAAATCTCCCTGAATGAAGGCAAGAGATTTGAAATAGTGGGTAATAACCACCACAGTGTTACTGAAACCCAGACACTCTTTTCAACAAATTCAGGAAACCTGAACCTGTGAAAAAAATTTGAGGCACCAGACAATGTAAGAGAACTAACATTTGGTCAAGTGCTTTTCAATGCATGGTAACAGCTTATTCAGCAAAGAGAAAGGATAAGAAGCATAATGAAAGTCAGTATCAAAGCATCTTCAACAACATTTAGATGTGGTGTGGAATGAATGGTGGAAATAGGTGCATGATTAAAGACAGAGCACATATTTTACTAATATTTACTTGAACTTTCAGCTTTTTTCCTAGGTGATACTTTTGGGCCACTCTCTGAAAAAAAAAGTGCAGGTCTAGCATACCCATCCTATATTGACTCTGCATGTATTTGCCAAGGAAAATTATGTCAAGAAAGTCTAAGTTCCTTTGATAGGGTAACAGGTTTTGTGGTTAAAGCAGAAAGTGGCAGCTTTTAATTCATCAGGTCTTTAACACTGTCCAACCAGATATTTGTAATATGCAAATGAAGACATAATTTTTAATGTAATTAATAACTAATATAAAATGAATGGCAGTAATAAGAGCTTTAACTATAAATAATATTTTAAAATTTAAATAATTATGAGATCACCATGAGATGAGTGTGCAACTGATAGACAAATTTTCCATTGACCAGACAGGAGGGCCAGTTACAGCAGGGTTCCAAAGAGGTCTGTACTGTATCTGATTCTGTGGAGTATTGTTTTAGAGATTATTTCTGTGGTGAAATAGAAGTGCCATTAATATTGTTCATCACGAATCAAGCTGTAAGAAACTCCAAGCACAGTAGGACCAGTCAAACTGCTCAATAAGCTGCTCCAGTCTTGATAAACTAGAGAAAGTCTAGAATAATTTGAAATTCAGTAAAGACAAGTCCTCTTACAGGGGAGAAGTCACATGTGCTGATGAGGTAATAGCATGGAAAAAGAAATCTAAATTGCACAGTGGAATACCATTGCAATGAAGTTGGATCTAATTCTGGGGTGGATATAATACTGGAAAAGAAGCAGGAAGCATTTATTCTGTTCTTTTGAGCACTGGTGAGAGCTTATCTGAAAAGCTGTTTACAGTTTTGATCTCCGTGCTTTAGGAAATATAGGCAAAGTAGAAAGGGACAAAAGGAGAGCCAGAAGAATGATAGTAGTTTTGGAGAACATGACCTGTGGGGAAGGCTTAAAGAACATGGTTTGTTTAGTCTAGAGAGTACCAAAGGGGAGGCATAAATCTTCTAATACATAAAATGTTGTTGTAAAGAAGACCATGATCAGTTGTATTCCAGTGCCCAATGGAGAAAGGGTAGGAGCAGTAAATTTAATTTGCCAAGAATAACTAGATTAGTTGTTAAAAAGAAAACTTTTTCACTATGAGTCTAATGAATCTGTAAGTGGAAACAAAACGTGGACATTCTTTCATATACTTGTAATGGAAGGTCCTTTCTTGGAGGTTTTGAAGAATAGGTTAGATGAATATAGCTTTATTTCATCTTCTGTTGGACTCAGAATAGGTGTTCTCCTGAACTGCTGTCATTCCAAAATTTCCACAGACTCTGTGAACAATGGATCAGCCCAGCATATGTTTACTTGTAAAGGAAGCAAATAGGAGATTCATAGAGAAATCTTGATGAAATAATCTTTGAGTCCTTGCTAAAATAATCCTAAAATAATCTTTGAGAACAGCACAGTCAAGGATAATCATGACTGAACTCTAGGCATGGCTTTTTTACACTTTTCAACAATGGATTTTATTTTTTTCTTTCCTTTTTGTGTTGTTATTTACCACTATTTACAGCATTTGTTTGTGCAGCAGTTTGATTGCTGCGTGCCATAGAAGCCTGCATTTTCCATTCAATATTACACACAGATCTAGATATGTGACTATAAACCAACATGTGGTTTTAAAGTGCAAGAAAATAATAAACTTGCAAATCATCAGAGGGCATTTTTAATTTTTTAAGGAGAGGAAGAAGATGTGCATATTGTAAGATAAATACTGTTTAATTTGGTGAACGCTAGGGAGGGATTGAAAGTTTTCTCCCAATTTCTTGGACAGTGTTAATCTTGTAACATTTCTCATTTCTGTAGATAATACTGGATTTTTTAATCTGCATGCTTCATTTATGTAGAGAAATACATGCCTGCTATTATATACGTCAGTAAAAATATGTACATGGGCACTGGCGTACGTGTTTGTAACAAAGAATAAGACATTTCTGTACCCTTTGTAAAGAGGAAGGTGTACCAGCAGGTTCTTGGAAGACCTTGGAAGACGCACATGCTGCTTGAAATAGGCATAATTTTTATGAGAAGCTGTCCCGTTCACATATTGACCTTTTTTTAATGACAATGTTTTTATTATAACTCTTACTTGATTTCCTATCCTGCCATGGGCAGCATGTGGAAGAATGGCCCTAGGTGTAGTGGAGGATAGGATCTCTGACTTCTCTTGGAGGAACTAGTTGAGCACCTTTTTTCAGATAAAATGGATGGATTTAAGTCTTCTGGCTGCTGCTATGGAGCAAAGCCAAATTTACAGCCACTTCTTGCCTTTATTCCCTCTTTTTTTTTGCTCTCAAGGGAGAGGCATAGATGGGTGACCTTTTTTTTGCCGTCCTTGTCTGGACCTAACTCTGGTGAAGTTGTAAGGAAACTTCACAAACAGGAGGAAGACTCTAACTCTCATCTGCCCACACACGTGGTCTTGTAAGAGTTGGTCATAATGTGATCCCTGTGTTGGGATATGTTGGTGCATCTGATTTTTATTTGCTGTAAATAAATTTCTGGGGATTGAGTGCTACCATGTCAATAACGTATTAACCATTTTTATTGGTCTTTAAAAAAACAGGAAAAAAAGATAATTTTGCAGCTTTGCACAAAAACTTAAATTTATTCTCTTCATTTTGGGCTTGAGAGTTGGCAGTCTTTCTTAATTTCCACCTGGAAACATTTTGGCAGTCGGTGTGTATCCTGAACTGCAGGTGTAATACTCCTAGCATGAAAATAAGCTTAATAAGCATTTTGCTCTAGCTTCAGTTTCCAATGAGTTGTAGTATGTGGCCCTTTGTAGACTGCATTGCAGTAATCTAACCTGGATTGTTGCATCCAAGAGCTATCTGGAACAAAAAAACCCCATGGCTAAATAAATTTGAAGTTCCAGATTTAGCAGCTGTCCTGCCCTACCGCGCAGACTTCCTCCCAAACCCTGCTGTCCAGCTCCCTGACTCTCGTATTTGTCACCTCTGCATCCTTACTGTTTTTCCTTAAAACCTTTTTCTCTTGGCCTCAATTGCCCACATCATCTTTCAGTTTTCTCCCTTTCATGGAGAATGTTTTGAAGGAAGTGCCTGCTTCTGTTCCACCAGTGACTGAATGCTCTTGAAGCAAACTGCTGATGCTGTTGAAAGTTGTTAGGAGTCAGCACATTTGTATTCCTTGCCCCGGCTGCCTCACTGAGCACTCCTCCTTCTGTCAGGTCCATCCTTCCAGCAGGGAAGATGGAAGGGAACAGGCCTGTGAGTTACCAGCCAGCAGAGAATTCTGTCCTGCTAACCACATTTCTGGTCAACTTGTGACATCTCATTCCCTTTGGTTTTCTTATCTCAGGATTCTCTCAGTCCCTCCCTGTTTGTTTCCTGGTTTGTGTTTTGGGCTCTAGTCATCCATATTCACTTACTGTTCATTTCTGTGGGTGTTTTTCACTCCCTGCTGAAAGTCCTTACAGTCCTCGATTTACTGGCACAAGTGGGCAATCTCTAACTCCAGGTTGGTCTCAACATAATAAATATCAATCTTTGCTTATTACCCAGGACTTTTTCCACTTCATGAGAACATTAAGATGTGGTTGAAGGTTCTAAGTTCAAGATTCCACTTATGGACTGCTTAGTAAAAAACTGTAATTGATTATTAAAATTAAAAGCAGCATTTCTATGTGAAAAAGAAGTGTGGGTAATCTGACATGCATATGTCTCAGGTGTACTTAAGTTAGTCTGATGGCAGTCTTAATAGGGAATTAGGTTATTTGAGAGCTCGTAGGGAAGGGAAGAACTTGATTCAGCATTAACACAGTGGAAGACTGGAGGTATAACAACCAAAGAACTTTCTTTAGATTTTATTGCCAGTCCTGATGATTATAACAACTATCAAATCTTCTTAATTCCCATAGTACTGGAGATTTTTAAAGAAATAAAATGTACGGTGTTCTTAATCTCCTAAGAGTTTCCTGAATACCTGAGCTGTGGTGGATTCAAAGCTGGATGCTTTACTCTGTGGTCACCAGGGCTACAAATGTATTTTAATTTTGTTTTATGAGAGATTATGTGCTCATAGAAAAGAATCTGATTTTTAGAAAAATGTGAATATCATAGGGCATGCCTTAGGAGCTGGCTGCTTTCCAAAAATTTGTCCCTATTCTTAGAACCTGTAATTTGGGATGGAATGTCACATGGTGCCTAAGCATGTAAAAAGATGTCCTTTTACATCTTTTAATCCTGTCTGACTACATAGAGATTTTTTTTCCTACTTAAAACATTTTTGATGGCCCTTCTACAAGATTTAGTGTTTAAAAGTAATTTGTTACAAACTCACCGACAAGTTTTCTGTTCCTCTGAGATCCCAGCAAGGAGGCCTCAAAAGGAGTTCAAGGTTTCTGAACGATCCTCTTATCTAAAGTGTTGCCTTTCCCTGGTTTTAAAATTCAAACCAAAACACGTTTTATGGGGAAAAGGGGTTTTTTACCTTGGTATTTATTTAAGCATCTGTGGGTACAGCACTTCGTCCAGGTGGAATGCCCCGAAGTGCACACAATTATAGGCCTTGCAAATTAGCACATCTATCAAAGATTCCCCAATGAGACGCTCGAGTGAACCCCCTGTTCTGAGGAACCTTCCCCCTGGCTGGGCCAGTCTGAGTTTACAAAATGTGTTCTGGAGAGGCCCTTGGTGTCTGGGGCTCCCAGGATGTTTGGTCTCCTGGTTTAATGGTGCCGTGGGGCTGAGCTGAGTTATCAGACTTGGAAAGTCAGAAGTATGCGGGCTAAAAGCACTAAGAATACGTAAAACTATATAAAAAGGTATAGAAGAAGGATGTAAAAGGGAAGGCAAAAAATCATCCTGGCATCAAAGGAAAAGTCCTCCTTTTCAGGGCAGTACTGGGGCAGGATGTATCTCTGTTAGTGGCCTTCCTGCCACTCTCCAGTCACGAAGCCAGCTGTTCCAGAGTGAGCCTGTAGCTGTTTTCCTGTCAAATGTGTGTCATTGTAAACAGGCTTTTTAAAACCAAGCTGGTAAACTCCAGCATTTGAGAAAAGAAATCACATGCAGTGATGCATGAAACTTGACAACAAACTGACTGTTGCCAAGTAGGCGTATGCCACTAAAATCTTTTTGAAGAAGACCATGTGCTCTGAAAAAAAAAAAGTGTTTATTGATTTGTAAAGTGGTGACTGGTCTTGGCAACAGGTCTTTATTCATCAGCTGGAACTGCTAAATATCCTTGGAGTTGCTGAAAGATGATATGTGAAACAGGTCAGATGGGATTTTGTTTAAGGTGGATGACTTGAAAATCAGAACCACAGGACAGTCAAACAACAATTATTATTTTAGTGTCTGGATCCTGATCTACAAATCACTGTATTGATCCATATGTAATTTCAGGGAAAGGGAGAGCATGCTGCTTTGTGTGTTTTGGCAGTCCTGGCTGTTAGCATAATGCCTTATATTCTGTGGCCACGCTGGAAAATTGCCAGCCTCAAACTCCTGAACAGGCCTCAGGAATATTGAAACTGAGATTTTTCTTTAAAAAAAACCCCAACACAAAACCAAACAACAGAACCTAAAAGCCAAACAAACACAAAGCAAAACAGATTATTTTAGCTAATGCAAACAACCATGGTTATTTGAAAAGCGTAAAATTCTTCACATTTCTTTAGACTGGGAGTAGAAAGTTCAGTCAGAGCAAAAGTTTAGTACCTGGAAAACAAATACCTTGTTTGGGAGTTTTCTGCATCATTGAAACTTTGTTTTTCAGTTGTTCAGGAAAGAAGAAGAAAAAAAAAAAGAAGGGGGAAACCAGTGACATTGTAGTGTATAAAAAGAGTGATACGATATAGCTACCTAATGCAGTAAATTGGAATGATTGCCTTCCTCCCTGACCCAGATTTTGTTTAATATTCTATGTGTTTCTTTATCCTCTATGTTTACACATTGTTTTTGGGCAGGTGTGAGCTTGCTCTTGTCTTTTCCCCAAATGGATGTGAACTTGTTCTGCTGGTGCCTCAAGCTGCAGGGCAGCACGCAATTGCATTAGCACTGAGCTGAGCCTGCACTAAGCTCATCGGAGTCACATGGATTTATATAATTTAGGAATTTGGGCAGGGCAAGGTTTGCTTGTCAGTACATTCAGTATAAACAATCCCAGTCACATCCACTGCAAATAACTAGTATTGTGCTGAATTAGTGTTTTGAGAGCTCAGAAGTGCAGTGCAAATTAGTCATATAAATGCTTTCAAATTTTTAATATTTTCCTCTAATTTTTCCATCTTTGCTACAAATATTATTCCTCTGGAACAAAGAACTTGTGATTCATATCACACATTGTTCAGACTTGTTGAACTGAATGCAATAAAATCCTATTTGTATTATGGTCACCTTTAAAATGTCAATTTTCCAATTAAATTGTATGCAGTTATCATGGCTATATTGCTTATTATAAACAGCTACTGAATGGCAAATACTTCTCTTCTAATGAGGATATAATTTCTGTCTAAGCATTTCCCAAAACTCAGTGAGTGTTATCATGTGCTTATTTCAGTAGATATAGAGAATTTTGCCTGTCTCTGACATCTGTCTAGGTATTTCTGTCTACTTATCCTAAAAAGAAAACTGCAATAGTCTTCCACAGAGGCTTGCCCACATTTTGAGGTTTGGCTTCAAACCTAAGGGTCACTGTGAGTTACATTGTATTTGTGATGGAAGAAAGAGCCTTGAAATTTGGAAGAGTCTCTCTGAGTTTGAATTAATCTTTCAGGAATACTCTAGTTCTTTATTTTGGTTTGCTGCCATTTTGCAGTTACAAGCATTGTGAGCTACTCAACATTTCCCCCTTGAAAAGCCAGCAGAAATTTGGAATATTTGTTAATGCTTTTGTTATTCCTGCCTCTTAATTGCAATTATATTGTAGCCAGGTTACTTTTCAAACATCTTTTAATGATATTAATTTTTTAATTTACAAAAAGACCAGTTAAACTGGAGCTGTATCAAAAACAAGAAGTATGAAACAGGTTTTGCTGTCTTTGATATTCCAGGGGATGGATTTTGTACATTGAAAAGTTATACCTCTCTTTTGCTTACAGAAATGAATTTATTTTATATTTTGAGGTTTAATGAATGTGATATAAATGTATACACACTGAGCACTGTGTATATTTATATATATCTATATTTATATGTTAGCTTTCCAGTCTTTTCCACATATGGAAGAATTTTTTGAGATCATGTTTAGCTGTAGAAATCTCTCCCCCTCACTTCCCCTGAATGTGTGTGTTATAATATACAACACTTATATAGAGGTTTACATTTATCTTATATTTCTTAGTAGAAAAATTATCTGCCACCATCATAGTCTGAAGTAGGTCTTTAGACCAACTGAGAGAGCCGAAAATGCATTTCTGGGAGACAGTAACTTGATAACAAAAGTTGCATATCTGGCACTGGTTACTTAAGTGAGATAACATGTCACAGGCTTTCACTACAAAGGGGACCATAAATTTTTGCATTGCAAATCTGATTTCACGGACCACTTCTTGTAAGAAGCATTGAGTTTCTGCTTCATCTAGTGATAAAACTTTAGAATGCACGAGTATCTGGTGAAACATCTTATTCATGTTAATGCTAGTCTGGGCGCTGTAAAGTCAATGGTCAGAAACAACCTTTTGCTTTCCCCCATGGCCAGTATTTGTGATTGATTTTAGCCCAACTATATACAAATAGAACAAATGGTGAGATGGGCTTTAAGGCCTTTTTCATAACTGGGTGATGCATGGTCACTTGTGACCCCTTCTGTTATGGATAACTTTGAAAATAGACC
Source organism: Vireo altiloquus (assembly GCA_013396875.1). Lineage (NCBI taxonomy): Eukaryota > Metazoa > Chordata > Aves > Passeriformes > Vireonidae > Vireo > Vireo altiloquus. The sequence goes on from VZRF01010024.1 coordinate 499,072, forward strand.
TCTGACATAAATACATATTGCTGAAGCAATTTTTAAGATTTATTCAGCTTTTTGAATATACAAATGAAACATAAAATAAAGACCTTTTAAAGCTCTATGAACCAAACACTTAAATGAATCCACTGTTTCTCTTACCACTTTTTAGCTACAGGTTCAGTTCTTCAAATCATCCATGCACAAAACTCTGTAGTCAGTTGTTCTGTGCATGGAAGGTTCGTGTGACTAGTCCTCAGCTAAGTTTGCTCCTAGAAACTGAGCAGGAGATAAAAGTCTCTCTAAGTTCTGAAAGATTCTGATTTTTAGACTAAGTTCTTGATTTGAAAGAAATGTCGTTGCTTAACAGACAGAATTCTTAGTAAAAATGGGGAATTAATTAATGTAAGTATTTGCTGTAAGCAGGAAAGTTTCACATTTCAGAGCCAGCAGTTACACATTTAATGACCCATTAGTAGCCATAGATAATAAGGAGAGCAGTGTAAATCAGTCATCAGGAAGTTAGTTGCAGAGATGAGCAGGTTATCGCTAGATTTATTTAACCCAAGTTAAGACATTAATTCTTAGCATGCAGCACATGAAAGGGAAATGTGATGAGCCTTGTCAGGAAGGGTCTTCTATTGTGGGAAGAGAGCCAGAAAAGTTTAACTCATCAAGTTTTTAATGTTGCCTGTGTTGCAAAAGCTTTTGGCTAAAAGGAGATTAGGACTTTTTTTTTTTTTTAAGAATGGATTTTCTAAAGATACTTGCATGCCACAAATGTGCAGGGGATTGTGCTGTAACCAAATTTTATACACATATTTTTATGAGGTGGCCACAGAGTAATCCAGAGTTTTGCAGTCTTTGAGTGCAGCTATGTTAGGATTTTAGTTCTGATCAAGAATTTTTAATTCTGATCAAGGATTTTTAATCAAATCCTCTTGCTCATTCCCACGTCTTGCACTTTGATTCATATCAAGACATGATGTTGGGTTGGGCACCCCAAGTTCTTTATTCAGCTTAAATGAAAGATGCATTCCAGGAGGTCCTCCAGCTCTGTGAAATTGCTAAAGGGAATTCAGTTTTGGGTGAAATTTATTCAGGATACCCCTCAAGACAGGTGTATTGTACAGAGGCAGCTCAGAACCATTGTAATGGCTGCAGATCTATTGCTGTTGGAACACACTACTAAATATGACCTGTTCACCATGTTCACCAGTAATCAAGAATATGCTCCATGCAGAGTGGTTATGAATAGGCTGATAATTTCTGGCATCTGATTATTAAAATTTTGTTGATAGACCTAGTCGTGTAGACCATGATTAGAGTTCTCCTTTGTTTCTACCCTGCTGTGTAAGGTAGCCCCTGTTATCTGAAGGCCACTATCTCAAATTTACTGCTGACACTGATGAGCCTTGGAGAATTGATGGCTGAGAAATCTGCCTGCAAAGCTTTCTTTGAGATATATTCCAATGACAAAACAGAAAATGCCTCTGTATGAGCCTTCTACATCAGTGTGTAGTGTTTCCCAAGCACTGATCTTTAAGTTCCTCGTTTTGCTACTTTGAAGCTGTATTGGAAGTTTTGTGGCAATTGGATCCGAGCAGTTAATCATATTTGGTGACAGCAGATGCTTCTTTTTAAGATAGTAAGCATATATGGTAAACAGCAGCACAGAAATCGAAAAAGGACTAGGAAAAGGATGAAATAAAATCAATGAATTTATTATCTATTAATAGCCTTTGAACAAAGGCCTTGATAGTATTTGAGATTATTCCACTGTGCTATAAATACAGGTCCAAATAGATACTTGGATGTCAGTCGTAAAAATTCAAGGTATTCAATATTTTAAACACTCTGAATTGATAACAATTTTATAACAAGTGTGTATACTAATTTCTCAATTCAAATGGTACCTCTTGAATTTTGGGTTTTTTCCCGTTTCGCTTGTCAGTAACTGAGATTTTGCTTTGCAGTTTTTGTCACTGAATTGCTATTCTTGACCCTATAAACCAATGAAAGATCCAAGTTTAAAAAGCAGTTAATGTACACAAACATAAATGAAAAATTGCTTGATTGTAGTTTATTGTTTGAAAGAGCCATAGATTAATGATTCTGTAGGATACACACTGATATGAAAAACTAAGCATACTTTTGGAATCCTCTGTTCCAATATTAATAAATGATAAGGCATAACTGGAGCTTTTATTTTGCTTCACTGTGTGTCAAGAATGCAAAAATAAGTAGTGAACTTCATTTGTCTTAGAACTTCAGTGAAGAATTCTGTATTTCCTCCGTTATCTGTTTGCATTGAGGCACTAAACCTGAGCTTCTTGATACAACACTTTCTTCATGAAACCTATCAAAATTACAGTCCTGATTCATATGTGCTTTTTATCCTGTGCTTTTGGGTACTTCTTCCTCTCCATACAGAAAAATTCGTAATTATAAGTTTGGATTTACACCAGTTGAGACTGGTTTTGAGATTTCTCTTAGTATTAAAAGTTTAAAATCCAGCCATGGTATTGTTTGTTGGGGGTTTTTAAAATTTTTTTAAATTCAATTTTATGTCAAAACCAATCACTGTGCTTAATTTTATGAACTTACTCATCAAAAAATTGTAAAATGTGTAATTAATCTTTTGTGTACTGGGTAAGGTAAATCATGGCACACACATTCTCATTGTAATAGATGTGATGAAAAAAATGATAGAAGAGGATCTTTATTAATTGCAGCTGAAGGTTAAGTGGACCATGATCATAGATTGGACTCCTCAATAATTTCTTCATCAAATCTCTAATTTTTAAAAATTAGTTAGAATATAATTAATCATATCTTCTAGGAAGTGTCTAAGACTTGATATGAAATCTTCAAATCATCCAGAAATGATGAGTTGCTGAAAAATATGTCCTGTATTTTCAGTGTAACTACATCCTCTAAATCTCTATCTAGATTTTTTTTTTAACTAGAGAAAAGAGCTGTCTCCTTTTCTCTATGTTTGTTAATAATGATCAGAAAATCTTTTAATGTTTTCCAAGGGATCAGTTCAGTTGAGTCTCTTGTTTCTTACTGCCGAGTTTATTTTTCAATAATTTTTTAGCTGTTTCCTGATCTGGTTACAGTCTTTCAAATATTCACAAGAGTGTGACATGAGCACCAGATGTGTAATTCTCTTAATGATCCTATGCTACTGTGTAGAGATACAGCAAATGTTCTGAGTTTTCTTCCTCTGCCTCTATTTGTCTTGGTAAATCCAACATTGCACCACGTGTTCATTTCCACCATGACCTGTAAAGACCTTTTCAATGTCATTGATTTCAGAAGCAGTTCTCTTTCTTCTAAGCCTGCCCTAAATGTTTTCCTGTTACGACAGTGGATTCATGATTTCAGGCATGTGTGTATGTGTCTCACAACATTTATTCAGGTAATTCCAGATTTGTTCACTTTTTCAGGAGGACGTTGCCAGGCTTTTCTTTCAGATAATGGGAATATGGAACAAGTTTGGGATGAGAAAGATATCTATGGCTCCCCTTCCTTCTCCAGCAAACATTCATTCTCTGTGGAGCTAATTTTTCTGACACTGTGTCATGTGGCACATAATGAAATGCCTTACAGAAATCTCAGCATATTATTTCAAAGCACTTACCTTATCAAAAAGAGTCTCTATGTAATTGGAAAAGATAGAAAGTTATTTTGACAGGACTGGTACTCAATAAAGCCATGTTGATTGACATTAACTGAGCTCCAGCTTTTAATTTATTGCTTGTTGTATATCAGGATCAGTGTCAAACTATATAGTCTTTAATTTCCCATAAAACTCTTTACAAATATTTGACAATATTTGGTTTTTCAACTCTTCTAGAATTTTGCCAAAAGGAAATCACACAAATAATTGAAGTAAAATTGAACATCTGCCTGTTTGAAGAATTGCAAAACTCTAAACAGCAATCCAGCTGTGTGGAGTTAGGGGAGGGGTCACTTGAAAACCTATTGAGTTGTCCATTTTGTTGATTTCTTGCTGTTTTTAAGGATATCACCAAAGATTAACCTAATACATTCTGTTAGTGAAATAGGATCAAACTACTCAGTGGAAAAGAAATCCTTCATTCTTTCTTCAGCCTTTACTCTGGCAAAAATCTTGTCAACTTGAAAGTCAGTTCAATTAGCATTAGTGGGCCTGGCCAAGAGTGGCTCCTGCAGAATTCAGAGGGAATAACTTGTGTTTTCACAGAGGCAAACCCAGCTTATTGGAAGTTTTACAGGTTTTTACAAGTTTACAGAACCTGTCCCTTTGTTTCAAAAATAAATAAGGATATTCAGGCCTTACTGTATCTTTGCTTTGTGGTGTATTTGTGCAGACCTTGTAACTCAGATGTGTTCCAAGTTAACTGTAAAAAATTTACCCACATTTCTTCTGTGTTAAATGATAGCTAAGTTTATAGTGGACTGTCAGATTTCTTTACTTAATTCAGCAACATGCAAGACATCTATTTTAACATCTGGTTTTTAATAACAGTTGACATCTGGGAGCTCTTTTTTATTCCAAGAATGGGTTAGGAACAGTAGTGATACTGGCAGTGTATATTTTCAGGCTAAAATTCCTGTCCATTTCAATCATAATTAATTACCATTCATTTTATTTAGTTTTTAGATTTAATTAAGTGCCAGCAATATGTTACACCAGCTAACTTTCAAGGTTTTGAAATTATAGAATGTATTTTTTTATGTTTCTAAAATATTAATGGGTGAATTTAAGGATAGCTAAAATTATATGATTTTATTTGATTTTGAAATGCTGTGTTAAATGACAAAGACTGTGCTGTGCAGCTCTATGTTCTAGAAGCTGAGTGTCACATCATTGGGAACAGTAAAACTGTGTATAGAGGTAGCTGTGCACATGCACATCTCTGTGTGATAAATAAAGAGTCATTGCAAACTTTTGGTTTTCCTTAATGCATCTGGAGAAGAACACTTCAATCTCCTGGTTTAGTTAATGTTTTTTATTTTGTTTTTATTATATTAATATTTATTTTTATTATTAACTTCAAGTTTATAATAAATGTGAAGAAAGACTTTCTGCTTTCAGCTTATCTACCATAAATTAACCCCTTTTCAAAACAAATTCAAGAAATTGTTATGAATTTTTATGTTTGTCATTAATGTTATTTTTTGCTAAATAAATGAATAAACCTAATTTCAAGACTGGAAAAAAGGGGAAGAACTATTTAATACCATCCAAAAATGTGCACTGTTTAATGTTTGTTGAAAAGATAAACTTAATTGATAGCATGTTGGAAAAGTGTACTTTGCTAATAATAGATTTTTTGGTTATTCAGCAGTTTTGTATCTAGTAGCAGAATGTAAGACAATTTGATTAATTTTTTTACTTACTTAAAAGCTTTGATCTTCTCTTTGCTTTCAGTGTTGGTTTGAATTGCCTGCAATTAAAAAACAGATAATCTTTTAATATTTAATCTTATAATCATCTTCCTACACGCTGTTTGAAGCTTTTGCGTCACTGTTGTTGTTTTTTTTGTTGCTATAGATGCAGATTCTTGTATATGTAACACAAGCTTGTTCAGTTGTTTCTGCTGGCTTATATTAAAAAAAAAAAAAGTCAAGTTTTCAACAGCCAAGAAAATTGTATTTTCTATGCACCAAAGTAACTAACCTTTCTTTCTTTCTTTCTTTCATTGCGATGCCAACACCTTCTCTGTGCACCTCCTAATGCCTGGCACCCAGGATGATGAGGAGGGTATATGGGCATAGCCGTTCCTATAAACCAAAGTTCCAGTTTTGTTTTGAGGGGTGAGAAACTCTCTTTTCTCTCTTTTTCAAGTTGCAGTCTAATAGTTATGTTTTCTTTTATATTGCATGGAGCTATGTGTTTCTTGACAAGTGTTTTTGCGAAAGCTGTAAAGATGTTTTCTCATGTGCAGTGAGAAATGAGAAACTGCGTCTAATGGTTTAATGGTGTAGTGGTTTAGTTTTCTTCATAACTTATTGTGGCTAAAGGTGTAGGTGGGTACTAAATTTTAAAAGACATCTATTTGTATCTGTCTAAACAATTTTCTTCAGTAGGTAAGTTCTTTAAACTAGTATTAATTTGCTATATCATCTCTAAAATCCCTATATGAGCACTGTAATATCTTTGCAGAATGTGTATGAAAGTTTGATACTTAAGAAATTTTTTCCACAGATTAAGCATGCCGTTTTACTAGACCAGAATTTATGATACGCATGGGAAAACATGAGACTACCTCTTAAACTGAAATGTTTAGGTGAAATTTTAAAATAAGCAGCATATTTTTAACAAGGAAAGTATAATCTCTCTGAGCAATACAACATGCTCTTTGCCTGAAATATTATGATGAAGTAACATCCATACAATAATTTCCTTGTGATATTACAGAGTAAAAAGTGCAGCTTATATTGTTTGTCTCTTAAATTATGTATTTTCATTGTGTCTCAGGTATCTGTTTGTATATATCCACTTGTGTGGGGCTGGCCTTCGAAGCTGTGGGTAATTTGTAGCTTAACATCACTGTGGTCTCAGCACTGCTGAGGTCACCAGGCTGTGGTGGATTGCTTGTGGAAAATGTTGCTCACTACTTCTCACAGGAACAATTTCATTTACTACAATGAGTCTGTTCAGAGGAGAAAAATCTACTCACATAAGTAAAGATTAATCTTATTAAAGTTTCCACACATTATGTTTCTTTTGGCTTTTTACTGTTCTTCCTCTCACACTTTCTCCTGATTTTCATAAGTAGTATGGCTGAGGAAAATCAAATCTCTCAGTCAACTGAATGTATATTAAAACACAATATTATTAAAATTAGATTTGGTGTATATCTATCTTATTTAGAAAAGCTTCTATGTATTTGTTTGTTACTGTAGACTTCTATCAAAAGCTAATTGTGAACATGAAGAAAACAAGAGACCCAATGAGAATGAACACAAGGAATACATTTTATGTTGGAGAGGAAAATAGAGTAGAAACAATTTAATTTTAAAAGTATTTCAACTGCAAGAATGTGGGTTTCTAGGACAAAAAGTCTTCACCTTACTGTTTTATACTTTGTATATTGCTATAATTTGTAGTTATACAGTTTAAATTATTTAAACTATGAATGCATTTCCATTGCAACATGGAACATGTTTATGAACTAAAGCATATTTTTTCCCTTTTAGAGTCTCAAAACCACATTTGATTTGGTTTAAGAAAACTTGTGCTCAAAGAGTACAATGATTTTGAAAACTGACTGACAAGAGACTGAAGGAATATTTATTTAGCATATATTAGAGCAATGTAAAACAGATTATGTGCTTTTTGAATTGGAGTTGATTTTTCTTTAAGAGGATTTTTTTCCTACAAGACAAAAGTGCCTGATATACCAAAACATTTAGCTTCTGAACCTGTTTTGTTCCAAGAGTAATTGTTATGATTGATTTATGCAATCAAAATGTTTCCATAGGCCATGAGGTGGGACTCTGCCTCGGTAAAGATAGTGCAGGCTGGTCCTCTATGTTTAAAAAGTAGTTAGGGATAAGTGAACTCCCTTTAAACTTTACCAGTTCAGTGCTCAGCTGCTACACAGGAGTGACAGGAAATGCTGGTGGAGATGCAGAGTGGCAGGATGAGAAAATGTTGTAAGGTTACAGAGAGCTGGTTACTGTAAAGGAACAGAGAAGGTGTTCAGGGAAATCTCACTGACCAGCCCATTTAGTAGCAAATGGAGCTACCGTGCTGGAGTCTTGTTAGAAACAGGATCTTTTCCCTCTCCCCACCCTTATGGAGGAAAAAAAAAAAGAAAGAAAATCATGAGGTGATGATAAGTTTTAAGAATTAAGCCTGTCATGGGTAACTGAAGCCATGTGACCCTCAGAAATTATGTTTTGTGGCACAGCTGAGGAGTGCAGGTAGAACACAAGTGCTTGTTTTCCCTTGCCGGTTCCAGCCACTGAAGTGCAGCAGACACTGGAAAAACAGTTTTGACTTTGCCACAAGCTGTCCACGTGAATGTGAGAGAACTCAGCACAAAACCTGTTTGTACAGTATCTTGTTTGTACAGTACTGTAGACCTCGTTCTGTGTCAGATGTGAAGTAGATCGGATGTTTTAAAAGATGCTGAGGAGTGTTTAGACAAATTTATTGTCTGTTACATCCTCAGAACGGGGTTGCCTTTGCTCGTGAAACAAAGAACGACTGCAGCCTGTGCCTGGCAGCAGCTGAGGTTTAGTGCTTTTGAAAATAGAATCAGAAAGCTAGTCTGCTAAATTTGTATTTAGAAGCAGCCCATAAAGTCTGTAAATTTAAAATTTGGCCTTAGTAGATACTGCATAGCCGTTCTTCAGGAGGCATCAGTACCATTCAGCAAAAAAATCCTTCAAAGCAGAAATTGTCTGCAACGTGGATGAAAGAATATTGCTCAGGCAAATATTCACTGTTCATTTCTAACTATTGGATGTGTTTCATATGCTCCAGGGGGGAGGGGGCGAAGGCTGTTACAAAACAAATGTGGTGCCTAGATTTTTCTTTGCTGTCTTTGAGATGTGGTGAACAGTTCTCTTTCAAGATGTTCTTCCTAATAGCAGTACAAAGCACAAAAAAAAATTTGTCATGTTGCTATATAAGGATGTGTTTAAAGACATTAACTATTAGGTATTGTTCTGCTTTTTTTTTTTTCATTAATTCAAGTTATGAATTTTGTAAATAATTTATTTTTCTTTTTGTTTGGATATTCTGTTAGCCTGTTTTGGAAAAAAACATGTTAACCTTGAAATGAGCATCAGTAACATGTAAGGCAAGGGATAAATAAGGAGCATCACTGTTTGCAGTGTTCATTTTAATTTTCTCATTGAGTGTGTGAATACCAGTTCTATGCTTAATTGGATAAATGGGTGTTGCTACACTGACTGGAGCCCAAGGGCATTTTGGATTTGTGAATTTTTAGGCATGATTGTTGTTTTACTGTAACTTAGTTTTTACTAAACAAAAGGAGGAACCTCCCAAGGAATGTTTGTTTTGCAAACCATGGACAGATTTGTGACTAGTCTTTATTCCTGTTAAAATAATTTTACTGTTAATGGAAGACATTTATAGCTTTTATTTTTATTGGGACATTTTATATTAGTTAAAAAGTTACCTTTCTTTTCTTCCTAAAGATTTCATTGCTACTGCTAATAGTTTTAGGTATTAATTGCTCACTGCTGAAGACAGAGGGTTTTCATTAAAAATAGGAATTTGTTTATCTGTGTGTGTTTGGTTATTTTTTATTGATTATATACTGGAAATGTGTCAATCCCTTGACATGAGAGTTAAGGCTGAAAGTTGAAACCCTGGGCCTTTTAGAGTTAATGAAAGCCCTGTTACTTATTTCAGTACTGTTCAGTCTTCACTCGGAGCAGTTTCTTCCTTTTGGTTGTTCTATTCATGGTAGAAAAGCACCTGTGCATATACACAAATGTATTTTCAAAATTATTTGTATGAACTAGATGTTCTTTAATTTGACAGGCATTTATCTCATCTTAAACGCTGTATTTATGAGACACCAAATCATCCTCATGTCTAGCTATAGAAATGTATTATATAAAGTCAATAGTTTTTTGTCTTTCATTTGTATTTTTGCTGTATGAGTCAGACCCTTCTGCCTGAACTTTGGCCTCAGCTTTTTCCTTGCAGGTGCAGAAAGTGTACAAAAGAGAGAAAATGTAGCTGATGAACTGAACTTGAAAGCTTTTGATGTAGTCAGTCTGAAGACAACAATCACAGGTCCTACTATCATCATCAGTCGTGCTCTTTTATACTCTAGCACAGTAAAAATAAATAACATACCAGAGCAATTTTAAACACTGTAGAAAGTGAGAAAAGGCTGTATGTGTTTTCACAGCTTCCATCTTTGTTTTGAAATGCTATAGTTGCTGTAAACTGGAGTAGTTAATTACTGATTTCACACAAGTAATCAAATAATCTAGCTGTTGTTTAAAATCTGAAGCTAAGCTGGCATCTTGAAAAAAAGCAGCAAAAATCTGTTCTAAAGGTATAAGTTCAATGATGAATTGCATTGTGTTGGATTTCTCTACTACAAATTATCATGTGAATATGTGAAATTGCTACTTTTTTGTCTTGAAAACAGTTTCAAAGAGTTAGTGAATATTAGGGCATGTGGATGTGGGACTGCCTGCAGAGCTTTCTGAGTGGAAGGTCCTGGTTTGTTTGGAAGCAGAAGTCCCTCCTGACCTAATCAAAGGTCATATGACATTAACTTTTATATATAAGATTTTACAGTTAAATACTAAAAGATGAAAAACCCCAGTTGTAAATAAATGAGATTAATGTAAATTTCTCTGGGAAGCTTATGAAAAAATACAAGAGAAAATATTCATCAAAGTACCCAAAGTATATATCTAATTAGAATCTCCTAGTATCTATTTTTAATATTCTCTTAGTTACAATGCTATAATGCCACTTTAAAAGTAAGAAAAAAGAGTAAGAAAACCTCCCAGTGCTGACCTGCTTAACATCAATGAAATACCAGTTGTCCATTGCATTTGTCTCTTGATTTCCTCAAGGAAAACCTCTGATAGGTGATGACTGCTGTCAGAGACAGCCCATCCTACCAGCCACAAGCCTGGAGCCAGTTTGGAGTCACATCCACACTGTCTCTTGTGCTTCCTGCTCTTCTGGCACTGGTTTCTGAAGCAATTTTTCAGATCCTGCGCCTTCAGCAATGGAAACACATCCTCAGGGAGTGGTGTCGGGAGCTCAGACTGAGCAGAGGGAGCTGTAGGTGCAAAGAAACAAATAGACCGAAGCATTTGGCTGTTCCAGCAGGTGTCCTTGCATACTCCTTTCCTTTTTCTGACAGAGTAAAGATGTTGGGCAGGATGTGATTGTCTTGAGTATGAGCCCTAAATCAGTGGCTGAAGCAAGATAATTTATAAAAAATTCTACAACAGAGTAGAAATCCAAGAAAATGCAGAAATCTGAGCAAATATTTGTTCCTGTGATTTAATTAAGTTCAGTATTCAGCCTCTTAGGAACATTGCTTTGACAATATTAAGCTGTTTGTATACTTGTGCTTTAGTCGTAAATATTAATGTAATGGATTAGAAGTAGCTAAGAAATGTGTGTTAATAATTCTGATTTCACTATACTGTCCCACTCTAATTAATCATCTGTTTTGGCATCAATATTTTCATTTGTTAAAAAAAAATGTGTACTAATTGCTCATTTCAAGTTGTGATGGAGTGTCCTTGCACATCACAAATGGCAGAACCTTGCTGTTTCATTTTGTTTCTGTTTTGATCTTTGCTTTATAGACAATTAACCAGTGAAAATGTGTAGAGGTCTGTTTTGCAGAAGAGCTGTGATGATTTCACTGGTTCCATCCTGGAGCTTTCAGCACATCTGGCTGGCCAGACCATGAGCTCCTCTTCAGCTTGGCTCTGAGTTCTGCCAAAATCAGCCAAGCTAGCTAAAGAGTTTATGCACTAGTTTTATTTTAAACCAGATCTTTTTGACTAAAATGAGCAAGTTACTCACTTGAACAGCATTACTGGAGGATTTGAAGAGGTCATAGTGTTGTAGGGGCTGGAATGATGACAGGCTGGAATCCCTCCACAGCACACCTGAGTGTGGGTGAGGAAATCTGTCCCCAGCCTAAGCCACGCAGCTGTGCCAGCTGAGGACGTTATTGCCACCCACCATCATCCACTTACTGCTGGTTTTCTGCTGAGATTGTAACCCCCTAGATCCATCAGCAGAGGAGATCAATCCCTTATCCACTGCGAGCTGTCAGCAGTGATGAGCACCCATCCGCGGGGCAGCCTGGCTGTCCTTGCCTGGTGTGGGTAAGAGAGCACTGGGGCAGTGACAACCTCCCCTGAGGGCAGGGGCAGAGCAGCCAGTGGCACTAACATCTTCAAGTGGAAAAGATCAATCTGGAAGAGAATTAAATCCATAAGTTAAAAACAAAAGGACCCTTCCTGAAATTGCTTTATCTTCAAAGGCTCTAGCTCCAATTTAGGTAATCTGGTTATTAAAATAATTTCAATTAATCCAGTGAGGTTTTCTTGTTTAACTAATCAGAATCAGAAGCTCTTTGTTCGTTTTGCAGATAGACATGTTTCTACCAGATGCAAGCATGGAGATCAGTAATAAATGATATTTTCCATGGAACTATAATTTTCAGAGTAAATCTCTGTTATATTTTAGGAAAACAAGTTCTTCTAATTTCTTTTTTTGGTTGGGATTTTTTGATCGATCTTGCAACCAGCTTTTTCTGAGCCAATTATGTTAATAATATGATTAATTTTCTCACATATGGTTCTAGGACCTTGAAATTAGGCGATAAATCTCAAACAAAGCTGGAAGCTTACAAATGGCTACTGTTCCTAATGTGGCTGTGGCCTAAATCTGAGTTTTCTGGAGCCATCAAAGCAGCACAGTCACGTTCTTTGTGTCATGTCTTATATCTGCTGGCCTGGCTTGGCCTGGCCTGCTTGTGAGCTTTTCATGAGGATCCATTTTAACTCTAAGAATATGGAGAGGGTCAAATGTAAACACTGAAGTAAGTTTTTAATGATTTAGGAGTTCTGTTAGCTAGGATGATTTTGGTTAAGGCAGTTAGAGCCTTTAGGTCTGACTTAGGTCGGTTCTGTAGGCCTATGGGAATTTATACCTTGTGTAAGTGGTAACAGATTCCAACATTCTGATTAATTAAGTTGTGTTTAAGCCTTCTGCATTGAAAGAAGATCGCCTTTATGTTTTTTCAAAGTAATTGAGTATTATATCCTTACCTGTATTAATTGCAGGGCAAAAAAAAATAATAAAGGTTTCTTGCCTTCAGTGTTAATCTGCTGAAAGAAGTTTTTTTACCAAGTTTCTAAATTCTCTTGTGTGCCTTACTCTATGTTGCAGTTGTGATATAAGTTTGTGGTTAGATTTAATGAAAACATAACTCCGTATCCACCCTCTTTAACTTACACACACTCATACTGAGACTGACAAAATTCATGATAAATTTACTTAGATACTGCAGCACTCATTTGTAAAATATTTATGAATGGTAGGATGTTTTTAAAAAAACTTTTAAAACTCACCAGATTCCTGTACCAAACCACATTCCGCTTTCAATCCATCTATTACACAATTAATCTTCTAAGAGATCTTACTCTTGTTTGTGAATTTGCCTCATTTCCAAAATCTGTGACAGAAACTTTAATAAGAAACTGTTGTATTGTTAACTGTTTTATAATTGAAACAACCTATTTCAGAGTTGCAATGTTGCAAATCTCTTTACCTTGAGGTGTCTGATCTATTTCCACTGTGTAATTAATAGATGGAAGCATATTTAGAACTAGAATGACTCTTCATTTTAAGGAAAATGAATAATCCTCAAAAATATCTGCTAGTCGTAATAGTTCTTAGAATTGAACCTGTCAACCAAAAAACCTGCAACTGACTGCAAGTGAGAAAAAAAGCTCATTCTCAGAGAGATAATTCCTTTTTTTCCAGTTATCTCTTTTACTTAATAAGTTTTCCAATTTTCAATTAGAAGAAGTGAAGACAACTTGTTCAAAAATTGCAGTGCCTTAGGATACCTTTTCTTTTGGTTTTGTGGAAAAGAGAGGTCTTACTATGGAAACTACTAAAGTTGTATGGGAATCCTCCAAATAGAGTCTTATTGCTTGAAGGAACTTTGAAAAGTTTGATCTGGAAATGATCCTTCAGTATAAAAATCAGAATAAATTCTTTGTTTTCTTTCCCTCTTGAAAGCAGTGTAGCTCCAAAAAAGTACTTTAAACAAGCTGAGTGAGAAAACCCTGCCTTAGTTACAGAAAAAAGATACAGTACACAGAAAAAACCATGAGCTCTCTGGCTTTATTTGACTGCTGTTAGCACCAAGACAAAATGAATACTGTCAGCTGTACTTTTACCCATGTGCTCTGTTTTTCCTTGAGGATTGATAGGTTTAAATGTACTGATTCTCTCCTTGAGTCTGTCTGTCAAACTTTGATCTGATTCTGAAGTGTTCAAAAGCTTCATGCGTTGCAGGGTTTCAGCAAACTTGATCTTACAGGTTTAACTTAAATATTGTTTCCATTTTGAAGTCTGTCATACGGGTGTACCACAAAGAGTGTTTGGTTTTAGCCCTGATGTCTTGAGTGGTGGTATGCAGCAAGTAACAGAATACTTGGAATAAAGAAAAATCCTGAAATGAATCCCTCCAGCTATGGGCCAGTTGAGAGTGAGAGAGACAGGATGTAAAGTAAAACCAGTGTGTCTCCCTTTGATCAAAGGATAGATTCCCCACCACCACCCAGCAGGTGATTAACACATAAGTACATTCTCCCCTAAATGGGTGGAGGGACAAAGCTGAGCATCTGCTTAGTACCCATAAAGCAAACTTCAGTTAATAACTGTTAGAAATATTTCACATGCTGTCTTTGTGCATTCAGATTCATGGTTTTATGTGATCTGGTGCATGTAAGTGTGACTAAATTGTCTTAGAATATGAACTTCTCTAAAGGAAGAATTGCTAAGCACCTTATGAAACTGCATTTTTATTTTCGGGGAAAAAAATGCTCTTTCCACATGTAAGTGGTTGCATGTTTTTCATTTGTGTATGCTTTCTATATCTGAAAAAATTCATTAATAGTCAACTGCACCTTGAATTTGGAGTATGGTGCAACAGCCCTGCAGGGTGTGGTGGTACATGGTTTTGTACATAAAAGCTGCTCAAAACCAGATTTGACCAGCTGGAAGATCTGAAAGCCGCAGACTGTTTTTACTTCAGAAGTAATGACAGTGGGTGTTCCAATTTTTTTTTTTTTTTCTGAAACTATAATACTGGGTTTAGAAATCTTTATTTTAGCATGGTTTCATCATATTTTATTTATTAAGTGCCAAATGCATGTTTGTTGAAGAGAAAGAATGTAGCACATGAAGCTTCCACCATCCTGGAGAATTTACAATGCAGCAGCACATTGATGTCAGTAAACTCTGTCATTGTCCTGCTGCTTTTTGAGGACGAGATTTCACACCAGAACTTTTGGAGACAATGTCAGCTATGCTGTTCTCATTTTCATGATTTTAACTCTCTTTGCAGTATTAATCAGAATGCTATGACCAAAATCTAACGCACATTAGCTGTATTCTACTCCGAGTATGATAGAAAAATCTCATCAATGAGTGTCTTTTTAATGAGTAGCCTCAGTTGAGTTGCCTGATGGAACATAATATTAAGAAAAAATTTATTAAAAATTAATTGTATCACAAATATTTTTACATGAAAGATAATCAAACCATCAGTCTCACCAAGCAGGATCTACCACAGATCGTCATTCAGAGACCAGTAAGATAATAACTAATCCCAACTAATCCCAATATATTTTTTTTCGTAATTTTATTGTGTGAGATCAAATGTAAGTATACATATAACACAGAAGGTTTTTACTAGGATGCTGCAAACACTAATTAAAGTATTTATCCTATTGCTCAAGAACTCTACATTCTTTTAATATCATGATGGAATTTCTGAAACAGACAGGGATACATTGCCAGATTCTAAACCAACATGGAATAAATAAATCTTAAATCAAAAAAAAAAGCAAATATTCCAGAAATTAAGTGTGGATGTGGTATTCTAGAAGATGAAGCTCCCAAATCTATGAAAGCTGCACTGGTTATTGGCTTTGCTGCAAGACTTCACTGTGGTTTGTCCAAATTGTGTGCCTTGCTATGGGTATTACAATGCAATTTTAGCAAGCTTTAGTGTAAGAAAAATATTGTTTATCAGCCAATCACTTTTCCTTAGATCAAAAGCAATAGTTGGAATATAAAACCTCCAAATCTGCAGGAGAGGTGTTTGGCAAATTAATGTAATTTAATAAGATGGAATAGCACTGGTTTAAAATGTTATTTACATATTTTTCTACATTCTTCCCAGAAGTGGTGCATAGAGTGTGCAGAGTTTGCAAGAAACTGAACAAATCAGCCTCTTGTCAAATGCTTCCAAGACTGATGGTCAGGTAGTTCCAACAGTTTTTAAATGACAGATAAAGGCTTTGTGGCAAGGTAAAAACAGGTGCTGAAAATCAGAATGATTTATTTTGTGTCTTCGGGGGCTTTTTTTAATAGTAGAAAAAACGCTTTCTTCCTCAGTGCCCAGTTTTGTGTTGCTTTATGGTTTTAGCCGGAGATTGCGACGTGCTGCTCCGAGCTGTGTCCCAATACAGCTCCGACAAAGCATCCCCGATCTCCTGGGTGCAGCCCTGGCTGCCTCTCACACGGGCCCTGAGCAGGTCGGCTCTGTCCCGAATATCCCGGGGCTGAGTTCTTGTTTGCATTTCCTTTACAGAGAGCCCGCGGTTGTTATTACACCTGCTGGTGTTCAGTGTCACTGACCCCTCACCTAAAGCACGATCAGGTGCTCTTTTTTAACAGGCAGTCTGGCATCCAGCCCGCTTCAATTAGGTTCATTTGTCATGTACTCCTATCTGCCAGCAAGCAAACTGGGGAAAAAGAGGTCAAAGCAGGGATTTTTCAAATGTAAATGTTTCCTGCGAGCTGCTGTTGAAACTTAGACGTGTCATTCAAAATGCATGTTGCTGCCTGCCCGCTCGCTCAGCAAACTAATTGTCTTTTACAAGAGCTTGCTTTTCTCAGAGTCTTTGCAAGTGTTGTTTCATGCATATTCCTATTCCCGAGTATTGTTGCAGGCAATAAATAAATCATTATATTTAAAGCATATTTCACCCAGATGCTGCTTTGAAATACTGAATGAAAATGGAGGGGGGGAGTTTTAAACCACTAACAGGAAGTGGGATCATGCAAAAGTATCCCAGAATCTTGTTGCAACCAGGGCTGCTTTTATATGGGATGTGTTCAAATTTAGATTACAGCATGATATGAAATCTGCATTTTAAATTTTAAAAATTTTCTCCCCTTTTATGGTTTGGGGTTTCTTTTCTTGGTTTTGCTGGTTGGCTTTTAGGTTTATTTTGCTGATTTAGTCCCCAGGGCCACCACATGAGTAACATAGTGAGATGGTTTCTGGTAGTAGATGATATTTTAAAATTTAGTGGTAATTAATGTCCTGAAGAATTGTGTGGATTCTGTGAAATTACCAAATGTTTCAATGCCTGTGACAACACTATAGCTTGTGTAAGGTAGTGGTCCTTGAATCAAAATTACTGCAGGAAGACACTGCTATCACCAGGAACTGAAGTGAAGCATGATGAGGTAGCAGAAAATACTCTTCCTGCCTTATAGAATAATAATTTCTTTTTTTTTTTTTGCCATTCTTATAAATAACATTCTTTGAAATGTCATCAAAAATATATATAGTTTTGCTTGGATCACGATTTAGCAATTTTGGCTAATTAATGTGCTGGCTCTTTTCTTCTGCTTTTTCATTCCCACTCCCAGTAGTGAGGAGGAAAGATTTGGCTTGGTGAGATGGGAGTGAGAAGGAAGAGATTGTTTGTGAAGCTGGGAATTGGCTTTCTTGGGACTTCAGATTGTGAAAAAGAGCCTTTTCCAAACCTGTGATGGTTGTATGTGATAAAGAGACAGACCTGCAGTCCTGAGTGTGTTTTCAGCAGGGGGAAGTAGGAAGGAGATGGAGAACTCACTTCTAGTTCCAGCACTAGGGCAGGGCGTAGTTTGTTTTGGCAGGATTGAACTTCTGAGATGGAGTGAAAAGGTGAATAGCAAAACAGGTTATTTGAGTTATGTCCAATGAAAGGGGTAGGTAAACTGTGTGCTAAGAGCATTAGGGGTAGAATTAGGATATGAGGAGAACAGCAAAGGACCGAGAAATAGAAAAATAGTCACAATTTCTTTCAACTCTTCAAGTTATTCTTTGGTAGATTTTTTCCATCATTCTTTTGGATTCCTTTTGTTCCCATTTTCTCTTATTTTCCTTTTCTCATGTTCTTTCTACCTTATCTTTGGATAATCTCACTTGAAAATGCAATTTATTTACGGTATCTTTGCTATGCTTCATAATCTGCATTCCTACCCCAGATCAAACTTTTTTTCTCCTAATTAAAATCATGGCTATTGCAACCTCAGGTTAATTTGAGGAAATATATATAAAATAGATAATCTACCTTTTCCTTGTGTTTCCTAATTTCATAATTTATCTTTTCTACTAGTTTTTTTAAATTAATTTGGTTAGATTCCCCAAATAGGTAAATTACCGTGATTTGTAATTTACTTTTGCAGGTGTGTAAAATGAAACCTCAGAGCTGAAAGGAGAGGGAGGTGAGGTCTAGAACACAAAGGAGGAGGAGGTTTTCCTTCTGCCTTTGTTTGGTCTGTGTAGTGCTAAAGCAGCTTTTGTTTTGATGATTACTTCAGGCTATGAATGTGAAAGCCCCTGTAGAATACTGACTTTCAGAACAGAAAACATTTGTTTTGTTCGTGGATAAAGGTAATAACTAACACTTATAAACTGTCTGCTACTCGAAGTGAGTCACTACGCTAAAGTTTTAATACAAAATAAAATGCCTGGGATTTAGTGTGGATGGAGATGGAGCATACCTAGCATCTTGCCAGCCCAAAGGGCCTGAAAGGGTCTTCCAATTGAGTCAGACAATTCATGTTGATTACATTACTACAATAAAGCATAACAAAAACTATGTAGGCAGTAAGAAATACTCGTGATTGGCACAGTGAGTTAAATTATCTTCAATCACATACAGAACAGAGCATAGAAAAAAAGTAGCTGAAAAACAGGTCCAATTTTAAGTAAAAAAAAATCACAACTAACTATTGAACCAATAGTATTGTAACTGATATTATTTGTTTCAGATGTTTTTATTTGCTTTTGTCAGATACTAATATCCCATGAGCAGTGAGAACTTTTCTTCTTTCTTTGTGGCTTTTTGTCTGTTCTTGCAAAAGCTCTACTCCCTCAGAAAAGAGGAAAAAATTGTTCTTTTGTTCTCCACAACTAACTGAAGCTATACTGGAAGAAACAGTTTATCTAATTTTTCTTCTTGTCAGATATTTAAATTCAATAAGATAGGCAGGCTGAATTTGGGGTTTGAATTTGTTTTTTTTCTTAAGAATTGTCCATTCTCCATAGATGGAGAATTCTGACATGTGTAATGGATTTAGAAATACACATGTACAATGCAGTTAGATATAGAACATAAAATATAACATATAATAAGATTAGAGATTCACTTCTATTACTTAATAAGTTTTTGAATTAACCCCCCAACTTCTCAAGGTTAATAATACCCTGTCTTCTGTTTTCCACTTGGTAAGAGGTAGAATAAAGAGTTTGAAAAGTCTTCACAGAATTTAACTAATTCTAAATAACTTTCAGGAGCTAAGGAGTAATCAGGAAAGGTGTGGGAAGTTGTATAGAAGATAAAGTCAATTACTTTTTTTCCAGTGTGGATGGAGCATCACTGACACTATGCTTTTCATTTCTAAGAGCTGGGGCCTTGTCTGCCAGCTGCCTTCTCTGCTGGTCTCTCCACTCTACAAAGACAGACAAGGGCTGCTACTTGGCAGACTTTCAAGTTCACTCCAAATGTAGTTTAGTCATAGGAATCCGTCCTACTGTTCTCCCTCTAAACAAGCAGGTGTATCCTAATTTTTGTTTGTCTGTTTTCCTGTAGAAGAAGAGATTTTAGAAAGAATCTGGAAATACAGAGTGCACAGATTTACTCCTGTGAAATCAGGAGTGACTCACGGCTTTGGGTGTGTGGTAGAGAAAGAATTTTGGATCCTTATTGCCAATTTCCAAGGCAACTGCTAAAGTCAGTCTTAAACACTTGTTCTCACTTCAGCAATTTCTGGCAGAGACAATGTTATATTGTATAGGACAGCTTGTATCATATCCAAAACAGGACAAAAATTTGGAAACAATGGACGAATTTGGCACTTATTAATCTGTAGGGTGTGCACATAGTTTAAATAACTTTACAATGTGAAATCTCTGTGCTTAGAGTCAATAATGAAAAGCTTTACCGATTTAACAGAAAGAATTCCATTTTAAAACAAAATTAACGTCATAAAAAAATCTCAACATGAAGCTGGAATGCAGTATGATGTAGTGCACCAAGGTTTACATGTCCAAATCCTTTTTTGTCCGTTTTCTGATCGCAAAGGCCAGTACACTCACGCAGATTGAAAAAATGAATCAAATATAAGTTAAGCATCAATATGTTTGGTGCACATAATTTCACATCTGTATTTGAAATATACTGATTTCTTTAAATTACTATGACATGTACATTTACATTTATTATAAGGCTGCTTTTACAAACCGTCATTGACAGCAGATGAAGGGATCTCATGCTTATATAAGCACTTATATACTCTTTTGACAGTTGCTTTTTTTGCCATTTAACATCTACTAAATTTCCCTTTTCTCCTGATTTTCTTAGAATTGTGCGCTATTTGCATTACTGTGGTGTAAGAGCTGTATCATGGTAAAGAACATGACCAAAATGCCCATACACCATCAAAGGATTCCCAATGCTAAAAAACTGTGAGAGGGTTTGATTCACCAGATTTAAGCTGTCTTTATGTCTGGGCAGAAATCAGCTCTACCAGATTCCAGATCGGGTCTGTAGTGTTTTCCCAAGGGTTTGCCACTTAGTAAAAAGGCAGCTTGTTGTGCAGAAGTCTTAAAAGTATAAACTCAGCTATTTTGGTTTTGTGGTTAGGACAGTGCTGTTTATTGAGTTTCCAGGTAGGAATCTGGTAGGTTATCTAGCACTCAATAAATTACAATATGGCCATTGAGCTAACAAACCCCCAAGATCCCTGCAGTGTCATCATTGGAAATTAATCAACTGGTCAATCTGCTTATTTAAAACAATAATTCAAAAGTTGTGAGATGCCTTCTGGCACAGCTTCCTTGTTCTATAAAGGCATATTTGCATTTGCTTCCTATTTACAACAACTTCAAAAGAAAACTCATTAATTGCCTGCACACATATGCTATGTTTTATTGGTTTATTTATATATTTGCAAGCACACTCTAAGCCCAAGTTGTAAATATATTGTACTAATTAGATTAGCACTTTCCTAATTATTTTACTTTCTGAAAGCGTGAAAATTTGACATGCATTGAAAAATAAATATATCAACATTTGAGGTTGAAAGAATGCATGCCATGGCTCTTTCTGTAGTGATTAAGGTATATTTTTAACGGACTATTTCATTATCCTGACATACTCAAGGAAGTCCAGATCTAAATTCCTTTGGCCAGTTGGCCTGACTCTCCTTCCACTGAGTAGTGGTGCCAATATTTTTTTTATTCATTCTTATTTACACAGAGTGACTGGAAGCTTTCAGAGTCAATCATTCCAATCACTCATACCTGAGCTGAACCCACATGAATGCAAACCCATCTGGCATTTACCCATCCCATTTAATTTGCATTTCGAACTGTATGGGTTGCATGTTCCTTGCAGGCGCAGTCAAATGGTGTGTTTGTTATTTTGTGAGACCAGCTTGACCAGTAGCATCCTCTAGGAGGCAGGGAAAGAAGGAAGGGCTTGTGAAGGACGCACTCAGGAGTGGTGCCCAGGCTGCTGCTGCTGCTCCAGGGGTGAGGCAGAACATGTGTGTGCTGGAACAGGGGCTCCTGAATGTTCCTGGGTGGTGTGAGGGCCAGGGTGATGAGGCAGAGCGTGCCCCTATTCCCTCCCAAAGGATTGAGTTATTCATGTTGGCAGGAAGTTTTACTTACCAAAGTGGTTAGCGACTGGCAAAGTGAGCACATCCAGGTCCGAGGTGTTCCTCACACACATTTCTTCATGGGAATTTCTCGTGTTAACAAAGGTACAGTATGCAGTGTGCTTAATATTCTGTTTTATTTATCGAGGCAGAGAAACAGCTGTATGAGGAAGGGCAATATACAGTAAAAGTTATTTTAGGTTGAAGGTCGATTTGTTGGTCCTTGTGGTTTGTTGTTTAAATCTATAGAGATTTTATGTATTAGCAGTTATTTCCTGGAAGCTGTAGGAATGATGTGAAATCCTAGAAGGATTTTCACTTTTCATTTTCCCTATCTTCCTTTGAGAGGAGAATGGTACTCAGCTTTCTAAAATTAACTCATTCCTTAGTTGTAAATTTTATATAACTTTTGCGGACTTTCACATTTTCCATGTATTAAAGGAAATGCGTGACTATGTTTTAAAGAGTACACAGATCTCCTTCATATAAAAACTGAATAAAATTAGATCAATTGAAGTGTTATGTTTACGAAACTTTCACTTTCTGTGTGTCTGCACCAAATAAAAAACTACAGATGATCCTTGTTTAAGGTAGCAAGTCCAAGGAATTCCCCCCTTTCTCTCATGGACGTGATGTCTCAATGCACTGTCCTACCATTAAAGTGCTTTCTTTTCACTACTGTATTTGATCTAGAACATTATTTTTACTGCAACTGCTATGTTTGAGATCTTTCTCCAAAGGGGACATGTTTCTCCAAATAATTCACCAAACAATAGAACTAATTTCTACACCTATTAAAAAACCCCAAAACGCACAAAACTGTTGTCAGTCAAAACAAACACCAAATAGCAGTTTAAAGGTAGGAAACAATAGTTTATTTTAAAAATAGTATTTTGTTGCTATTAATTTCAATATGAAGACACACCATGCTTTGTCTTAAGGGTTTTTGATGGGGCACTGATGGATTTAGTAGTCTGTGATCATTCTGACAGGCTGGCTGCTGACAGACCATCCCTGTGGTTATCTGGAGATCAAGGTGCATCAGCTGGAGAACAAGGTCCTGTCTTGGCTCCCAGCTGTCCTCGTGGAAAAGAGAACACAAGGCTTTGAAAGAATGTTCCAGCTACCTCCATCCTTTTGCCTCAGTCACAAGCTTTGCTGTGTGTGAAGTTTAAGGGCAGATGAGGTATTTCCACAACAAGGCTCCTGTGTTAGCAGGTTTTAAGGCTGTTCTGCTGTCAGTGTGTTCTCGGGAGGATGACAGCAGCTGTTCTTTGATTGAAACATGAAGAAAGATATGTTGAAGTCAGATAAGCATCGCTGCTAAAGCAGCTTTACCTCCCAATTTGCTGGTCTTTGTAACACGGCTGCTAATAAGGGATGCTGAAATTGAGCTTTGTACTTGATTTAAATTAAAATCTTATGAGTCATATAAATCTAAAGAAATTTTTCTTCATGTAGCTCTGGTTCTTGAGACAAAATACACCCATGTCATTGTAAAATAAAAGGCACAGAATAAAAGGACATCATCTGACCCTTGCTAGTAGCTCTGTAGAATTTTTTCTTGTCGTTCCTTATGATTATGATTTGCCTTTTTGATGATGTATCTTCCTTTTTTATTTTTTTTTGTGTTTGAAGTGATTTGTGTTTGGCCAGCAGTAGTTTCTTTTATCTTCATTTCCAAAGCTGCACTTGTAGGACCACATTCAGCAGCAGATTAATTCTCAAATACCTTGGTTCAGTTTTCACAGTTGCTGCCAAGGAGGCTTGTTTCACAGACCATTTTGTACTTTGTGATACTTGTAATTAACAATTACTTATAGCATGTTTGCTTCTGTGTTCTGCACAATGGGAAGTAAGCCTTAGTGATGTAAAATACTAATGAAGATAAGGAACATGGAAATTTACAGGAAACCTTCTGTCTCCTAATTTTCAATGCTTTGAAGTAGAGTGGACAAATAATCTCTTGGTGATATGACCCCAAGTGCTCTGGCAGATACTGAAGATTTTTAGGATATAAGCAGGGCTAAAGAAATGATTAGATCTGGTTTCTTCTGATCTCATTTGATTTTTGCTTATATACAATGATGAATGACATTCTTTTAAAATGGGTACTGCTTCTAGTGTCTGCTTAAATCCACTGGATGTCATTCAAATTGCATTAAGAATAAATGGGTCTGGTAAGGTGTATTTCCAAACAATACATCAGGTGAGAAACTAATCGCCAAGCTTTTTAATGACTTTGAAAAAATATGTATAATTGCTAGATTTTCTTGCCATGACAGTGAACCAGTAAATTTTTCAATTCATCTCCAGACCAGGTCTCACTGCACTTGAAATTGTGTTTCAGTTTTAATTCAACACGTCAAAGCATTTTCGAAATAACAAAACTTTATGTTCAGTTGCTGTCAAAGTTAAAAAGAACCCCAAAAACTAGTTTTCAGTAGGGTTTAGTTTCTCTCCATGATGATCTATTTCTAATCTTTGTATTGCAATTAAATAAGAAATATATAGCTTTTTGATATTTTAAATTTGCAGTACACTCAAGAATGTGAGTAGCTGTGAAGAGTAAACAAATCCAAAGCAAGCGTCCTTCTCTAGGCTCTTCCTTCTGCTTCTTTCTGGGGCTCCCAGCGCTGTTATCTTCACACAACTTTGTGTTACGCAGAGGCGCTAAGGGGAATGAAAAGATGGACTGAACTGGAGTCCACATAGTGGGAAAATCCTGAGGAGTTTGGTGAAATACTGTGAGGCCATTACAGGAAAACAAAGGATTTACAATAAATTTGGATGATATAAAGAAATAATGCTTTATTTTAAATCCTTTAAAATTTTAATAAGACTGTAGTTCATTTTGAGACGCTCCAGTGTAACTTCCAACCGATTAGCCTCATGAAAAGCAATTAGAATATCCCTGTTTGCAAAGAGGTTAGAGATTTTTCAGACTCTTTTTTTCCTTCTACATTGTTTTTAAGGAGACAGACTCTAAAGTATTTAGGCATAGCTACACTCACTGTATTCATTATCACTCTTTCTTTTCTCTTATGTATTAGTGAATGTAAACCAAGACATTTTTAGCCTCCCTGGTTTTCATTCAGTTTTTCAAACAAAGTGGTAATGACTAAACAGCTCTATCAACCTCTCAAGGAGGCCAATTTAAGCATTGGCAACTTGCCATAAACATAAAAATACTATTTATTTATTTACCAGGTGGGGGGCTAAGATAGAGCAAGTGCCCCTTTTTGTTTTCTTAAACAAAAATGAAATTTGAATTAGTTTGTATCTTCAATAATAAATAAATCTCTTTCAAATTTTTAATTTAATTGTATAATAGCAATAATTAAAAGTGTTGAAAGGAGGTTGCTAGGTTGAGTATCTAAATCCATTGTATGGTGGAAAGCAAGTCTCAAGTTTTTTAACTACACTGTATTTCTATCCCAGTGAGTAAAAAATCCCATTGTTTTGTTTGCATATTTTAGTGTAAAAAGCAATTCACACTATTATTGATAGAATTCACACCTTGTTTTAACAAAATATCTGGGTTTTTTGCTATTTCCAAAGTCAAGTCAGTGTTAGAATTTAAGGTTGAAATTCCACTTTGAAATTTTGTGTATGTAACTTTGCCACCCAGTTTAGGCCCATGCCCCTGCTTTGCTCCTAGGTGTGATGCCAGGCTTGAAAGGCTCTGTTTTCAAGTCCTTGTTGCATTTATGGCTGGGTAACATTTTCTGGTGGGACTTCACGGGGATAAAGCAATCCATCTCAATTTCTGAAAACATTTTGCAAAAATTCCCACCTGATTTCTGAATCGAGCCCATCAACTGCATACTTGAATTGACACCTGGTAATCATTTTGACATACTGTGAATTGAAAAACTGACACCTCAGTTGGTCTCTGGTTTTTATTTTCCAAGCTGTAAATAATAGTGGTGCTTTAAAAAAAAAAAATTCTCAGTAGCATTGATATTACATACATTTGCTTTCCCTCTGTTTGCTTTTTCCCTGGTCAAAAATATTTGCATCTTAAACTATGAAAATAAAAGTCCGTGGAATCAAAAAGGCATATGTTCATGCCAGTGGGATAATCTATGATGTTCATCTTTTAGCATAATTTTTAAGCAGTATGGTGCTTCCTTTGAAACGCAAATCAGGGATTTTTGATGATTTAACAAAGAGCACAGTATGGAGGGAGTGACTGAGAAAAAACTTAGAAGCAGATGTGCGTCAGAATACAAGAAACCCTATGTATCATGGGTAAGTTGTAACAGGGATCCTTAGAGGAAGGTGATACACTGCTGATTTTAGGATTTAGAAATAGCATCCTCCTGGATTTTATCATTAGGAATTGATGGAGCTGTACAGACTGTGAGCTGGTCCCTATTCTGTTGGAATAAGCGAGACATCTTTAAATATTACCTGGAGCCCACTTTCCCAGGTAGCCTCTGCCATGGGTAACTGCACTATTCCCATAGGATCAACATTAATGAAATGGAGTTGGTATTTCAGTGTGTTTCTTGGAGCAAGGAAAGATGCTTATTGTGTGCTGGTTTTGTACTGCCTAAAATAATGACCACAAAAATATTCCCCCTAAGTGGAGTGAATGATAACAATTTGTTCTTGCAGCAAGTTCATTTCTGTCTTCTATTGGAAAAGGAGTTTTTTTAATTCTCATGGTTAATGCTCACAAACTGTGATTCCATAACGAATGCAGGATTTCATGCCTTATGGAAACAAAATTTTGTGACAGTAGAGAGACAAGTTGTCCCAAGATGTTTGTCGGGCTGCAAAGCTGTGCTGCTTCTGGTGGTGGTGGTGGTCGTGGTCAAACATTCAGGTGTAGGTCGACATCTTAATAAAAGCAAGGTATTGCATTATGTTACCTTGGTGTGCCTTTGGCTCAGCATGGAAGCTGGGGTTAGTATTTTGTGCTAGAAGGAGGCATAGATACTTTTAGGGGGATGATTGCTTCTGGGGAATTAGAGCTCCATTCTTATACACCTACAGCAGCACACGCCCTGATAGGAAATTTCCAAATCGCATGCTAGGGGACACTACGTCTGTACCGTGCCAACTACAAGAGTCACAGAGAAAGAGAAGTTTGATGCTTCCCTGTGAGTCCAAAAATGCTGCCTGTATAGTTTAAGTGATGGTAAAACAGCACCAGGGTTGCACAGTGCTGTAAAGGATGCATGGGATGAGAGAGACATAGCCTGGTTACTGCTGCTCTGGTCTGACCAGGGGGAATTCAAGCCACCTCCTTTTTATGCCAATATATTGCTTTACTCATTGTGAAATCATGATGATAACACTGCTTCTGACAAGAGAATATGTTAGGTTGTTTTCTGTCATGTGAGGTGTGTCACCATTTTCAGCTTGTCTTCACATTACCACATTTTTCATGGAAATATTGCTCTTTAGGATCAAATCTAATTTAGGCAGTATTTTTCTCGATATTCTGCTTCACTTAAAAGTCTCCTTTGTATTTTTGTTGGAGTCAGTATGTTTTAATTTTTTCCCTAAACCATTCAATCACATTGCTAGTTTTATTTAACTTTTGTTGATTTTACCCAAAATGAGGTGTGGCATGAAGTGTCTTGGTTCATATATACTTCATTTAAAGGGTGGGTGGATACCCGTCTGGATGACAGATGTTACAAAGATAAACTACTGTCATGTGCCCTAATATTGTTTCTGAAGATGATTTATCAAGTGATTAGCAGAGCTGTCAGAATTAGCTTATATTTAGTTCCTCTAGAAAGCTTTTTTATGGCCACCTACTTGTCTTTCTTTAGTTCTGAACTGGTAACCCTCTCCTGTTGCTGTGGGGAGGCAACGTAGAGATCTCCACTTCCCAGGAGGTAGTTTTTGAGGGTAGCTTTTGAGGCATAAATTCTTTACCTTTAAAGAACAGTAACGAGAAGAATGTCAGTGCAAAGGATTTTCTAAAGTAAAATTGGAAATAATTAATTACAGAAGACATGAAATAATATTGCTGGTTGCATTGAGGTGTAGATATATTTTCTTGGAAATACTTGCTTTTTGATGATTAAAGATATATTTGGCTATTTGGTTGGTTTATGCTGTTCCATGTGGAACTTTAACTAGCCTGCATTAAAGTAAAGCTGATAACTGGATTCCTGATTTGAAGTTTGTCTTGGAAATATAATGTTTTCTGTATTACTTTCAATAATTTCTTGGACATAGGATCAGTGTTAATGCACAAAGGTGACTTGTACTTTCAGATATGTATTTGTTAATTTAAAATGAAAATTGGCACAATTTAAGGAAAATGGAGCTCTCGATATCTTGTTTTAGTGGTTAAACCTTATATACTTGTTCTGGAGGAAGGGTATGAATGGAAGCAGATTTCAGAAACAAAACTAAACAGAAATTCGTGAACAAAATTGGATTTTTTTTTTTACTTTTTGCAATGTATTTTGTTTCTGAGTTTCTGTACAGACATGAAAACGTAAAAGGTTTAGCTGAGAGTCTAAGAGAAGCTTTGGAAAATGAATGAATCCCTCTTCCTTCTAATGACAGATTATAAAGGTGGTTTAATCTTACGCTGTGAGTGAGTGTTCTCCTGGCAGGTTCTCATGTGGATGGATTAGACATCCACCTGAGACACTGTTATCGCATTGATTCCTTGCCTTGGAAGAATGCAGGCTTTTACCCATTTCAGAGATGATTCCAAGTGGCTTGCTGAGATTACATCTTGAATGTGAATTTGAGCTGGGATTATGTTACATGGGAGTGACAATTTTTAACAGGCAAGGTTCAGGTGGTACTGCAGGAAGGGAGTAGCTCAGCTTAAGGGGAAAATATCACACACATGCACACATAGGAAGCAGCTCCAGGTTATTCCTCAGATAATGTTCTTGAATAGTGCACGTGCACATAGAGAGTAATATCCAAAATATTACTGCTGATTTATGCTCTCAGAGAATAGGCAGCTGTACATAAACCATCCCCACGTCTGGGCGCTTCACAGCCAAATGGCAGCTCAGATCACTTTTAAAGGCATGTTCATTGATGGACGAGAGGGAATAAATGTTTCCTGAGCCAGACTTGATTAATGCTCTGGGATGACTGTCCTATTCAGACAGATTCCATGGATAAATCAAAATTTTATGTAAAACTTAGCAATTAATATTTTGTATCAATTTTCCACTATATGTTAGCATAAATAGATGTTTACTTAAGGTGAGATTCCTGTTTGAAGCAGTGCTGACTTCAGAGTTAGTTCAGGCTTGTTTGGACTGAGATACTTTACCAAGACCTGAGAGTATATGGCCAGTGAAATATATAGACACATATAGACAGGTAGTATAGAAATAAGAATACTTTATGCATTTGTCTATCTGCCTTACATGCAAGAAAAGGTGAAGCCAAGATTCAGAGATTATAATAAAGTACCAGATATAACTGAAAGGTCTTTGCTGGCATCACAAGTTAAATTTAAATGAGTCTTCTCAGCAGGAGAACTTGGGGCTTGTATCAAAGAGACTTTAGTTCACCAGCAGTCCGTCAGGAACAGGGAATTTAAGAATCACTCTTACCTGTATATCTTGCATATCTGCAGATCATTAAATGCCCTTTTTCTATGGGAGATTGAGCTGCTGTGAAGGGAATTTTGCACATAACTTCCTGGTGATGCCGCGAGTGCCAGTGCACTTTGGGATGTGAATTTATTAGAGAAGTCAGAAGAACCCTGTGAATTAACCTCTTTTCTCTCTTTGCAAACCCCGAATTTTGTCTTCTCTGCCTCAGTTTGTCCCTTTAGATTTCTAATAATACTGTACTGGCCAACTATAAAGTGCTACTTTGTGTCTGTTAAGACCTCAGATCATAAATGATAGTAACTAATTCAGTGTTATCCAGCTATAATATAGGCTATTAGCTATGGAAATTTTGCAGTAATTATTAATTGGAATCTGTTCGCTACAGAAGACCTTTACATTCCTTTTAAATTCCTTTTAGCCTGCCTTGTCCATTTTCCTACCTTCATAACACAGAAATCAAAAGGAACTTGCAAACTTCTTTAATATTTTATAGGAGATAAAAAACATTCTAATTAATCTTAATTTGGTATTTTATAGCCATGTGATATGAACAACCAAAAGATATCTCTCAGAAGGCAGCAATTATGCATGAAAAAGAAGAAATAGAAGAGTGTATATGGGAAGTACAAAATGTGAAAGCTGGTCTAGGTGTACTGGTGCCTCTGTGAAGGATGCTCCTGCCCTTTCCCTGACTCCTGGGACCTTTTTGCTGTTATTAGTACTCATGCTCGGCCTGCAGATCTGGCTGAACACTAACCCTTACCGAAAAAATAAAAAGATTGCTTTGTTGAATCAGTGAGTTTATCCAGCTCACCAGCTGCCAAATGTATATTGAAGCCAAAAAAGGTCAGTGATGAGAACTGCAGTCTGTGACGGGGAGGCTCAGGGAGAGGGGGCACAGGAAGGCAGGATGTCCACTTTTAGGAGAAGAGCAGATAAACTGAAGGCAATTGTAAGATTATGTCCACAGGCATCCAGTGAAATATTCAGTTACTGCATGTTGGTGCTGGTTTAGGAAGATGCTGCTAAAACAAACAAAAAATAGTAACCAAGGAGTTTGGATTACTGATGTGTTCAACCAATCAGGGGGGTTTTGTTTCCTCTAAACA
The DNA here is from genome assembly GCA_013396875.1 of Vireo altiloquus. Classification (NCBI taxonomy): domain Eukaryota; kingdom Metazoa; phylum Chordata; class Aves; order Passeriformes; family Vireonidae; genus Vireo; species Vireo altiloquus. Next base: position 529,434 of record VZRF01010024.1, read on the forward strand.
GTTCACTAACATGAGGTCTTTGCATTTTACCAACATAACCCATCCTTTAAAGGTCAAATACAAATTCACCCTGTCATGTCTTTACTGATTCAGCATAACAAAAATGGATTTTTCCCATCATTGCCAGCTGTAAATCATTCAGACTAGTCTTTCTTTGGATAGATTTCAGTTGTCATTTCTTATATATAGCACTTGAAAAATTATTTCTAACCAGAAGTTGAACTTCAGTAACAAAGTGCCTATTCATTAGACATGATATTTCCTGGATATCAGAAGGGTATCTGCAATAGCCTTTTATCAAAGAAAAGATAAGATTCCTCCTTTCCCTGTGACTGAGCCAACCCCAGCAAGGAGCAAAAAGGGGAGTTCTGTAAGAGAGTTTTGTATCCTGTTCCAGGTAGTTAAGTCAATTGCTTTTCAGTTGGCATTAATAAAACATTTCTTTCACTGGTAGATTAATCCCTGGCAACAGATGTCTTCACGTAGAAATGCATTAAATATTTTTAAGTTTAAATTTATTAAAGATGCTTACACTTGAACTGGGATTGGATTTAAGTATCCATTATTTTAAACACAGAGAGTTTTCTGTTTGTCAGAATCATAAATATGTACAGACTTTTCAGGGAAAACTGAGCAACACAATGAGTGAAGTCAAAGTAGAGGGAAATAGAATTAGTTCTACATAATGGGCCATTCCAGTTGTAGAAAAGAGGATTTGAAACTTAAACAAGCCAAAAATATATAAATAAGTGACAGGCATTGATCTGCAGTAATTTACATTCCAAAAGGTGACATACACTTTAAAGCCTTGGTCCTGCAGAACTCAATAAAAGCAATAGAAATCACAGCAAACTCCCTGGCTTGCCATGACACTCCCCTAACACAGAAGAAAAAAAGACATCTGAGACAATGCAAACTGAGAAGTTTGCTTCATTACAACACTGAATTTTGTAGGTCTTCCAAATAACAAAAAATCTCTTAGGAAAAAATGCAGTTTACACAGATTTCTTTATTTACTGATTCTTTTATCTTAATATGACAGAATTTAGTCTAATGTTAGAGGTTTAAAAATAGTCTTGAAAATTACAGTTAAATTGCTTTGCTTAGATGTGTGAAACCCACAGTCAGCTTATGGTATTTGGCAAGTCTGTAGGCATGAATTTTGCATGAGATTATTTCATGTGTTCTTACAAGAGAATGACCAAATGGTTGTTGTGGTTTTCTTTTAAAGTGGTTTGATTTAGTCATTGTTTGCTTATTAATGAATCTTTCCCCAATGCTTATATTAAAGTCATTTATGTAGATTGTGTGAATGAATAACTGTTTTTAATGAGGAGTGTCTGTAAGGAATGCAACAGAGACAGAAATTTTAGGGGGGAAAGAAGTCCCAATATAGAAGTTCAGCGGAAGGTAGTGACCTTCATCCCCAGCACGGGAGCAGGAGGGGACAGGTTCTGTTCAGCAGGGGACAGTGGCAGCAGGAGCAGGGGAGGATTCATGTGTGGCTCTCGTACCTGGCTGTGGATTGCAGTGTGTGCACGGCCACGGCAAATGCACTCACAAGGCACAAAGCATCTTCTGTGTCTTCAATCCCACCACGTGTTTCCCCATTCTCTCTCTGCTATTTAAGCTGTTTAAGGATTCTGTGATATTTTCAGGGTAAAAATCAATCTATACTTAGCTTGCAAATGCCACTTTGTGAATAGGTTGTAGTTAAGTCTGGATAGAGTCTTATCTGTGTTGACTTAAATCTCATTTTTTTATCCTTAAGATGTCCCTCATGACAGTTTGTATTTCTAGACACCATCTACATCCACCTCCACTCAGTGTGTAAATAACACTCTTCATTGCCTCTGAATGTAGTAACAGTGCAGAGATGTCTTAAGTAGCATAAGTGGGTTTAATCATAATATTGGGGGATAGCAGAGGAAGAACTCTGAGAAACTTGTGTTATAGTGTGGATGTAGGGAGGGTGTTCACTTACATTTTCTTTCACGTTTCTATTTGCCAAGTGCAGTCAGCACGAAATCGACTTCCCTGTGGTTGGGCAGTCAAAAATTAAATGCTGCTTCATCTTTTCTCCCCCTTGATTTTCCACTGTGTCTTTTAAAATATTCAACCCTACTGAAATTATACTGAAGTTTATTTAGTACACTATTTCATTATTTGGATGAGAATACCTGCAAATTTGAGTTATTCTGCCGTAGCTTCTTTATGATGGAATCATAGAATGGTTTGGCTTGGACGGGACCTTTAAAGGTCTTGTCATTGTCCCTCTGCCATGGGCAGGGATGTCATCTCCCCTCCACCATCCTTCCCTTCAGTCACAATGTGCTCATTTTCCAAGCCCCAGGAGTCCTCTTGGGGGTTCATTTCAGTAAAAAAATAACCTTGCATATTATTTGATATTGTTTTATTGTTGTTATTTCTTATGTATAGTTTCTTATAGTATTCCCTAGACATTAATTCATTTTTTTTGTTAGTTATATCACTTGCCTTTCATTTATTTGATTTCACCAGTGACAAGCAGGGTAGAAAAAATAAATAGATGGAAAGGAGGATCACTTCTAGGATAGGTCAAATTTTAGGCCTTGATCTTAGGAAATCACCAAACCCACAACAAAACAACAAAACCACCACCCTGTAATTCTGTGAAGACATTACAGTCTGTTAATTTAACAGTGTAAATCTTTATTTAATGAATAGTTTTTTAAAAACTTGTCACTGACCCAGTGTGATAAATAACCAAGGCTGGATTAATTTAAAAACTGTATCCAGCCATAAGCCACAGGTCATAAGAAGTTTATGTGAAGAATGCAAAGCTGTAGTCTCAGTTGCACTGAGCTGCGGGATCTTGCTCTTACAAAGTTTTGACTGGATTTTGTCATATACACAATTGGGGAGTGCTTCAGGAGCATTAACATCAACATTTTAGTTGCGATTGTGTTGCATGTGCCAAAATGTCTTCCTGTTTTCAACGTTTTTCTTCCCTTTCTTTGATGGTGGGAAGACATAGAGGGCCCATGGTGTAGCTGTCTCTGGCCAGAGGAGACAAAACCAGGAGAAGGAAGTGGTTGGCCTTCCCCTAATGTTTGAATTACACCTAGTCTGATTAAATTAAGCTTAAAACTACTGTCCTAAACCCAGAACCTGCTCTGTAGTACAGGGTGAGTCTGGCTCTGTGTCTGCTGGGAACATCTCTGGAATGTGCCTCAGAGGGAATGGAATGAAATGTTCTCTGTCTCCTGGAGGGCTGCTGAAATGGGCCCTAGCTCGGAGCAGTGACACCAGTGTCACTCCTGAGCTTTAGAAAACCTGCCCACACTTGTTCTTTAATGAGAAAGGGCACTGAGTTTGTGTATCTCAGTCCGAGTTTCCCAAGCACAAAACCTCTGCTGAAAAGTGCAGTATCCTGCCCTGCTGGAGGTCCCTTCTCTGGTCTGAGTCCCAGCTGTGGTGAGCTGTGCAGTCATGTGCGTGTGTATAAAGGCAGTTGCATTCTGTGCAGAAAGAGACTCATGTGTGCTCTTCAACACAGATATACAGTAGCATTCTAAAGAGAATACAATCTTAATTATTTTCTGTAATAATGTCTAGTAAGTATATATTATATATACTGTTTTTCTCGCAGTTGTGTTTGGTGGGATATTTGGAAGACAGGGTGCTAGGAATACGAGTTCTTTCAAATCCTCTCTCAAAGAGCAAATTGAAGAAGACTATCTGCCCCTTTTCTGTCCACCCCTAAAAAGCGATTTATTTATGGGAAAACAAACAACGTCAGTGTTCCACTGTGGAGTGTATCACCACTTGATGTTTTATGTGCCTCAGTTGTGTTTTCAGATTGCAAGCCCCAAGGGGCCGGGACCATGTCTTCTTTTGTTTGCACAGCACTGAGCCTACTGTCACCACTCCATAAATAAGAAGTAATTATAGTGTTATGCACCCATGTATTTTGAAAGCTTGGATCTGCTCCTGTTGAAATCCAAGGAAATTTTTCCCCTCTTACTTCAGGGACAAAGGATAACATACTGTATTAACTAGCTGGGGTTTTTTACACTGGGGGAGAGTGTTTATGTGAGGAAAATAGACTAAAAAACTATAATGCATCCTTTTGGTTATGTTAAATGAATATATAGGAGGTGTTGTGAATTACAAATACTGTTTCAAAAGATGATAACCAGTTTTCCAATAATAACGACTGAGCTCATTAATGTGATAGTAAAATAAGAAATGCTCCCAACTGTGGAAAATTGTAATTAGAATGGAAAATTCCATCATTCTACTCAGTAGACACAAAGGTTTTTCTGAGTGCAAGGAGTGCAGAGAATACTAGAACAAGAATGGGAAACCTGTTTTGAGCTACCATGTAATCTGAAAGGCACACCATTTTTTTAATATATGTGAAACATACTTTAATGCTGAGACCTTGTGTGTTAAGGTTCTGCCTGAAGTGAAGTTTTACGGCCAATTTATAAGGTCTTGCAAACAGGAGTTTACAGTGGAAACAGTGACTCTTACCTTAATTGTAGCAATGTCAATAGCATTGCTGTAATGAGCATCTGGCTACATTCCATCTGTTGACCACACCAATGGGTTTTGTGCATCATAAAAGAAGTGTTTCCCCCCCATATTTGATTTTCCACATGTCAGTCCCTCCTACGTGCTCCAGTCCTCTCAGTTTATTGGAATCCCAACATGTGAGCTGCATGAGTGAGGGGGATGGGTGTTCCTCCCATGACAGAGACAGCCCAGCCCGTGCAGCCCCCACACTTTGTCAGACACTGCTCTGGTCACTTCCCCACTGCCATCTAAGTCCTGCTGGGTGAACTTGTCTGGTCATCCTGTCAGTGGTGTACAGCACATTTGGTTATGGATTTGGAGAGAGGAAGCAGCACGGTGCAGTAAATGCATGAGCTCTTGCAGCAGGAGAGCATGAGATGAAGCCAAAAGAATGGATTTCACGTTTGGCATGTGAGACTTGGCAGACATGGTTACTGGGATGTGCTTGGTGGCAGCTTACATCTGCATTTGTCCAAGCTGTGCATTTAAAAATGTTACCAAAATCAAACTGCGTAATTTTAAATGAATGCTTTTCAATTCTAAGTCATCTCATGACTTCTTTAATCAAAATAATAATTGAATACATGTCCCTGCTAAACTAGATAAATAATTTGGAATAAAATATATTTTTTATGAAATACAAATAAAATGTCTTTTTTCATGAAACCCAATGTGCATGTCAGGTTTCACAGCAGTACAAACAGCTGCTTTTGTTCTTCATAAGGTATGTTCTCCTGTTACTAGAACATTTAATGGGTGATCTCCTCCAATATCAATGACTCTTCCATCTCCCTCAAGGTGAATATGAATATCCAAGCTGTTTAATGCAATGACAAACTTACCTCTTTTAACTTGTTCATGTTTGGGTCCTGGTGAAGTTATTCTAGGAACAGAGACAATTTTTGGTGAGGTGCCTCTGTTACAGACTTATATATCTGTATTCTAATGTAAACTTGGCTTTCTCCTGAGCACAGAAGAAGTAAAAGTGCTGTAGCTACTAGATGTCCTCTCCTGGTTTTGTCAGCATTCATGGCTTAGCAGATCACACCATCAGTTTCTCTCAATATCTCCTCAAGGGGAGGGAAAGCCATGTACAAATCTATAAACTCACCACTATGTCTCCCTTTAAATCCCTACTAATTAACCTTAAAGGCTATTAACTTCTCTCTGACAAAAGAGAGTCAAGTGATGAGCAAAGCTGATAAATATTCATTCAGATCAGGGCTGTATCTTTCTATTCATCTCACCTTTATTTGTTCCTTTATAATTTTATCTGAAGTCATGAAAATTTGGATAAAAGGCACTGAAGTCCTTGAATGGATAAATAAGTATAATTGTAATAGAAATCACTAATTCTGAATGTTATGATCTGTGTGATTTTGAATTTTCCCTTTCAGTAAATCACAAACTGGGAGATGTGCAATCGGGGAACTTAATTGGAAGCAATTCTATAAAATAGCAGTTCTTGGCTGTTCCTGTGCAGATCCTTTCTGGGGGAGAGAGAGGGTAGGGGAAGTTTTACCCCACAATTTCTTAGGATTGTGACAGCCTTTGGAGAGCTGGGAAAGCTGCATCCTCACCCTTACTGCCATTGCATTCTCTTGCTCTGAAGCAGGTGATTTCCCACATTTCTTATAAAGCTTCAGTTATTATTACTTTTGGCTGCATGGGGCAAATAGATACTTCATCTGAATTATGTCTTCCAGAAGCCATCATTACCCAATATACTTCACTTTATTTTTTTAGTATGCATATGCAGAAGTAGTATTATTTCTAAAAGTGTAAATTGCTATGAGTCACTTAGTTTTGCTGTTTGGGGTTTTTTGTCTGAGAGGTAGTTTTTTTACTTCATACTTGTTCATAGTAGTCTGCAGTTTGTATGTTGTGAGCACACTAAATGTTTGCTCACAACAGAAGATAAGCCCATCCTCATCTAATAAACTGTAACAGGACTACTAGTTTTTGAAATGGCAGAGGAATGCTATAATCATAGCTGTCATTTTTATAGGTGGGTGAATAATTCCTCTCAGTGAAAAATGTGGGCCCAGGAAAGGGCTATTGAAACAGGAGGCTGAGCTTGGTCAGTTGAGGTTCCCAGTTTAGCAAGATCGCTTGGGTTTGTTGTGAGCACTGCAGGCATTCCCTGTGCAGTCCTAGCAGAGCTGTTAATGTGTAGTTTAGATTACTGATGTATAGTCCTGGATCATTTTGTGCCTCCTCTAAGTGATGTCTCCCGCAAAAAAAAAAAAAAAAAAAAAAAAAAAAAAGGTGGGGAAAACTTCCAGAATTTAGGAGTGAAATTGGTTGGGGTTTTTTTTCCAGTTTGTTACTGTGCCTGCCTCACAACCACTGACAATGGTGCTGAAAATATAGGGGGCTAACCATGCAAGTGCAAGGCGTTGAGAAAGTAATTGAAAGGGCACCACGGATCTTGGCTGATAATTTTCTTTATAAATCCATCTGTGTCTGTAGCTTTTCCTTTCAATACTGTAATTAGAAATAAGAAAAAAGGTATTCCAATCATCAAAAGCAGAATAGAAAAAATGGACATATATTTAATGTGCATTGCGTTGGCTTATGTTTCATGTGCTTAGAGAGGATTAAAAACCATGGTATTGTTGGGTATAGTGGCTTTTTTCTCTGGTCTAAGCATCTCCATAGTATTATAGCTGTGATGTTTGGGTTCTTACTGTAACATACCTCAGTCAAATATTGTTGTTTGCTATCTGAAGGTCTCAGGCATACCAGTTCAAAGTTGGGTTATTTGTTTATTTGCTTATTTTCCTTGATGTACTGAGAAAAGATAAGTATCCGAAGAATCAAAGACTTAGATGCTTATTTTCATAGCCAAAGGTTTTGGAATCTTTGAGGATATATCTCTTGGAACAACAATAAAGAAATTTAATTTTATTAGAGCCAAAATATTTTTCAAATGTTGGTAATTAAACTGAGTCCATAAAAAGGCTGGGATATTAATAACAAGGGTGGGTATTTCAATATTAGGAGAGATGGCAGATTGCAAGATTCATGATTAGGAGTGTGGTTCAAAACTATGGTAGTTATACCTTTAACCTACAAACTATAATATTTTAAAACATAAGTCCTACATAACCAGGGCATGCCAGTGGCCTTTTTGTACTTCACTGTAGAATAACAGAGCAAAGCACGGGGGTAGGAGGCTTTTCCCAGTGGTATTTTGCAAAGTGAGAGCAGGAACAGAGAATGTGGAAATCCAAAATACAACTCTTGCAGGAAGCAGAATTTAAAGGAGTCTGATGAGTGAAGGAAGTCTATAAATCAGACAAAACTATCAGTCATGTCTGTAGAAGAAAATAGGGGATGAAATGCTCAGAAGCACTGTCATGACATTCAGGGACTGAAAATTGCAAATAGCCACTTAGGGTGACTGGAAAACTGTGATCAAACTAATTGCAGCATGTATTACACACACAATTAACAGGGCAGATGAGAGAGAAATTTGTAACTGGAAAGAGAATTGAGCATCAAAAAATTGTGGTGGATCCTGTCATTCTGAAACTTTCATTAAAGATACAGCTTTAGCTTGTTCCAGCTAAAAAAAAATTCTGTATCTGCTGTAGGAATCAGTTGAAGAGATGTTATGCGTGATATCATGGAGGTTCTTAGGCTTTATCAGTTGTTTTCTTATGGCTTTAGCCATGAGGGTAATTACACAGGGCAAAGGACCTGGAAAAGTGTGAAGGATTTCGTTATAAAGTACGGTCGATTGAATTTGCTCACCACCCACACACTGCTGAGCTCTAGGATCAAGACTTTTCTCTGGAAGCTCATGCACGGATACATACTCAACACTTAGTTTTCACTCACCTCTACATAGCTTGTAATACCTGGTATAAGGGAGCTGTGATCAATTCTCCACTTGTGGATAGTTCTGATTTCAATTTGAATTAGCAGGTGATCTGAAAACGTTCCTAACACCATGTTTAGATGACTGCTGCAGTCCCTTTTTTTGTCTTAAAAATTATAAACCTGAGAGGAAAAAAGACTGTGTGTGCATGATACAGGAGCCAGAGCAGAGGAGTGATGAGAAAACTCCATTGCCCAGTTACAGCTTTACAGTGGGAGGTGAATAAGGCATTGTCTGACACAAGATCTTCCCAAAGGAAAAGGAGCTGTGGTGGAAGCCCAACAATCCTGTTTTGATCTGGTCTCAGGTATTTGGCCTGTAGGATAAGGGACCTGCAAGGGCACGAGCGTGGGGAAAGTGATTGAAGTGCAGCCTTCTTTTCTCCAGGTAGACCTCTGCACAAGTTTGGGAGCATAATTTCTATCCCAGAATTAAAAAATAGTTGAATGCATTCCTAGTCAGTGGGAGATCAGTCTGTGGAATGGAAGGGCTTTCATGGTGTAATATTTCAGCTGGTCTCTACCAGCGCTAAGGAGGTAATTATCACTGTTACTCTTTTCCAGGGTGACAACAGAGGGGGTCCAAAATGCTTTTTCTGTCTTAAGATAATGTGCTTAACTAGCTTTAAATGAAGTTGCACATCATGGTTCATCGCCCTTGAATTTTTTTGAGGACCCAAAGTGACTGGTTTAGTGACTAGCAGCAATGTATCAGTGCAGATCAGCAGCAGATAATTTAGTCTGATCTTGTTTGATTTTATGGGTCTCCTAAAAACTTTGTTTCCACATACCAGCAGCTTAACGGACAGACATATGATTTCAAGCTGCTAAACTTCAAGGCTTGTTGTAGAAGGGGCAAGAATGCATGGTGGAGGAAAAAAGGATGGAATTAATGCTGGGAAAGAATTTAACTCTGGCTTATACTCTGGTGCCTTTCATTTTTAGACATGTCTACACTGAATATTATACATTTCTGTGTCTGTTTGTGGTACAAAAAACCAGAAATGACACGACTAAATTTTAATAAATAAAAATGTTTTCAGATGTATATGGTTCTCCATGGTCCTCTAAAAGGAAAAGAGAAAGTTCTTTACAATTCTAAATATAACTCGGTATCTACAGTGAAGGGATTCTTGAAGTTGTTACTATTTAAAAGTAATCTTTGTAGAAATAAGGATGTATTTTTCAAATACTTAATAAATATAAAATATCCATGGAATCATGGACTTAGCTGGGCTTTAGACTGTGTTGATCTCGAGGTGTAACTGAATGGATTAAAATGTGCTTGGGACTTTTTACCTTTGAAATGAGAAAACCCCAAGGCTTTTGTGTTTTTACTTCATTCATACAGTTAAAAAAACTCTTGTGCTTAAGCACTTTACAAAAAATGGAGCCCAAGGAAGTTAAAATATTTTATCATTTTTTATGAATTGTCTTTATTCTAAAAAATAAGATGATACCCTTTTTGAGTTCAGCAGCCATTGTACACAACTGGTTTTTTTTTGGTCAGCAAATAAATTGGATTCTAAAATATCTTATATTTTAATCTTATGTGTTGAAAAGTGACAAACATTTATATTTCAAATATCTCTAATTCCTGTCACTTCTTCTACTTAGTTTTTCTTCTCTCACAGTAAGAATTCATGTTCAAGATAGCAAATAATAATAACATTAATTTTAGGCAGGATTAATTTGAATCAAATTTAATGGTGGGGAATGTGTGTGTGTAGAAGGAGCCAAAATACTGTAATAGAGATCTGTCTGGTATTAACCAGGGATTGCAGGGTCTCACTTTTATGTGCCTAAAAGCTTGATGTATTTATGGAGTGTAGGATAGTGGATAGTTTCCTTCTAGTTTTTTTACAGTTTGACAAGGTATTACTGGTACGAGCAGGTATTTCCTATATGCAGAGTAGGAAATACTGCTAATACAGTTAATAACCCACCTAACAGAGGAAAAAAAATAAAAGGAAATGCTTTAAGGGCCCTCATGGTACACTGTAGTATTAAACACATGGCAGCCCATGGCCTCCAAATAAAATCTTACAATTTGGGTTGTGATGTCACTGGTCAATTATTTGACTGTGGTAGCAATACTGATAGAGATATCACACCTATGAAAACTGGAATTCCTCCAGCTGAATTTGAAGGTGTGATCCCCAATCCATCAGTGTCAGCTGAGAGTCAACCATTACCTTTTACATCAAACCATAAAAGCAAGTTTTACCTTCTCTGCTGAAGCGTGAGGGTGTTGTTCCAGCAGCTCATTCTTTTTAGGTGTTATGTATGTAGTTTATGCATTATGTTCCTCTGAGAAGACTTTGATTGCACTTTTAGTCATAATCAGTATCTGGTGTTAATTGCTGCTACTAGTTTCTTCTCTTTTTAATAAATTTAAATTTCACAAAATAAATTGTAAGGAGGAGCAATTATATTTCCATTTTAAAATTGAGTTATGAAGACCTGTACGTAAGTTATTTGGTATTTATCTATTTGTATTGACCCAATTTGTGACAAATTGTGTCCATGATTTCACCATAGACACTAATATTGTACAAAATTTTAAAAGAAAAAACATTATTATGATAGATTTAAATATATTTAATGAGCTGGAAATATAGTAGCTCGAAAGTGTTACATAATTTTTTTTCTTCTATTGAATATATGGATGCAATAACTTTTTATTTCTGTCATTCTTAGGAAGAAGAATATTAAAATTCTATAAATGCATGGCAATTTAAATCAATATGTGAAAAATATATAAATATATAAAAACCTAATTGTCAATACAATTTCTTAATAATAATTTTAACTATATTTATTGTGTTCTGCTTAGTTTTTAATAGAGTTTTTCAGCTACTTTAACATCATTATTAAACAAGCTTTTCCACATCTTTTTATTTTATAGTTGCAGAACTTCAGAATTTCCTTTCTGACAGCAAAAAGAAAGAAATTTAACAAGTCATTACGGTAAAGCAGTAGTATGGGGTTTATTTATCTGTATTATATATTCCCAGTTTACAGTCCTGCCTAGTTATCCTTTCTTCTTTTAAAGGTTGTCTGACCTTTCCCATAAAGAAATCCTTTCTTCTAGCTGATAATTTTATAAAATTACTTGGGACACTTGCCAAGTTAGGTATCTGTCTGAAGAGTTTATACTCTGCACAAATGGTTCCAGGTGCTTAGCTGGAAAGTCTCAGCACAGAGAATAAAGGGGGAAAAAAAACCAACAAAAAACTTGTAAATAATACTTGTTTTATAAGATTTACTGATCCAATTGCTTCAAGATGGTGTCCTGAGTGTTAGCAGTTTGCATAGTATTAATTGGATGCACTTTTTTTTTGTTCAAGAAAATGTTTGTTAAATTTGTTTACTGTAGAATTTTGCATTCCGTGAGATCCTTAGGAAATATATCTGCATAGGAGAGAAAGGATAAGTGGCCTATGGGGTAAGATAGAGGTGAGTACCTGTGCAAACAGGTAAGAATAATGGTTAGGGGAGACAAGGAGGAAAATGGAAACTGCTAAACTCTGCAGGAGAGGTTGGGGAGATTGGGATTGGGGGAAAAGAATGATTGAAGATGGAAGATGGAGGGAACACTGGAACTGGCAGAGTGAAATCCCTAATGGTAGAAGCTGAAGAGAGTCTGGAGAGATGAGAGTGAGTGCAAGTGGACCAAGCTGTGGACAGAGTCAGATAAATGGATGCAATAATGTCACATTAAAGGGTGCCCTAGAAATGCCTGAATGAATGAATGAATGCGTTTGTTTGACATTTGTTTTTGAGCAACATTCATTTAACCAATTTGAAGAGAAGATGGATCAAATATCTTGACTAGTTGGTCATAGGCCTCATAGTCCTACTGATTGAGGCAGGAGTCCTGGGGAAAAACAAAATATGCAGAATTAAGGACTGTATCATAACTAATATCTAATAAGGTTCAAAATTCAAGCTGAGGAGATGATCTTAGTTTAGGAACTTTTTACATTTTGCTTGTTTCAGCTTGTAAGTTGATAATGTTATACCATAGCAGCTTTTCGTGTGTATGGAGAACACATGAAGTAGATTGTATGCAAGATAAAAAATGTGATGAATGTCTAGGCTTTAATTGTGTTATGCAGTTAACATTAAGGTAGGAGGCAGGAAGAAAGAAAGATCAACTTCTCAATATCTTTTTAATCAGTAAAATATTTACTTGTTCATCCCCACAAGAGGTTAAATATACAGCAAGAGATTTGCTAATTAACAAAAGCTGTAATGTGTTTGATCTTCAGTATGTATACCTGTGTCAGTCAGCTTGTAATATTTTTCATAATTATTTTGTAATCAATTGCGCTGTTCTGCTAAGACACTGTTTCCTTGAGTGAGCTGCCTGGCCTGACTGCTTTTACTACAGAACCTAAATGTGTCAACATTGGCAAATAGTTCTGTCACTGTTTTTTTTTTAATCTACAAGATAAGATCTTGAACTCAGAAAAGTGAAGTAAATAAAAGAAATAGGCTAAAAGAGACAGCTGTGTGCTTTTGTGAAGAGAACCAGTAACAGAGGATAAATCAGAAAGCTGAGGATGATGTGTTGCAAATAAACCTTAGTACATATGACAGTTCTCTGTTTAGGATTTTCTCATAAAGGTTCTCGATATAGAAAACTTAAAGGTGGAATAGAGTTCTGCCAGAATATCTGACTTTTCCTGTAGGCAGCTTTTTGAGGCAATGGAAATATTTAGTTTATCTAAATATGTAGAATTTATTGTCCAAGAAGACATGGTCCATGCATGAGCAGTGTTTACAAAACAATGGATGTCAGATTCCATGATGGGGTTTTTATTTGACAGAATCTGGTCAGGGAGGTAGTACACAGAGTAAATATGATGGAATGGAAGGGAATTCAAGAGTCCTTTTCTGTGAGTCTGGTGCAGAAGTCTGAAGTAACCAGGATCCATGGCTTCTCTGCTGGAAAGTTAGAGAGTATCTGGTTATTTAGAAAACTGATGCCAAGGTGCTTGCCCTTGATTTGGGAAATATGTGTGTTCACTATTTTCATGTCATCAGTGCAGCATTGTGCACTAAAAGAGGTATAAAAGTGTGAAACACTGTGAGCTATTCCATAAATCTGCAAGTTATGTTTGTAGGTTTGTTTTTTTCTGAATAAGGAGATGAGCATTTATCCTTATGTAAGAAACCAAAGGTTTATCTCGACCATCAACTATAATTCTGGAGTAAAATCAGAAAATATATCTCTCTGGATTTCAGCAGAGAAAATCTTAAGCAATGTTTTCCTCTTCACATTGTTATTGTCACAGGCTCTGGAGCACCTGTTATTAAGACAAAGGCTGTGTGCATCTGTCTAAATCTTATATTGTTAAAGCCTGCAGTTGTTCTTGCCATATGATTCTTTTCAAAACTCTGTGCACAGATTAGATGCTGCTTAAGCACTATGTGCAGTACCACCTGGAAATATTGTTAAGTACAGTCAGTGAGGAGAAAAACATCAGTGATGGTGACTTTGGATTCTGTAGAAATAATTAAGTAAATGATTTTTAAGGGGATTTTTAAAAATCTGTGTTTCCAAGGTTTCTTCATTAATTTTTAAAGTATTCATAAGGGTTTAAACATAAAGATATCTTTTAAATAAAGAAGGCTTTTAGTGCAAGAATAAAAAAAAATTATCTAATACTACCTAAAAAAGCTTCAAAGTCAGTCTGTCAGGTTCTTTATGGCAAAGGAGCTCTCACATTATCTTTTTAATGTTGAAATCAGTTCAAGTCAGTGAAATTTCTTTAATGAACTTTAGGGCACATCTTCAAAGAAACCTGCAATTGAACCTGTGGAAAGGCCAATGCCTTTGAACTGTGGAAAAGAAGTTTATCCTAGATTAGCTTGATCTTTTAGTTTACTCTGCCTTCTAATCTAGTAAGAAAGATCTAAGCTTTAAGAATACCCCTGAACTGCAGTGACGACCTAAAAGTAGTGTATTGTTAGGGAGAAATTCATTGCTGCTCTTAGGTATTGGCATTTTAAATTTGGAAGGATAGCAAATTTGTTTATTCTGTACTGTGAACATGACCACTCTGGGTCTTCCTGAGCACTGCATTTTGTTTATTTGTTAAGAGATGTTTATCTGTTTATTTCTTTCATTTCATACTGCCTTAGAAATTGAAAATTTGACTTCATTTTTGTTTTCATTCTCCCTCTAACATTTCATTGTACCTCCATCCGATTCAGTCTTTCATCACTCAGATGTGGAACAATGTATCTTCAAAGGTGAAAGAAATAACAAAATCTGGAACAAATTACAAAGTGATGGAGAAGGGAAATGCAGAGCTGTATGGAAATCAGTGCATTAATGCATAGACTCTGATGCACATGAGTCTGTTTTGAAGGACACTTCATTTTTAGTTTGAACTTCTGCTTTTAAATTTTACTGTAATATGATATAACGTTTGCTGGGGTGAGTACTTGAGGAACTTTCAGCGTTAACAGTATTCTTTTCGGTAGAAATTCCATTGGATTTTGGATTTTGTACTCTTTCCAGGTTACAACAAGAAAAACATGGAAGAGATTTTTAATAGAAAAAAAAACCCACTCAGTGGTTTGCAGCTGGCAATCACAATGCCTCTACTGCTGCTTGTATTTTATTAAGTGGAACAGGTCAATTCAGTATCAGAGCTGACTGTGTTTCTTCTCTGGTGAAAGTTAAAATACAGGTCTAGCAAAAAAATTAAATGACCACTAGTTTCTTCTTTTCAGTCGTTCTATGAAACGTCTTTTAATAACCATCTCATTTTGCGGTTATCACTCAGCTGGCCAAGGAAAATGCACCTTTTGTCTATAATACTGCCTTCCATAAGTGACCTTATTCAATGTCTTCTTTCAATTATGGATTAATAAGCATTTACACTATGAAGAAAGTGCAGAAAGGCAGAGAGTTAGGTGGAATATCTTGCTCAGATGAAAGAAATCATGTTTATAAAACTGGATTTTTGGAAAGGGAAGTATGGAAGGGAATAAAGTATAGTGGAAGGAACAGAGAAGAAGTGAAAATTATATGTTTATCCAGCTTATAAATTATGCTATATTTCCCTGTATTGTATTTTTTTAAATTCTTTGACCTTTTAAGGTCAATGGGAATTTCACCACTGACTTGATTGGCACTATTTCACCCTTCATCTGTGAAAAGCAGTTTCTGCTTTTTATTACTATTGCAAAATGGTATCCTTCCTTTTCTTCTCTCACTCCAGTTTCCTAAGGATTTATAATCTTTTGCATCAAAAGAAAATTTTTTTCCTTGTACATACTGTATTGCTGAAATCCAAGTACCAGGCAAAAAGCCGGCTGACCTAATGGGCTGATTCCAGCAGAGCAGACGTTTCGAATCTGGACTTCTTAGTTATTGAGGGTACAGGATTTTGAATGCTTTTATCCTTTTATTGGTGAATGCACTAAAGTGCATGCAGACAGAGAATGTTAAAGTGGCAGTCAGATAAACTTGTTAAAGCAGTGGGAGTTTTTCCTTTCTTTCTACGTGACTTTATCATCACAGTGGAGTTAAAAGGCAATTAGCCCCTCAGCTCTTTTCTGGCCAGTTTATTGGCATTTTACACAGAACTGTTGAATAGACAGTGCCATATTAAAAATTCCAATGAAGCTGGCCTGGGGATAACAGACTCTAAATTTCTGGTTAATGTAGGTTTCCTTGAGAGGAACTATTGCCAAAAAGCTCGAGTGAAATTATCTAAAAACAGTACCTATGCTGCATGTACTCATAGTTGATGGAAAATTGTAGTAGTCTTGCTACATGCTGTGTTACATTTCCAGGGAAATGTTTTTATAAAGAGTGTTTGATGAAAAAGTTTATTCCTTTAGTAATAACAGGCTACCTACTGTGTTACTTTAGGCAATGAACATGGTGAGTAGAAGGAGACGTTTTCATCATCAGAACAACAATCATACTTGCTTTGCATTTCTGTAATTTTCATCTGAGGTCATTAAAACACTTTACAAACATGGATTGCTTATTTCTTTCAGTATATGAGAAGGTGGGGAGCAGATTATTATGCCAAAGTTTTGGCCAAATATACTCCAAATTTATTTTGTTTTGTTTGTTTGGTTTTTTTTCTGTTTGAGTTTTTGTTGTTATTTTGGGAGGGGCGGGGTGAGTTTAGAATTGTAAGGAAACCTTGTGGGGTTTTTTCTCATTTCAGGATCAGTAGAAAATCAAACATGTCTTTTTCAATTCTTGCACCTCAAAGTACTAAGAACCAAAATCTGACTGTAATATTTTTCATGACTGAGGAGAATGAAGTATAAACACAAGACATATAAACTCACTACTGGAGAGTAAATTGGATTTTTCGTATTATTTCAGTTTTAATCTGGTTCTTCCAAAGAAAATAGAAAGTTTTTGATAGATTTGACTGAGACTATAATTGCATCTTAATGATGTATTCGTTGCTTCTATGAATAAATTTATTTAAATTTTGTAGCTGATTTTAATTTACTGATGTTAGATCATGAGAAATCCACTGAGGTCTGTGATTGAAAGCCAGAGGGTAACAACAAAGAGTGCATCTGATATTTTTAACCTGACCATATGCATTGCTCGCACTGCTCCAAGCTTCCTTGGGAAATCAGCAAAAAGGCTCCTTAGAAGTCCAGCTGATTTTTGGATCAGATCTCTTTCAAAGTAGGGAAGGAAAGCTGTTAGGTTTAAAGAATCAGAAGCCCCATTTTCACTATGTTTCAGTTTGCACGATAACTCCAGAGGGCACTCAGATTTTGTTCAGAGAATGAGTGATGGATTTGTGCTCCAGTGTGCCTTAACAATAAACAAAGCAAATCAAAATGCCTTCATTTGCTCAAGTATGTAAGTTAGCAGAATTTCTTTCGGTGCACAACACTAATTTGAAGTGATCCCCAATAGCAACGGGTTTGTTTTAAATGGTGTGCACCTATATTTCAACTCTGTGTTAAAAACTCAGACTTTGCTTCTGATACTCACGAGCCATCATTAAAGTCGTCTGTAACTTTTGTCTTTTAATACAGCAAACACAAATTGTGAGGCAACACAATTGTTTCATTAAATGGGTATTAACGTGTAAATTGAAAGTCTGGAAGTTGGAAAGTGCCAGATTTAAAGTAGCTCATATAATATATTTTTTTTAAGTTTCCTTTTGGGTACATGTTACAGGACTTTGCAGTTAAACATCCATTTACTGCATTTTCTGTAGCACCTCACTGCTGTTCCATGCTTGCTCCCCATTGTACTGACTCCATTCTTGAGCTGCACTTTAAATGGGGTGGTAACTGTGGGAGAGAACGAGCAATTATGTTATTGGGCAACTTAGACCCATCCATGCTCTTGCTTCAGATTTCTTATGTGCTAAAAAAATTGTGTAGGCCAAAATACAAATATTGTGTGAACTTCTATTTAATTCAGTCAGGGCCTGTCTGAGATGTAGAGAGCACCTCCAGCAACTTCAGAGCGATAAAAACTCTGCCATGACGGCAGGAAGAGTGTCTGGTCATCAGGAGCAAAACCAGGGCTGAAGCACCAGGAGCAGCTCTGAGCTTTAGGTCATCTCTGACAGTTTTCTGGGCTGCCAGAAAAAAGTAATTTTTTCACATCTAAAATGTGAGGAAAATAAAACCCACAATTTTATTTTATAGAGATGTGTCAAATTTAACATCTTGAAGTCTATGCAACTGTTTTAAAAAGGACTATAAAATCTGAAGAACTTTACACAAGCCTGATACATCAGAACAAATGACCAAGGCATCTGCAACAAATACTTTTGATACTGTGCCCAGTGTCTGTGCACCATCTTTTCCCACACAGATAATAGTGCTCTTCTCCTATCACAAAGAAGAAAGTGGATTGTGAGTGCCCTAGAGAGAGTCAGATATGGTGATGAGCAGGACAGAGAAGCCCAGGAGGCAAACAGCACTATAGTTTCAGGGATATGCTCAGCAAAAGCAGCATTTTTAAAACTTTGGTAGTACTGAAAACAACTGCACTGTGTAAGGAACGTTTGTCCTGTGAACAGAGTGACACCCGGGAGTGAAAAATAATGTGTGATCATTAGTTAGAAATAGCCATAATTTATAGACAGCAGGGGGCAGAATTAAGGTTGGAAGGACACCTATAAACCTGGCATTCCCAAGCAGAGGGCTACTTATGTACAAACTCAAGCGCACTTTTAAATTTAAATATTTGAATGGTATAGAATTTGTTGCAATTAACGTCCAGTTTATGGAAACAAAAATGTTTAAATGCAGTTGGAAGAGAAGTGTGATTGTTCATTTGTTACAAATATGAATTTAACTAAAAGCTAATTTTAATTAGTTTCAGCTAATGTTCAACACTTTATTGCTTGTGCATAAATTAGTGCAGCTTTCTAAAGGAAAACCATCAAACAAATCCTTTCTTGAAGGTTAGACCTCTTTTTCTTACTTTCTGAACTGCAGAAAACACTGTAGATAACTGCAGCTTTTTATTTCCAACCTGACCTTCCACATTCTGAAACTAATTTGCCATTCTGCTTCTCAAAGCCTGCTCAAGGACTTCCTTTAGCAGAATAATGTGGTTCTTATTAAGCACATCCTATAAGACCCAGGAGGATTGCATGCAAAGAAAATAAGACGGAAACACAAATGAATTTCCATCCTCCAGTCAGATATATGATATTGATGACCAGGATGCATATGAAAGATATTGAAAAGAAGACAAAGAAAAAGAATTAAAGCAAATGTCTGACAAATTGGCTGTCTTCAGATCCAATGATGACAAGTGGTATAGACCAGCTCAGTAGAGGACATGGAGGCATCAAGCCAAATCGTTATGTAGTCAACAAGTCTCTTCAAATCACATGGTTATGTGTAACCTCTCCTTTAAATAAGGCCTCACTTTAAATTACATCATCATGAAAGACTTAAAAGCCGTGAAGTTTTATGTGAAAACTGATAGTTTCGCATAACTCCAAATGTTGTTCTTCACAGTTATGAATTTTATATTTTTAGAGGAATAATGAGATATTCTGTTAAAGTGGGACTTCTTTAGGGTATTATTTCCCGAATTTTTAAGTAGATGCACCAAATACAAATAATTCTGAAAATAGCAACTTTAATTTCTGATGCAGTACTTACTTAATTTTTTTTCTACATGGTGACAAAATAATTTAATGCTAGAATAATTTGATGGAAAAATTCAC
Organism: Vireo altiloquus; assembly: GCA_013396875.1. NCBI lineage: Eukaryota > Metazoa > Chordata > Aves > Passeriformes > Vireonidae > Vireo > Vireo altiloquus. Next base: position 549,089 of record VZRF01010024.1, read on the forward strand.
TGAAATAGCTTTGGTGTACTATAATCTCTATAACTTGTGATGTTCTTATTCCAATGGAGCTAAATATAGATTTCGGAGGTCTTACAAGGTTAGCAAGGAATCTTTACCCTCTACGCAAATCAGTGCAAGTGTAATTAAGTGAATGGACTCCAGCATTATCACTATTTTCATTTCATTCTTAAACAAGATGCAGAATTTGGGTAATCAGAATTGTAATATGATTTTCCTATTAATCTGTTTTAAACCATGAAATCTGATATTTTCACCATGACTAATCCATGAAATTTGTCAACTTTGTCTGTGATTTACACAAGCTCTATTTATAAAGAGAACTTGTTTGAGTCCTAAGGCATGGAATATTATTTCCCAGCATGCTTTTAGTGACTTTTTACTAACAAGTATAAACAAAATGTGCTCATTGACTATATTATTATTTCAAGATCAGGAGGTAAAACATGAGGAATGTTGAAGAGTATACTCCCTGTAGCAGTGTATATTAGTCTTAAGCCATTAAGAAGAAAATAGCCTATCATATCAGAGTTGGTAAGGATGGTTGTGATCATAAAGTTTACCTAAAATAATTGGATAACTTGCTTGTAGATTAAAAACATATGTGATTTTTGTACGTCTTTATGCTGAGGCTTTAGAATTAATTGCTGTCAGCATAAACCAGACCAAACAAAAATAGATTTGCATCAAATCTTTGTAATGGGGGTAAAAGAAAGGCTTGAATGACAGTGAGGATAATTCTGTTTTGTATTTGGGGGGAAATGGCTGCACAACGTTCACGTCTGGGAGTGCAATTTACTATATATGGGAAAGAATAAAGATACTATATGTAAATGTAATAACAGGCAAGTAATACCTTCAAAGGAAAGAAAAACAATCTCTTGGGTACAGAAAGTTCGTCTGCTCCAGCTGTCCTCGCTCACTTGTTGGGGGAAGACATTTGGGGAAAGGCCAAAACACAGATATTCACAAAGCATCCAGTTTTTAGCTCAGCACAATGTCTTAATCAGCTTTTACTGAGCTGCTCTGCTCTGTACCAAACAAGCTGTAAATGTGCGGCACATCTGTGCGTGTAAATAAGCCTCACTGCCTGTGGTGATGAGAACAAGGCGAGTCTGGGTTTCAGTAACAGAACAACACTGCAGGTGATGCCTTAGGTTTATATTTTTCCAATTCTGCACTGCTCAGTGTAACTCTGAAGTTCCCTGGAGCTCGTTCAGTGCTGTTCTCTCATGCTCACACAGACATAACAAAGCCTCTCCAGCTCGCTCTCCAAGGACACCCAGACCATCCTAGGCCCAAGAACTGTAAACCTTCATCTTGGGAGGAGAGAGGGGCAAGCTGGGGAATTTCCATCCTTGGCTGGGTTCTGCTTGGTGAATTGATGTTGATATCGAAGTGTGATGAAGTCGGGAGCTGTCATTGTCCATTTTGGGATCTAGTGAGGCAGGACCCTCTGGACCCCAGAGTGTGAAGGCCTTTCAAATAAATCCCTCCTTTATTCCTTTATTCCTTTATTCCTTTATTCCTTTATTCCTGTCTAGTCTCTATTTCTAAGCAGCCATTTAAGGCATCACAGGTAAGGGAGAAGCAGCAGGAAGGAGCAGGGGCCTAGAGCAGGAACTGCTGGATGCCTTGGCTGTCTCTACGTCATTTCAAATTCCTCATCACATGGTTTTATGAAAGATCCCCAGAAATCATACACATTAAGATCACAGGTGGCCAGCTGGTTACAAGATCCATAGGCTGGAGCCAAAACTTGGTCTGCTCTGAAGTGACCGTAGATTATTCACGTGTAGATTATTCACGTGTCCATCAAGTTATGGAAGTACAGACATCCTCTGTCATGGTCCCGTGGTGTGAAATGCCCCCTTTGTGATCAGATCACAGGAGAGCTCCTGGCCAGGGTGGAGAAAAGTCAGGGAATACAGTGCCCTCGGGTGTCCTGCCAATGCCATGGTGCTCATATGCAGTTGCCCCAGCCGTGGCAGGGGAATTCTGTGCCCTTGTGTTTCTGGTTGGCCTTTTCTCTGTCCTGCTTCCTTAATCACCTTAGCTCATGTTATCAAAGGCCCAACTGTCTCTTCATCTGATTTCTGAATGAAAACAGTCAGCTGCACCATGTAAAAGTTCTTATTTCACAATGTCCTGAGAGTCATGGGGAAGTGTGGTCTCTACTCCAGGCTAGAACCTGACCTCAGAATTACAATTTATTTCAGACTTCCTAAAGTTTTTAGCCCAATAAGATATTTTGTGCAGGACAGAGAAGAATTTGATGCAGACAGATGAATGTTTTACACATGATGTTTTGCACTTCCCTAGCTGAAAAGCAATTGAATAAATTTTCTTTTAACTGCTCATAGCGTAAAATGGAAAATAAGTGGAATCTCAGCCTTTTAAAAGATATTTTTAAAATAGTATAAGTGAAAAATAGATGTTTAGAATTAAAGTCTGATTTGATATACCTTAAAATTGAGAAACCAAAATGATTTATTGATCATCTTGCTCTAATATCTCAGTGTCTCCTTACAAATGCAACTGTTCCCTTCAGAACCTTGAAACTTGTCTAATACAACTGATATATGCAATTTATGACTAACCAGTGGGGCTACATTGATTCTGATATTAATTCTGGATATCCTAGATATTTGGAGCTATTTTCATGTGTATTAACCTAATGTACGTAGAATTGCTTGGGACAGAATTGAAGCTGCATCAAACTATGAAAGCTTTTTATTTAATCCATTTACTGAATAATTCAGTAAAGAGTCCTGTGTTTTCTACACTTAAAATTATTGTCTTTATGTTATAAAGAATTCTTTTCTACATGGTTAGCATGTCATGTTTGTATAAGAAAAGAATGCTCTCCTGTGTAAATTAGGTCTACAGAATTTGCTGAAATATTTGTTGCTTATGAAAGTTCTACAGCAAGGCCTTTTCCTAAGGCATACATTAATCAGCTGAAATCTTGATTGTTTTGCCTGTATTATGTCACTCACGTCTGGCAAGAACAGCATCCTGCTGTTTGTGAAGCTGACCTCCTGCTGCTGCTTAGCCACTTGTAGGATTCTATCCCAATTCCTCTAATCCACTCTGTTTCAATAGTACCATATTTGGGCTCCTTCACAGATTCTTTTGCTGCTCTGTTTGGGATGCTCTCTGAGCTGAATTAGAATTTTAATGTTCCGTTCAAAACAGAAGGAACCTTTTTGTTAAATGAGAATATAAGGAATAATCTCCTCCACTCCCTTGGACGGAATTTCTACACATGCACTGTATTATTTTCCTTCAAACTTTTGTCCAGAAGTTTGGGGCACTATTTCAATATATTGGTTTACTTTGTGTAAATCAGATCCAATTTGAGGTTTAATGTTGCAATAAGGCCTGCTACCATCTTAAATTGTTTCTTTCCTGTTGTAACTCCTCATTCAGAGTTCAGTGCTCCTTGTTTCCATTATGTCAAGGGTTTACTGAAATCTTTTCAAGCTCCTTGTGCAAGTCAGGCCTAATTAAAGCAGAAAACTAAAAGGACTCCAAAAATGGTGTTAGAAACAACACTAAAGCACAAAATGCACTGTAGATATTTTTGCCATACTTTCAAGATGTCAGGAAAGATTTTCATATGTGTTTTTCCAGAAGCTATCTTCTGATCCCCACATGAAAAAAGGTTTAGAGAAAACAACTTAAAGCTTGATTGGTATATACATGTATGTATGCATATACATATATATGTAATATTTATAAATGTATGTGGTCTGACCCTTTACTTCACACCTAAGCCTCTTAACTTTGCTGGATCTGTTTGTGGTCAATATAGCAATTGAAAGAAACAGGATAGCAGAACATGATCCTTTTTAATGCAGAGCTCCTGGGCTTATACTGTGTTAAGAATTGTTCTTTAGAGAATGGGATTTAGTTTACTGAAAAATAAAAATGGGGTTGAATTATGATGCTAATTTTATTCTTTGAAGAAGAAGTTCTTTGGACACAATGCAATATTGCATGAGTCTCTCTTGTACAATTTAGAAAACCTTCAGCGCAGTATATAGAGCTTACCTAAGTGTTTAAAGAGAAAAAAGACATTATCGAGGTGAAACACATTTCAACAACTTCATAAAGTGTCTCTCACTTGTACCAAAGTTCCCTCTCTGGAAAATTCATTTTAGAGCATGTACCATGTTTGCTTCAGCTGTAGCTTTCTGCAGTCCAAAGTTATCTCAGTCTTGCTGGATCATCATCATCATCAAGAGCCACCTGGTGCCAAGAGACCTGCTGAGAAACCCCATGAATGGGGTCAGGGGTGCAGATGGAAACTGGAAAAGACAACAGCTACAGCAGTTTGATATAATGATAAACTTTACAGCTAGAAATGGAACGGGGAAGCTAATGAAGAAAACAGGGGAAAGAAAAAGACTTCAGAAAGAGAAGAAGCAGGAATAGAGGCAGTGAAGGATGGGAGGAAGCAGAGGAAACAATACTGAAGAAGAGAAGAGGGACAAAGAAAACGTGATATTTGGCCTCCTTTCTTGCATTTATAAGTAATGTGTATATATGATTTGTTCACAAATGTGTTAACATCTCTAATTATAGTAACGTGGAAGAAAGATGTTTAACAGCTTTTATCAAGGGATTTAATCTGTGGAATCCAAAGAGAAGAGATTTGTAAGTGATCCCTCTACGCAGTATCAGTGTGAAGATTGCGGTTCTGCTGCTCCTTCTCTGTTTGTACTTTAAAATTAATTGAAAGCCTCATTGTTTTGTTTAAACTGTGAAAGCTTCCAAGGTCAATGAGTGAGGTAATTGACCTGCCTGTTTTAGGACAAAAATATGTATGTTAAATTGCATAATTAGTTTTAATTACATAATTATGGTGTTTAATGTGGGAGGGTCAAAGGTTACTATTACATTTAGAAGTCATGGCAAGAAACACAAAAATAAGCAACATAGTTTAATTCTGTGTTTCTTTGGGTTTTAAAAAAGGGGTCCACTGTGATCTATCCTTGACCTTGGATATTTGATGATTATAGCAAATAATATATTGCTGTTACCCTTTTTGGAATCATATAAAACACCTTTGTAAATTACTAGGTGACTTTACCAAAGACTTCATTTAGGTTTAGAGTACACAAAAGTTAATCAACAGTGGGAACTCAACTGACAGCAATTTAATCTGATTGGGTAAGGTAATTACATGATTACCAGGAGTGTTTATATATGGACAAGGATATTTTTATTGGAAAAAATCCTAATTGCTTTCTTACTGAGAAGAGAAAAAAACAAATTTGTTGTTGCAGGTTAAGAGGACATCCTTCGTTCCTTGAAATAGCTTCTTTTCATATTTTAGTGACAAAATGAACTCATAATTCTTTGCAAATTTGCTCTGGGATTATGTTAGGGTTCCTCTGTTTCTGAACTTGAAATAATGTCCTCAATATCTTGTTTCATTTAAGCAGCTCATTGCTTATGCATTAATTGTGTGATAGCCTAAAGATGTCATGATTCTTGTCATTAATTATCTCTTTTACTGTGTGTAAACATTTGCTTAAATACAGGTTGATTTCACCAAACTTAAACCTAAAGGTCCATTATACTAATGGATATTTCTGGGAAGGAGGGCAGTATTTGTTTTTCCATGATGGTAAAAAAAAACCCCAGGGGACTGCATAAAAGATAGGTAGATAAAAGATGGTGTTCCTAAATGCTGGAAGAAAAGGTATCATTTAGAATCTCTGAATGGTCCTTTAGAAAATGCTCTTTCATTCTATTGACATAGAAGGGAGTGTTGGGAGATGTATCTTCATTAACAAACATTAACCTCTGTGCTCTGCTTGAAGAGCACTGCAGAGTAGAATCCCATTTGGCTGATAAATACTGGCTTGCTCCAAAACCTGATTAAGGAATGGGCAAGGCCTGGCCCTGGCACTTTGTAGGGTTGTGTCTAAATCTGGATGCCAAAAAGATATATTGACGCTTCAAGAGTAACTTCATATCACAACAGTAACTTTTGAACACATTCTGCCAGTAATGGGATGCAATTCGCTGACGGCTGACTTTTAAGGGATTGAAAAGTTAATGAAGTAAACATTAAATAAGAAATAAATGAATTTTTGAAATTAAATATATAAATATGGAAAGAAGTTCTGTGATATATTCCATGTTATAAAAATTATATGTTCTCCCTTTTGCTAATTTTTCCCTTATAAGTGCTTTAGAAAATATTACAATTTTGAATTGTTTTTCTAAACCAGATGATCCAGTCACTGTTGGAGGCACATAGCCACGGCAAAATCTCATGCTGTACATTGATCACCTGTCCAACCTTTGCCTAGAGTGTGATCCCCAGTTCCTTCAAGAGATCCATCTTTACCTGTCTATAAAGAAGAAGAGGAGGAGGGAGACATCTGGGATATTCAAGTATCAAAGTTTAACACCAGAGCAGGTCGAATCTTGATTTATATTATTCTCTATATGTGTTGCTAGTTTTGACTTGGATATATGGCTGGAGATTTTTTGAGTGATTGTATATAGTATGGGTGGAAGTTGCTCCAGTGTTAAAGCACTTTTTTTGGACTTGCTGAAACTGCACATGCATTTTTCATAGTTCTGTGGTGTGAAATTGAACCCAAAGTCACTCTGCTATTGAGGAAGTTGGCTAATACTGAGCATGCCTGGAGTCTGTACCCCTCCCTTGAACATGTGCTGACCACAGAGACTAAAAGGTGGCAGCTTAAAACTGTTCAATGCACCGTGGCTGGACCGTTCTGTATTTAGTGCACACCCAACTCCAGGTCCCCAGCCAGCACGATCGTGTTCATTCACTTGTTAAACTTCCTTCTTACTCTTCCCCTTCCCTCTCCAAGAGGACTTTGATATCCCCAAAAAGCCAAGGTTTCGTTTACTGTCCTAAGGACTGCCCCTTTAGGAGCGTAGCACAGCCCACACACAAACCTGGAATATGTCCAACTTGTTCTTTGAGCAGAATGTGAACCCCTGACCTCCTGGGCCTCCGGCAAGAGTGCTGCCTACTGAGCCACCAATACCCAGGCCATCAATAAGTTTTAAATGCCAGTTGCAGACTTCACAGAGATAATGACTTCAGTGTGTAAAGGTTTTGTTGTGGAGGCTGCAGTCTCACACATGGCGTGACAGAGTAAATATGCTAAAACCATAGAGAGCCGTTGCATAACTTGCCTTGATATAACAGTTTTTGTAATATGTTTCAAGGCATGGAATATTATTTAAAGGGACCCTGTTATGTAGGCTTAGGCCCAAAATGAAGCTATTATGAAAAGAATGTTTAGCAAAACCAGAAATATGTCCATGAAATTGTTGGAGTGGGAATTTCAGGGTAACCTTGCTTGCATTTAAAGTCGCCTGCATGACATTGCAGTGCTGTGCTAGGGAATGAGAACCAGCAAATGAAAATACTGTTAAGTGAGAATCAGAAACTGAGCAGAATAAAGATGTTAGAAGGCTATTACTATTGTTACAACTTCTTAAAAATCTTACCGCATCCTGGGAAATGAAAAAATAAGATTTATTTTTTGAGATGAAAAAATAAATTCCAATTTAGTGATTCAAAGTAGTATTATTGACACAGGTAAAACCATGTATTTGCATTTTAATAGTATTCTTAACCTGATCACAAGTAAGTTCTTGTATTTTAACTACTTATAAAGGAAAATGAATATGAAATAAGCTTTCAGGTTTTGGCACATTTCAGTTTTATTGATGTTTTCTATTTAAAGTTTATCATTAAAAGCATACAAAAGATATGTTGATGTTTGCAAACAAAATGTTATTTATAGGCTTGGATCCAGAAGGAAAACATTGCCAGATTCAAGCTAAGACTTAGATTGTTGAAAGGCTGTTAGATAAATTGCATGAACCTTCTATGGAGTACAGGCCAGGAACCCAGGTCTCCTTTTCCCAGCTGAGTGCCCAAATCACTAGGCTACAGACTCTTGCTCCCTCTTGTGTTCTTTCTCTGGCCCAATGAATCCTGAATTATTTTCTGTACAATAAAAGAGCTTCAGTGGTAGAACTTTGATACCTCCCTCTCCTTGCCCCAGCATTTAGTGCAGCCTGTGGCCGACAGGTTGGAACATTCTGCTAAGAGGCATTGCTGAGTCCTAGGCTGGAGAAGGAATGGGACCAGGGCATTGGGGATGGGCAGTGCTGCTGCCAGGCTGGGAAGGACTGTTGTTCATGTGCCATTTTAGAAAGAATTAGCACCTGAAGAATTTTGTAGGGAACCCAGCTGGTTGGTGTTGTTTAAGCTGGCTTTGAGAGCACCTGGTGGGTCAAACTCCTCCGGTCAGCTGTGCAGCTCCCCTAAGGATTGAGCATAAGCTGAAGATGAAGTTTATTGGGCATAAGCATGAGATGAAGTACCCTGGATGAGCAGATAAACTCTGGCCATGCACAGATATGCAGCTTCTGGGTCTGGCCTGTGTTGCCATTAAATTGCCATCACAATCTCCAGGATGGAGTAGGGGCCTCCAGGATCAGAATTTTGGCTACACGTGCCTAAATTCTCCTCACAACCTGTTTTGAATTCCCACATTTTTAGGTTTTTAATGAATTTAATTTAACAGTTTGTTCGAATGTAGAGCTGAGAGATTTTATGAACCTGTTTTTCAAACGAAATTTAAGTTTTAAAGAATGTGTTATAATTAAGCAAGATGACAGGGAGAATTTGTGGTTCAAAAGTGCATCAACAGTTATGAACCAGAAACAAACATAGAAACATAGTGTGTTTTGAAGCTTAAAGAATGAAATTACTTTAAACATGTTATTGCTGTTCAGGCAGTTCTGTACAGCAGTGTGTATTAGGAATAGCCAACTAAATTGACTGCATCACAATTATAAAACAAAAGTTTGTCAAAATTGCTCTCATAATTCCTAGGCTCTTTTTTTTCCCCATATGTATGTTTTTATGAAATCCTGCAGTGCAGGCCCTTATTCATGCAAATGCATTTATCTCCCTCAGTGGAATTATTCTGGTGAATAAGTGTCAATTTCTAAGATCAACTAGGATGAGTCTGGTTTTATTTTTAATAGAAATGCTAATTTTGAAAATGACATCTGTGCATTATTTTTAGTCTGAAGAGCTACAGAGTATAAAATGGGAATGGTAGATTTCCTTGGCAGTTTTTCTCTGATTGTTTCTACCTCTTTAAAACACTGTAGGAATAATGTGATTCATTACACGTTACTTTTCTGGCAGTAGATGTATCACCTACTTTGGTATCCAAATGTGAACTATTGCTGCTTAGTAACATAGTGGATTGGGGGTGGTGGAGGTGGGAATAGAAACTAGTATTCGTTACAGGCAGTTGATTTTAAAGACAAGTCTTTTTCTGCCTTGCTAGTGTCTATTTTCATTGCAAGGGAACTTTTTTTGTAGTAGGAGAGAACTCTGAAGTAGGAAGGATGCAGTCTGTACCCAGTTGTTCAGGGTTTAGCTGCAGTTCCTTTGGCAGCATTTGTGGTTCCACACACAGGCCTTTTGCTGTCCCTTAATCTGGGTTTAGCAGGGCTACCATTTGCTCAGTGTAACATCAATGTCTCTCCCAGTGAACAGAAGTTAAATTGATAAAGATTGTAATCACGTTAATGATTCTGTGTGTGCTGCTGTAGGGAACTGCTTAGCATGGTGTTGAGTTAAATGCTTTAAACTGGGTGGGTGTTGGTGTGTTGAAGCGGGTTTTTAGGTACCAGTGTTATGAATTTGGGATAAATAGCTAAAAACCCCACTGTAGTAACCCACATAATGATAGAGAAGGGTTGAGAGGTATGAATGAAAGCCACAATGGGAAAATTGAGTTGGAGGGGGCAGGAAAAAACATTGCTACAGAAAGCAATGATACATACAGAAAGGTATGAGTTGGTGGAGGGATAAATTTGGGATGTGAGTAGAGGTCTTAAAAAATGAATAAATTTTGTATAACCATGGATAAACTGTATTACATGACTTCAGTTGCTTTCAGTCGGTGTAATTTGGGAAGCTCTGCATAAGGCAGTTACAATAACTAAAATTGTGATCAATAAGCATCTTGATGGAGGCAGTAGTCAAATGCAAGATCAGCTATAGAAGAACAAGTTAAGAAAAACAGGCTTGTAGTTCAAATGACATGAAAATTGCTATTTCATTTGGGAGTAGCGTACTTCCAAGATTATAGATTGGAAGGGTAAATCACTGTAAATGTGACTCATATGTTAGTGAAAGCTCACATTAAAGACCTTATCCTCTGAGCTATAAAAATAGTCAACTTCATTGTTGGTTAGGAAAAAAATAAGTAGTGAGAATGCTGTTGTGTTTTCTCTTGATCAATTTTTAAAAAAATCCTTTTTAATTTTATTACATATTTTGTTATTTTTATTTTAGAGGAGAGCTTGATTGATGTATGATTAGTAGCAATGGTTCTTCAGCCTCAAATCACTTGATATTTTGAGCAGGAAAAGATTACATGGCATGGTCTTGCTATCCTCATTTTAGTGTTGCCACAAAGGAAAAAGATTGTTTACAAATGTCTGAAATTTTTTTACATCTGCTCTTGGAAATACTAAAGCTAATAGGGATTTTTGCAAGTTAACAGAGTTTTTGATAGAAATTTTTGTTTTATCAAACCTGAAACCTCTCTCATGCCAAGGGTAGCTTAAAGAAATTTCCTTTTGAAAGCTTTAATTTTAAATAGCAAATAAATAATTTATTGGAAATGGAACTACTCAAAAAGAAACCTTGAGAGAAATCTGCATTACAATACCCAGAGCCTAATAGTTAGGGCATTATCCTTTAAGACATGTGACTTTGGTTCAATTTCCTTTTCTGAATCCAGTTGAATAGAGACTTAAATCCAGCTGAATATCTAATGCATCCAAGGCAACTGTCTTTACCACTGGACTATTGTCTGTAATAGGTTGGGTATCTCTGCTTTTGTGAAAATTGTGAAAGGATTTGTCCTAATACTAACAAGACCTTTCTGAAATCTTCAGAATTCTTATAGGCTGGGAAAGAACCTTTGTGCTTAGCTTTATTCATAACCCCCAGGCTCTGAAGAAATGCCTGTAATAATCATTATTTTATATATTCATTCCAGGCAACATTTGTTAATCTGGACTCTAAACTAAATCCCAATCTCAGACTCCGTATAGAACAGTCTTTCCATGCCTTTAGTTATTCCTGTCATCTGTCTCAGGTTTTTCTGTTTTTCCTATATCCATTCTTTTAACAGTTCAACCAAATCTGCCTAAAAGTAGTCCTTGGGTTATAACAATGAATTTAATGCCATTTTTCAATATAGTCTTCTGTATTCTTTGAACACTGTACTTTGTTATGATAAGGTGAACACTGTTGAAGATGCTTCTGGTTGAAATATCCACTTAACGAAAAAAAAAATCCAAAAGATGTTGAAAGTAATTTGATGGTGTTTAGGACATTTTTTTTGAGTATGCAGTTGTGATGGATTCTGTGAAACCAGAGGAATTGGGGTTGTTTGGTGGCCTGTCAGAGTGTAGGTATTCTTTTGAGATTACCAAAAGGGATCAGTTACCTTGGTAATGTGTCCACCAATATTTATTGTGTCTATTTCTTTACACAGGCTAACAAACATTCATCATGTGGGAATGTTGGTCATGATCAACTTGAGCTGAATTTAAATTGATGACCTAAAGGTTAAAGTGTCTGTATCCCATTACCTCTCCCTTGGGCTGTCCAGTCTCTCTACAACTGGGTTTAACACCACTTTTAGTTTATCAGTGGCTTTGGAGGAAGAGCAGTCTTTAGGAGTGCTGATCTCACAAATACCGTGGATGTCCTGTTAAAAAAACACAAAACAAACCAAAACAAATCAATATGACTTTTGCAGCTTTTCAATGCTTTCTGAAGAAGGTTCTGAACAAATTTTCAGATGCTGGACTAATAACTTCACCAGCCTGTTAGATAGCTTTAATCCAGTCATATGGGAACATAATGCAGCGTAGCAGCCTAGTGAAACATGAAACTATGAGAACAGCTGAATAAATTTAAACACATTTTTGAACATCCTAACCTTTGTCATAAAAATCTGGTAATATAGAAGAAAAACTAATAACACTTGCTTTTGGTTTTGTTATTTTGTACAGTAGTTGAGAAGACAACATTTCTTGTGGCTGCTGACTTGAAAGCAGAGACAATTTCTAGCCCTCCTTTTTGCCCCATATGAAGTTTATTCTTTCTCACTCATTAAGGAATGAATCTGGTTTCTGTTTTATTCAATACTGTATATACATCTCACCCATAAATATTTAAACTGAGTAAATATAGAATCTTAAACATGGAATATGCTTTCTTTCTAAACTGGTGGCCATGGGGGAAGGTAAAAATATTTTATTCAAAGACCAGTGTGCCCTTTGGATGAAGGAAAAAAAAGTGTATTGTGCTTGCTGTAGGGCAGCAAACTTTTTACCAGATTATACCTTTATTGTTATAAAGTTCAGACTATAAAGGATCTATAGGAAAGGGTTTGCAGTTACTTACTTCAAAAACACATGGCTAGTATTTAGCCCCTATATCTGGGGCTAATTTAATTCTTCTTCTCCATTCAAAGTGCCTCTCTCCTGTCTACAAATGCAGAACAGATTCCCGGGTAATTTTCTTTCTTGGAAGTACTGTCATTTTATTCCTAACTGGGAATACCGTGAAATGGAAATACATTTATGACTCTACTTAAAAACAAACACTAAACAAAATAAAAGCAGGGATAATATGACAGATAGTTCCATAACAAATTGATGCAGAAAAATGCAGAAATTTGAAGCATATTTAAAAAACCACATTTTCACTGGGAAGATTTCCTTTAGCAAACTGATTTCTGTAAATGGTGTAATGTGGCATACCTAGAATAGTTAATTAATTTTGGCCAAACTGGTAATGCCAATTCATGGTTTTAATTTGATCCATGCAAGCAAAGTCCAATACACGTCTAGATATGCAGCAGGCCTGGATCCTGTTCTTAAGATACAATGAAGAGGGTTCAAAATTAGAGTTTTATTACAATGAAGAGGGTTCAAAATTAAAGTTTTATTAAACTGAATACAACAAACAGTGGATATTTGTGCTTTACAGTGTTATGGCTGTGTGACTCCTATGTGCATTGCCCACTCTTCTTTCATATATATTGTACAGTATGGAGCACTGAGGGATGCTGGAGGTTACATCCTGAGTCCTGCTGAGGCTTTCTTGGAAATAGTCAAGCTCTTTGTTATGTTTTGGAGTCTGAGGTTCAAGCTGCTTCTTGTGGCATAGGGGTTGGACCAGCCTCTTCCATAAAGGCTGAATCTTTTTGTGGGTAATACCTTGTTGAAATGTAAAATAAGCTTTGATTATAAAAGGTGACAAAGAAAGTTGTAAATGTAGGGCTTTGTGTTTACAAGGCAAAATCAGATCAAGCCTCAAAACAGAAACATAAAGTAGATAGTATTTTATTATGCATGATATATGCGTAACTAGCTGATCAACATGAATCTCCTTTGGTGATGTTGATGAGGTGACAGAATTGGTTTTAAAGGGGAGAGAAAAAAATCCACACTTTATTTTAATTTATTTTTATGTGTGGACCAAGTACCTGAACTGGTCCAGTAGGAAATACTGTTTTACTAAGTTTAGTATAGCTTCTAATTTTTCATTCTTTCTTTTTTTTTTTGTTTTTCCAATGTGAAACAGGAGGGTAGAACACTATTTTCAACAAGCTCCAATGTCTCTTGTTGACCTTTTTATATTAAACCTATGTTTATGGACAAAGGCAAAAGTTTTATGGATTTCTAAAAGAAAGATGTTAGTTTTGCCTACTGTAATTAGCATAATAAAGACTTTTTTTGATGTAGAGTTTTTTAACAGCTTGGTTTGGTGCTGCCCTGTCAAGGTCTGCTGGTTGAAGCGTTACAGTAATGAATCCTCAGTTCAAAGATGATTTCTTAGAAGTGTGGCTTTGTTCTCCTGGGCAGACTGACAGATACAGGGAGGACAAAACCTTTTTTTTTTTGGTCTTAGATCAATACTGTCGTGAGCATGCAAATACTTGTGTATGTTACCGCAGCTCCCATAGAAGCACCATTCACACGTTGGGCTTTTCCCCCACTTTGATTATCTGTGCTGGCCCACAAATTCAGTCTGTGTTGGCACAGGGCCCTGGAAAATCCAGGCAGACAGAAACTGTCCTGTCACGTCTCTCTGTGCTTTTATTTTCCAGCTCTTCAAACTGTCCTTCTGCTTAAATTCTCCACTTCAGTTTTGTGGTTACTCTAAGTACTTCATTTTACTAAATTTGTTAAGTGAATCTAGACCTCTGAGCTCCAAGTACCATTTTCACATGAACATAAACTTTTTTTTTTTCTCTTTGTGGGCATCTTAACTCTGCTGTGCAGAATGAAGTACAGTCCCTCTCTCTGTAGTTGTAATATACTTCATCAGTTTCCAAAAGACAATAAGTTTCTTTATTCCCATTTTATAAGGATTAATTATACTCAGAAAAAGCTCTCAAATAGCAAACAGAAAAGGAAACCAGATGTTGCAGAGTTATTTAACCAGTCTTATTTGCAGACAAATATTTAAGCTATGTGATTTAATTTTTTGTGGAACCTTTAGAAGCTGGCTAGTGAGTGAATAAAACATCCACAGTGTATGTGAAAACATATTTTACCTGATAGTATCATTTTTTCACCTAACTATAACAGGTAAATACTTTTTTAGTTCTTGGCAACAAATTTGCAAAAGTATTTGGTTAGAACAGGAACAATCCCCAAGGCATATTGTGTATGGAGTCATAATTTATAAATAGGCTTTTGTTGCATAAAACACAGTTGTGTATTTCCAACAGTTTTAGTTTTCTGTGCACCGTTGAAAAGGTGTCGTGATAAAACTTTGTGCAAATTTGTTTTTCTTATAGATGCAGAATCAAATAATGAATCTTTAGAACAAGCAAGTGAATTCATCATCTGAACACAAATATTTATCTATGTTTCAATGAGCCCGAGCTTCACTTCTGGAAATGGTGTTTTGCAAAACAGATGAGGGCAATTTCTGTTATAGCGATGGTTTCTATAGGGAGGTATAGGCATATTCAAAAGGTGGTATATGTTCCTAAAACTGATCTGTCGTTACTACTTTTCTTGCCATTTAGTACCTGTAAGATTTGTATGACATATTTCTAAAGTATAAAAGCTTCCTGTTATAGACTTTGTAGGACAAACAAGAATATTGGTTTCTGTTGTCTTTTTTCATCATTTCTACACTCTTGATATCCAAGAAATCCTGAACTGTGCTATCTCCCCAAATTGGTCTTCCAGGTTTCTTCTTGAGTACCAAGAGCTTTTCTTATGCCAGCCACTCCTGTCAAAGACAATTTACCTCGTGTCATTAAGAGAAGTTTTCTAAATAAAAAATGTTTCAAGATTGCAGTTACTAAGATTTCAAACTTTGCAGGGATATGCCTCATATTCAACTTTGTCTTCCTAATTCAAGGAATCACCTTATCCTTATTTTCCCAGATTTGGTCTTTGAAAATTTTGCATTCAGGCTTTCAATGTCTCCTCTCTTAGAGCCTCTAGTGACTTTTCATGCTCTTATCTCCTTTCCCTCTACAGCCTTTTTCTGGCTGCAAGATTCCTTCCAGGGTTTCAGGTCCATTTGATTTATTTTCAAGCCTATCTCCAGCCTCTTTTCCCTTCTTCCCTTGTTAGTAACCTGCAGGCTCTTGAAACGCTGTTTTTCCAAACTTAAAACCTCACTTTCCCACCTTACATAATTTCTCCTCCCTCTTGAGCCTTTTCCTGCTGATCTCCAGTGGCCACAACTTCGGCCACCGTTGTGTTACAGAAATTTCCACTGTTCTCTTCTGACCTTACAGTTTCCTGTTATTTGGTCTGTGCAAGTGCTCAGCTTGATGGACTTTGCACTGAGCAAAATCAGAGAAAAGAAAGTATGTAGTTTCTGTCATCAGAGATGATAATAATCTCTTCCTATTTTTAAAATACCATTTCCTGTTTATGGGAACCCATTTTTGCTGACAGGTTATTGCAAAGAGGCATCATTCTTAAATATGCATCAATCTTTCAGAAGGTTCTGTGTTTTTATTTACTCTATGTAAGATTTTTTGCTTTATGTTACTATTTCCCTCATCTAAATGTAAGTTGCTGGATGTGATGATAAACGTTAAATGGTTCTTATAAAACTCTTACATTGTCAGTCTCAAAGTTTAGTAAAACACCAATGTTTTCATTCAATCCCAGCACTGAAGAATGTCCAGCTTTCATCACAACAGAGTTGTTTAGTTCTGTAAAAGTCTAAATACTCACCCTTGGGAGATATCTTACTGTCACCTGCTCCTAAATTGAAAATTATGTGTTCAGCCAAAGGCGGGGGGGGGCGGGGGGGGGAGGCGGTTTTTTAAGAAAATAATCTTCTTTTTCTCTAACAGACATCTTTGATGTGGGACAGAATCCCTTCAATGTGAAATAAATCAAAGCCTGAGTAGCTATTAAACAACCTTTCAGTTTAAATACATCCAGTTCTAGATAACCAAAAAAATGTTCCATCCTGCCCTTGTTCTTTCTTTCTCTCTTCAAGATGTGTAGATTTTTAGACAAACAGTTCTATTGGCTACATCATGAGCTTCTAATCACTAGCACTTTTTGTTGATGAATAAAATGTAGTGCTAGATAAATTTATTTAGAACACATTCTCAGTATAAATATTTAGAAACATTTATCTTCAACAAGAGATAAAAGCATCCAAGTCAGTAAGTTAATGTCATTCAGCATAAAATATTATCAAGGAGCTGAATGTTTCTCATCTTACCTAAACAATTAACAGAATCAATTTAACTCATTATGTCAGAAAACCCTTAAAACTGTATAGTGCAAATACAGCCTTGATTTACTTGTGCATAAATCAGAACATATTCACTAAGGTGCATTTGGCTTGTGCCTAAACAAGAACTTCTTTTTCTTTAAAAATGCCATGTTTATTTTTAACAAACATAAGATGTAGGGCCAAATCAGATTTTGCTTGAAAGGAATGAAGGATTGCATAAATAAATGTATTAGTACCTAGTTGTACAATATTGTTTTGAATTCTGTAGGGTTTTTTTAAGTACTGATTGAGAATATTAGCAGGTAAGCTCTTCCAGTAGATATGGCTCCTTAGGATGAAAAAAGAGCATGAGGGAAATATTACAGGACTAGAAAAAAGATTTCGCAGAGAACCAGAGACAGAAAGGATGAAACAGACCTTAGAGTGTTTTACATTTATCTTCCTAGTCCTTGTACATCCAAGACACCCCAAAATAAAAACTGCAGAAAGCTCATGGGAGCCTGAGGTGTATTGTAACTATTGAAATCTTAATCTATACATCTTAGAATAGAGCTTGGAATATTCTGTCTAGAAACCTATGTGATAACAAGAGTTTGGACATCTGGGCTCCGAGTTTTCCCATTGGTACATAACTCTTATTTTTGTGCCTTCCCAATCTGGTGGTGGTGTGTCCATTTGGCTGGGGAACATTTCTCTTTTTAGAAACAACCTGTAACACTTTTTCTTCTTCTTTTCCTCCTGCAATTTTTTTTCACTTCTGGCACTATAAGTACTTCATTGCTTAGACTTTGTTTTTAAAACAAGAAGTAATTCTGTTGTCAAGAGATGCTTCCCTGCTGGCACTGGGCTGTGCATTATTGGTGGCCTTTTGATGCAACATCAGACACCTAAATCTTAGGCGTCTCTTCCTGATATTAGAAAAATGCCAATTAAAGAGGTGATGATTGAGGAAGACCTAATTAACAGAGGTCTCATCATAGAACTAAGGCATATTATAGATTTACCTTTCTGCCCTCCCTCCCTTTCAGATTGCAGACACAGATATAAATCTTAAATTGTCACAAGGTGCAAAGTGATTTACAGAGGGAGTTGTGTGTCCAGGCTAAGAATATCCATGGATTTGATAGCCACAGCAGAACATAATACTCTGTAATTCTGGACAGAATTGAAGGATGTTCTTACATGCCTAGTTAACAGAGCTGCTGTGAATCCTTGTCTTCATGTCTTTGAACATGAGGTATAAGGAAAAAATCCTTTTTAAGGGATTTTTACCTTAGTCTTGATCAATTATTTGCCACAGAGGCTCAGAAATGGGAAAGTAGCAGAAAAATATGCCTACATTATCCCACGTTCAAAATACTGGTCAGATAATGAACAAATAAGTATAACTTGATATTTTCTTTATATATTATGAATTTATAAAATGGAGAAGAGCGAGGAAAATAATCAATGCTAAAATGTCTGTGACATCTCTTCCTGTGAGTACTGTGGCTTACAAATCTACCAGGTCTCAGATGATTTTGTGCTAGGTTGCTTTTTAAATGAAGCAAGTGTCTGCTCAGCCCACCTATGGACCAAGAGGTCATTGCGCTATGTAGGATACGAAAATATGTATTTATCTATGATCCTGATAGCGTAAAATCATGGGTTGGAGCATGCAAACAAGGCCTGTGTGTCTGTATGTGCAGTAAGCGGGGATGTTTTGTGTTTGTGTGTGTACACAAACATGTTCACTTGTGTACATACCAATTAAACAAGCATAGACAACGCCACGCAAAGAGCTGTTGAAACTCGTTTCCAGGTTCCAATCCTGTTTACAGCCTCTGGGCATTATTTTAATGTAAATAACAAATGGAGGGGAGGCAAAGATCTCCACTATAGCTCCTTATTTAGGGCATTTTTCACACTGGTTTATAGTATGGTAAATTTGTTTCCATGCTGGACAGCACTGGACAGGACATGGCTGATATGTCAGCTTCCAGTTTGACAGCTGTTGTTGGATCGAATTGGGCTTTCTAGAAGTCATATCCAAAGCTTGCCCTATAGTGATTTTTGCCAGCTATTCAGATTTCCTACTATTTAATATCTTTTTTTCCTAGTTCATTTTGACTGTATTTATTTATATCTATATATGTATTTTTTTCCCTTGGTTTTTGCTTTCTGTTATTTACACAAGTCAAAACTTCTTCACCTCCCCTTATCCTCATATTGAGAGATTTACTATTGCTATAGAGAGCCGAGAATCTGTTTCATACATATAGACCTATACAGGAATTTCTCTGGTCACTGAAGCCTCGATTCTTCCAGACAATATTATGCTGCTCACGACCCGACATATAAAATCAGTATGTGTAATTTTAAGCAACATTGTCAGTAGTTAATATTTATTAAGTAAAGAATGGGAAGAAATGTTTCATCAGTCAGACCTAAGCCTTTTAACTTGCATATCTTAAATAAAAAAGTTAATAAAAAGGGAATCTTGATGTTGCCCCAAAGAGGGTCCATTTTATATGAGCTTCTCCTCCACTGTATATAAAGTTTGATATAAGCCTGTTAAAAGGTTCCAAGGATTGCACATTTTTTAATAAAGAAACACGAATGGAATTTTAAAGGGCTCTCTAGAGTTAACTGATTCATCAATTAATTAGAATTTATCAGCAGTGAAAAACTTGATATAATTGTTACTTAATATTTATAAGTGTATTTGATGCAAAATGTCTATCCATGAAATGCATTTATTTTTATTTAATGTTGAGTCTACATTTAGCTTACATGTATTTTAAGATTTAGTAGTACAGAGTATAGTAATTGTTTTTTCTTTCAACCAGAAAAAAATATAAATTAAAGTTGACTGAGGCTGCCAAATTCCTTAGTTATACTTATTTATTAAATCCATTCACAACATGACTTAAGAATATAATAGTTAAAAACTAAAAAATAATATTTGGCAGCTTTACATTTGTATGAGACCAGGAACGATTTATTGAAGCACTGAAACAATGCCAATCACAGAGCCATCAAAATCCTTCCCTGCTTTTGTGTCTTTCACGAGGAGACCACTTATTATCTGTTTTCAATTTCTAGTCTTCATTCCTGCTCTATACCCTCAGTTTGGATGCAGAAGATCTGGAAATAACCCATGGCAAATCTGAAGTTTCTTGAAGCTTACAGATTAATTTTTTAATTCCTCATAAATCAGTTAGTAATTATTAATATTACAGCATGAAGCTAAGCATTAAGAGGAGATATAAATTATAAAATACAGGAAATTAAGTGGTACATGAGTTGCATTCTTTCTTTCTGGGTAGAAGGGCATAGCACGACTGTCAAAGCTCAGTCAGATATGACTCCCAGTAAGAACTCTGTCAAGTGCATGAACAGCTCTGCTGTGCCGTGGGGATGGAGCTGCTGAACACTCAGCAGTGAGCTAAAGGACATTCCTTCAAAAGCTTTTAATTTAGCACTACCACATGATATGTAGTTAATAACAAAAACATCTGCATAGGCATTCTTGGATGCCATAATTAAACTGATAAATCTGCAGTGACAGTCATCTGTGATGAAGGGATCTGCCATTAGTGGATTTTTTTTCTTTTGTGATCATCTGTGTATCTATAGCATATGGCTGAAGAATAAAGCACCATACTTAAAATCCAATTGGCACATTTTATGAAAGTAAAAAATAGCTATATATTGGTTTAGTACTTTGTTAGGAAATACTTTCAAACAGCAAAATTGGTAGTTTTCCCTACCTTTTTGGTAAACTAAATAGCAAAAATCATGGCCAGTGTTAGTTTTGTCATCACCTATCCATGCAGTAAATGTACAAACATTTTTTCTTTTGAAGAAAAATTACTGCTCTGTATATGACATAAGTAATTGCTGGAAAAATCATTGAATTCTTAATGTTATAGCTTGCATAGGAGTGTGATTTCTTCTAGCTCCACAACTCAACTTTCATTTAAATGGATATAAAATTCTCTGAAGCAAGAACCATTATTATAAATTCCTTGCATTATTACCAGATACTTTTCAGATATCAGCTCTATTTCCCAGTCCCTATACAATTGGGAATGTATGGATACAAACTGTACTGTACTGGGTAGAATTTTGGGGACACAGAGGACTGTGTTCAGTTTATGCAAGTTTCTGTTCCTACTGAACGCTCCAAAAGCTCTTTCCTTGAGCAGTACTGAACTGCTGACTGCAGATCAGAGGGTCACGTTCAGATCTTGTGTCCTGGAAGTTGTCCAGCTTCCGAACAGACACTCATAAATTCAAGGAGTCTGTTCTAATTCTGAGCTGCAGTAGCAGATGAGAGCTTGGACTGGATCATGGGGAAATAAGATATGCAAAGAACCAACACATTAATTTGAGATTACCTTAGTTAAACAAAACCCACTGGAAATGTTCCTTACTTAGGATTGTCCACAGTGATGAGGAATTTTCCACAGTAAGGATGAGTGCTTTTGTTAATGGGTTCAATCAATGTTAATATCTGGGTCTGGGTTGTTTGGGTTTGTTTTTGGTGAGAAGTTTCTTCTGTTGCAAAGATAATTAGCAATTAAGTATATTGTAGTAACAACTGTAGTAAATTAATATAGAAATGCTAACAAAACTTTATTTTAGCAGATGTTTATATCTAGATTACGGACCATACAGATTTTGGTCTTTTCCTAATTGGTGTATAAAGGAAAAGGATGAATAGAGATGGGGTTTTATTTTAAAATTTCCCCATTCTTTAATGATAAATCAGTGCTGCTTTTGGAGGGGTTTTTTGAGTATTTTGAGGGAGCATTGCTTTCAGCTCATGTTCCTTATTGTCATGGATCAATGTGGTCTGTATTTTACAAATCTTTCTTCATTGGTGGTCATTACAAACTATTTTCACTTTCTTCTTGTTATGATATGTAACAAATTAAGAAAGTAAATGCCTTAGGCTAGATGGAAATCTGTAATAAGTCATCATACATACATCATAAATGCTATGATCATGGTTCAGAAACCCTGCGGAAATTCTGGCCAGAAGTATTTTGGGAAATGGTTCCAAAGTCTGCTGTGCTCTTTTCTTCTTCCAGATTAGTGGTTTCTCTCAGAGTGCAGGTTAACTTTCTAATTTTTTTTTTCCAGTTCCATGCTTAACTAGCGATGGTCCTTCAAAATTCACTGCGCACGAAGGCAAAGTTTTTATTAATTATTTGTATAAAAAGATAACCAACAACTAAGCCGTGAGATTACAAATACCATGGGATCATTCTTGTTTCCAAAAACAGTCACCCATACAAATGGTGCCAGTTTCAGAGCCTGTGACGTGAGGTGCAAACTGCAGAGTCCAGGGGAGTGGGACTGCAGGACTCCAGCTCTTCTGGCCATGGAGTCTGGGACCCCAGGAGGTGCCTGCCCTGGGTGGCCACTCTTGGTCACTTCTCTGCTGTCCCCTGAGCAGCAGGAGCTGCCTCTCCCCATGCTCTGGCCGGGCTGTGCAGGTGACGGCCCCTCTCTCCATCTCTTGTTTCCCAGTGTTATCAGCACTGCTGAAGTGTGGGATGCTTTCAGGCTGCTGTTCTCAGGAGAAGCTGGATGCTCGCTGGAGCTGCCTTTTGCCCCGGGAGCAGCAGCAGCAGGAAAATGCAAGTTGCACTTTCCCTGCCGGGGCCCCGGGGTGTGAGGCAGCTCTGTGTGGCTCCCGGCGGGATCATACCAGCCCTGGCTCACATGTCCCAAGGGAACAACAGGAGAGCAGCACCAGAGAAATGATGGGGAGCTGATCATCTGGTTTGCCTGTACTGAGAGATGGCTTGGTGAGAGGTGGGACATCTTGCTGCGGGTGTTAGAATGTGACATTCTGTGAATGAAGAGTTCTGTGTGGGTGACGCTGTGACTAAAATGTTGTACCTCAGCACTGCCCCTGGTTGCCTGCACAAGTGCCTGTCTCTGTGGGGCTTCCAAACTCTTGTAGAGAAGTGCTTGGGCACGCAGATAAGAGAAAGATCTGCTTCCTTTTCCTAGGACTCGGTATTTGTTGCTAGTTTGGGCCTCAGTGTCTTCTAGCGTATAAAAATTATCTTTGTATGAGGATAATTAGGAACATTTTTGTTGAAAAATTGAAAATTGTTTCCAAAGAAATGTTTTGAAGGATGCAATACAGTGTGCAAATTCAGGTCAGACTTGGTGAACAGATGTGCACTTTCTTTGAAAATCAGGTTTCTTTGAAAGTTTCAAACATTTGTTTTTTCTATAGATGAGGCAAGTTAGGATGAATTCATAGACAAGCACAGCAGGTTTTTTACCACATTGTTGAACCTTGTGTGCTCAAACCAGCATATACTTTTGCATTTTTTTTCTTTTATAATGTGTCTAACTTTGCTGCATGTTTGTATGAATTTACATACATTTCATATACATATGGTCTGTCATTTAATTCTCCCGTACGTCATTACACAAGAATGCCAAAGCTGATTCTAATTGTTCAGCAAACTAAAGGAATTTAGGGAGGTTGCCCAGAAATTCAACGTTACTTAAATAAAATACACATGTATTTTAAACCTTTTAACAGACACGTTCTGTGCCATACCCCCTTTACTAATATTAAAATAAGACTTATCAGCACAAGCTGCATGAGGTTGTGCTGCTGGAGCCAAATCCTGGGATCAGCATCCAGGCCACGAGCCTGCAATCAGTTACACTTATGTTGAACTTCATGCACATTTGTCATTCTTTTGAAATCAGCAGGATTATTCACCTCCATAAGACAAGTATGTGTGGAACTGATTCCATGAGCAGACCCTCCATTTTTATTGGCTTTGTTATGAATCTGAGAGCAGGAAGAAGAAAAAAAAAAAATCTGCATTAGGACCACAGAATTTAGCTCCCAGGGATCGCACTGGAGGCAGACCTGTGGCACTCAGGCTGCTGGTGTCAGTGAAGGAGAAAAGGATCAGGCAGATGACACGCATGGCCAGTGGTGGGAGACGTGTTCTGGGGAATAAAAGAGATTATGGAGAACAAGAAAGTGGGAAGTTATTCCATTGGTTCCCTGTCTGAGCTGAACCTTTTGAGCTCCTGTGAAAAATCACAAGCACATCACGAAATGGTAGGAATGGTAGGGAAAACAGTGGAAGTGTAGAAGGAAGGATTAGAAGGGGTTTTTTTGGTTTGTAAGTTCATAACATCTGTATCTAGTAAATATTTTGATCCCCAAGTTTCCCAAGCAGTTTAGTTGAACCTGCAGAAGGATGTTTTTTGGCTCATGCTGAATGATAATGTTAATATCATGTAGGAAACATTTTATCTTCCCTAGACACTGATTTTTTACATCACTCCTGGAAGTGCTGTATGCAGTTTTGAGAGTCATGTGCAGTAGTTATAGAATCTTTTGTTATCTGCGCCAGTATTTAGCAATAAAATTTTAAATGTCTGTGCAAATATGATATTAATGATCTGATTTCCTTTGATCCTTGAGGAATTTTTGTTTGCATATTTGGAGTTGAGTCTTTTCACAATAACATGCATACCCTCCCTTCACTGCCTGAATAAAAGTCCAATAGCAGCTCTGAGGAGGTTGGGCAGGCTAAATGAAACCTTGCTGCATTGGATGAACGTAACTGCTGCAGGTAATTAACGCTTTTCATTTTGAAGAATGAGTTCAAGCACTTGAGGGAATTTGGAACAATATTTTATGTTTTATTCCAACTAGTAATGTAGAAAGGAAATGAAATAAGACTAATTTTATTTTCCATTTTTGCTGTCTCTCCTCTCTCTGTGTTCTTTCTCTTGTTGAAAAACTATTGTCATTTATGCCATTAAGACACAGAATTATTGCCCCCAGACTTTCAGTGAACCACAGCTGTTGACCTTTTTTGTCAAAAGCTTTGAATACAAAGCTACATTGGGAACATTTGTAGCCTGTGGACCATGACAGTACTGTAGACTTCTCCCCTGTCCTGACAGAAGAGAGTGCCAGAGGGTGTGCTCACATAGTGACTACATTATTTTCTGGCAATTGTGGTAAAGATTTCCTTGCTTTGGGTTTTTCTGCCTCCTCTCAAGTGTACAGTCATCCTTCAGACCTATTATACCACCTTCTGAATGCTGTGGCTTTGTCCCTAAGGCTACATAATCCATTGTGTAAAATGTTTACCAGGCCTGTACAGATATTAAATTAAGCATTGCAGCTTAACATGAAGTGTGTAGATACTTGAAGCTGGATTTAAAAGACGTTTTGATTTCCTAGCTGTGTAATAGTATATTACATTGAATGGGAAAGAGAGTTAAAAATTAACCTTTTCTAGTAAAAATAGTGCTCATTTTCAGTGAAGCCTTTGGATATTAAAATAAATAGTGAATACTAAGCATGTGAAAAATTCAAGATGTCTTCACTTGAAATATGCCATAAACTATTTTATTTTTCTGGCTGAATAAAATAAGCACTTGTGAGCAGTGCACACCAGCTGCTGCATCTGTAAGGAAACCAAGTACTTTCCCACAGTATGTGCTGTATATTTCATTCTTACAGCATTTTATTTTGACAGGTAATCTTCATTCTTCTGCATATGAAGACAAAATTTAGAGGATAAGTAAAAAGTAAAGGCAATATTCAGTGTGTTTCACAGTTTTTGTGAATTTAAATAGAGCCATGTTTTTATTGACAAATATGAGCCCATGCAAAGCTCTCTTTATAAATACATCATCTACATGTAGCATGAAATGTCAAGTTTGGACCTAATTTCTTCCTTCTCTATGCAGCTGATATTACCTCAGTCTTTCTCTTCTATGAGGGAAACAGAAAGGGTGGTAGTGGAAGGGAATTCAGAAAGGGTGGTAGTGGAAGGGAATTCTGCTTTTTTTTCTTAGGCTAATTTTCTCAGTGAAACTTGATCTGTCTTGGTAACATTTATGAGACTTTGTGAACAGAGAAGGAGCAATGTGATGTGAATGCAAAAATCATGCATTTTCAATACAATTCATTAGATTTCACTTCAACTTATATACAACAAAACCCCCAGACCAAATCCTTTCATAACTGAGGTTTCTAAGCATTACCATAATTGTAAGCATACACTTATTCTAAATAGTCTTCCCTTAGAGAATAAACAGGTACATTTTTTTTGAATCCACAGTCAAGTCCATTTAGAGGGGCAAGGAACAGAAATTGTACTTGCAATTCAACTGGTATTTTGAAATTTTTCTGGCAGAAAAGAGGCTGCCTTTCAGAAAACTGTTTTCTATACACTTCCCCCTCCTATCCCCCCTTTTCTATAATAGGACAATACACTTCTTTCAGCTGAGCCTCGAAGTTCTTGAATATCCTGAAAATCAAAATCAGGATTAATGCTGGAAATGTATGCATGTATCCCAGAAAGTTTAACCTGTGACCCACAGGCTTCTGGTCACTCCAGATCTCTGGAAACAGTGTTAGGCACATCAGGCCACAGTGATTAAACTGTGGAAATTAACAGAGGAATGCAGGCTCCTCTGCCTTAGGTAAAACCAAAGAACTACAGCAATGTCCAAAAGACTTTTTAGGAAAAAGGATGAAGAGTAGCAACCGGCGCCAAAGACATGATTTAAGACCATTTCATCTAATACCCTCTTCTAAGTTTACACCAATTTTACTGGAAGACCTGAGTGTTTGAAATGTCTACAGCTATTTATAATTAGAATACCTGTTGTCCAATTATACTCTTATATCTTATACAAGAGTATAGTAGTTGAGAAGGTAAATGACATCAAATTACTCAAGGGTGTGTGATAGGATGTGGATCTCTGGCTGACGATGCACTTCAAAGCCCGGGGATGAGCGAGAGTTCCTCAGTGCTGAACACTGATGGGAAAAGGGAGTAGGAGCATTAGGACATTGACTCCTGACACTGATTCTGAACAAAGCACTTATGTTGAGTCAGATTTATGGCAGTGTTTGAGTAGAAAAAGTACATTATTTCCACTCAAATCCATCTTGTTTTCCTAATTTAATAGACTGTTATGCTAACAAGAGGTACAAAGTTCTTCCTTTTCTTTTGGTAGCTGACACAGTATATCTATTTTATTTTCATTGCAGCTGCAGGGAGATTGGCACAAACCCCACTATGTGAAAGGAATAAAATTCTAGTTGTATACATGAATTTATCTGTTGATTCTTTTTAATACACTAGGACAAAAAGGGAGGGTATATTCTGTTATCATTAATGTGATCCTGTTATCCTGCAAAACTAAAGCTATAAGCAATTATAATATATAAAAAATAACACAAGAATTTGTTATTGGACAGTGGGAATAGGTATGGACTAAGTGAAGAGGTTAAAGTAGTACATTAAGTAATGCAAGAGGAATCCACACAAAGAGCTGAGAACTGCAATTCAAAGTAACTGAGATCTAGGAAGTGGAGGTCAAATCCAGCGAGGATTCAGAGATCTGAGAGTACCATACCTTTCATATCGGTATCTTCTAATTATATTGGTTAGGTAATGTTAATCTCTAGAAACCAAAAAAACTTAAATTAATAGGAAGGCCCTATCTGCTCACTAATGTGTTTTGAAAACAGAAGTTTAAACACAAAGGTGACTTAAGAATAATTCTTAACATAAATGTCTTCTTTTTTTCTTTAATCCAGAAAAATCCTACTCAACACACTTATTTTTGGCTGTTATTTCATTCAAAGTCTTGATAATATGAAAGGGGCAAGTGTCTTCCTGAGCTAAAGTGTCAGGGATCCTTCTATCAACACCTGTTGCCCGAGGCTGCTTTGTCCCAGCCCAGGCTGTCCCTTGCTTGGCATCCTTACATAAAAATTGTCTTCCTCCAACTTTTGACACAGATTTTTAAATAAACTACTTCTGTCTGAAAACACAGGATGGCAAATCTTCCTCCTCTCTGAGGTTCTTTCCCATGACTCTCTTCTACGTCACAATTTTTTTCTGTTTTTTGAATAAATTTCCATTATTTTCCAACTGCCACTTTTTTTTACGGACGGCTTTCTGTGACCCAATAGTGCTTTCAAGAGCCCTCAATAGAGTGTAACTCCACTGGGCATGGCTTTATTTTGGGGAAGAACTCAGAAGTCCAAGAATACAGGACAGAAAAAAGGCTGAATTGCTGAGTCCTGCAAAGGTGGGGTTTCCTGTGCAGAGCAGGGCACAGCAAACATGGGAGAACTTGAAATGGTGAGGGCAGAGTAGGAAAAGGTGTGAGAGAAAGAGGAATCCTGAGTTTAAGGTTTCTTTGAATGCATGAGATGGGGGATTTCAACCCCTGCTCTTGTAAATACAACGATGACATTACTTTGTTGTGCATTTCATCTCCTGAATCTTTTCAAGGTGATCTTTATCGCCTTATTAAGTATGGCTTTTTTCCTGAGAAAAGGAGTCTCTGTATCCAGAAAGAAAAAATGTCTTACTGCTATTACTGAAGTTTGTGGGAAGAACAAAAATAATATTAGAGCATTGTTTGTGAAACACAGGGTTAAATTTTTGAGGTCACATGGGGGATGTTAAACACTGACAAATATCCCAACTCAGATGTGCCTCTCCACTTTGCACTCAGTGTTCTCTTTTGTGTCCCAAAATTGAGCTTTGTGTTGTGTTATTTTGTTACTGTGCTAATATCAGAAGCACATCAAGGCAAAAGAAATTTTTAGAAAGAAATTAGAAGAGACTCTAAAGTTCAAGACAATGGTCAATCTTAAATGAAAAAGTTTTAATAATAAAAATAAAAAAATAAGTCTATCTGGAAGAAATAGGAAAGAAGTAGGAATTAACTGGCAATTTTTCTCCCCATGCGATATTCCTGGAAAACAAAAAACAATAATAAAAATGAATTAATTATTTGTTATATCATAAACTAGATTCATAGGCTGAGATATTTTTTAATTCTTGACAAAATTGAAATCATTATATATATGTATTGCCAAAATAAAATACAACGATGACAGATTCTTAATGAGCAAAGGAACATTTTTTGGGCACATTAGGTGCAAAAACATTGGAAACTATTCATCTGATTTAATTGTAATCTTTTGCCAAAAACATTAATGCTTTACCTTTGAAGAGTAATTGGTATAAAGAATATCCTCAAAGAGGAGCATTTCCACATGCCTAGGCTTTATTTTGCCCTCATTAAACTTTATTCTGAGTTGAATATTTCCTGTCTATAGCATAAGGATTATTTTTGTTCTGCAAACATCTTAACCTATTAGTTTTGTCACATTATGTTCTCTGATGCCTTTTCCAGATGTAAATCAGTTAATGACAATCAAAGGGAATGTTTAAGCCCTTTAATGTTTTCAGGTCTGCCTTTCTCCTTTGTTTAAGCAGACAGGTTGGAAGCTCATTCTGGTCAGCCTGTTCATCAGGTGAAACAGGCATTTTTAAGCATTAATTGCTTTCAGGCTAAATAGGAATATGTACAATATGTACAGTGCAACTAAAGTTCAACACAACCATGAATTAAGGATGAATGCTAAGAATGGAAGGAACCTTGGACAGTACTGTCATCTACACTACTTTTAGTCTCAGCTTTGACTGAAGGACTCCCTTAAGGAAACCCTGGTAGTTTAGCATCATATTTATGCATTTCTGTGTGACCCTGGCTTGCAGTCTTTCTCTGCAACATTGAATCAATAGG
This sequence comes from Vireo altiloquus, assembly GCA_013396875.1. Lineage (NCBI taxonomy): Eukaryota > Metazoa > Chordata > Aves > Passeriformes > Vireonidae > Vireo > Vireo altiloquus. Next base: position 578,568 of record VZRF01010024.1, read on the forward strand.
TTTTTTGAGTTAGACATAAGCTATACATGCATCATGATGAATCCCTGGTCATTAGACGCTCTAACTGGATAAAATCAAGGCTTGTTGTTTTTATCAATTTGTGTCATAGTCAAATGAACTGATGCCATTGTACATGAACTGGATTTATTTCCTCATGAGCTCAAGATCAACCAGATCCTTAGAAGTCAAGATGATGTCACAAAATGGAAGATATATTAAAAATAAAGTCTAGACTTACTATCTCTCTCTCTTCCCACCCTCTCTCCTTCCCCTCAACATCCTCTTTTCCCCACCCACATTATCTCATGAACTTTGCTTCTCACCATAAATTTGTCTGATACTGACATTTCCAAGATAGTAAGTCTAGACTTCTGGAAACTCTGGAGACAAATGAAAAAGTCACTGAGGTGGTTCTTAAGTGTCTTGGGCAGTGTTCCCAGGGCACCTTTGAAAATCAGTGTTCCTTTCCCATTTCCACTCCACAGTTAGATGTCTTCTCCATTAGCTTCTGCCTGAAGCTGACCCTATGGACCAGCCAATGCCTGTGACAGGGATTTTGTGGGAGTGTGATCCAGTAGCACCTTTCCTTAACTTCTCATGGCCTATATAGTCACAACGATTCTTAAGGATCCTTGTTTTTTTTTTTTCATTTTCAAGCTGAAGGTTCCCATTCCTGGGGAATTCTCCTGGCCACACAAAGCCTGGTGAAGGACACTGGTTGGTTTTGCTTACTGTTAATTAGTCACTAGCAGCAGATATTAGATTTGCACATGCTGTACAACCCCTGCTGTGAAATCAGCTTTATCTGTTGTTGTCCAGGGGACCTGAATTTGATGTGTTTGGACACTCTTGTGCAGCTACAGTGAATGCTCTGGCTGGTATTTAGCAGGATTTTATTTGGGTTTTAGTTTACTTGTTTCATTACAGCTTGTAAAGTGCTGACAAAAGCCAAAGGAGCAGAATTGCACTAGAGATCTGTTTTGGTAAGACAGGAGCCCAAGGGCCACAAGAAGGGGCCAGGCTGCTTGCAGGCACACAGTGTGCAAGCTCATTAAAAATATCTCCCTTGTTAATGTCTTTTATCACTTACTGCTAATGAGCCTTGGACAGACCTAGCTTTGAGGGATGTCATACAAGAGTTTTGTGTGACAGTGAGTTTGGAGGTTACCGCAGAGGATCTCAAAGCCGTGGCTAGGTTCCCCTTTTTTCATAGATTTTATAATGTTTTGTGATTAAATAATGTCTTGAGATGAATATTCTAAGAGGTCAATTCTTCCAGGTGTCAGGTGTTTTCTGCCAACTGAAGAATTTGATTTTTGGGACATGAAGAAACACTGCACACTACAGGTCTCTAAGTGTGGCAAATGTCCCATTTCCTTTTGTGAACTGGAATTAATTATATAAATAAGAGTTTATATAGTAACTCTTAGGATGTATATCTACATCTATTCTGAAAACTGCTAATTGGCAGTGACTATGTGCTTAGAGGTATAAAATGGGGTAATATAATGATTTCTTCTTTTCAAAACCTACCAGCTCAAATGATTTAACAAAATTTTCAACTCTACTGTGCTTTTTTCCCTGCTGTTATGAGTGCCCACTATATATTGCCTGTATTACACATAGTAGACTTGAGTATGTTTATAAAGATGTTTCAGAGGTGTACTTGAGAGTCTGTAATGAAGTCACTGGTGCACAGAGATTTGGTTCAGAAGTGCCTGACTGCATGCAGCCTGCTGGCACTAACATCACTAGCATCAGCAAAGTCCTGCTCACTTACATTTCCCTGATGTCAGGCGTGTTTTTACTTCTGGTCAGCACTGAAGAACCTGTGCAAAAGCTCTAATTCATCTGTCTGTGTCAGTTTTCAACCAGTGTCTTTGGATGCACCAGTTCCTCTTGTATCCAAAATCCCCATAATGACCTTTGACCTTTCTGGGCAGCTTGATGGATGTGTTTTTAAGTATCCGCAAGTGAATTGTAATATATGCTAAAATTACATATTTTTGCAATATTTCTGCCAAAATGAACTACAGTGGATGGCTTGTGTCCACATTACTTTGGAATGTGCATGCTCATAAAATTTTACACCGGACATTTGACATTTTGCCAACATTCATTTGCTATCACATCACCATCATTTCCTACTTTAAACTTATTAGTACCAAGTGCGTGTACGAGCAGAGCTGTCTGGTGCTTAGGACATGGTGAATTTAGAGGGGAGGGGGAGATGAAGTCACAAAATCTGTATGAAGGTCTACAAGTTTTGTTCATCCTGCCTTAAACAACTGCATGAGATGGGTAAAAAAAAAAATATCCAAAATCCATAAGTAAATTTTCTGGTATTTCTGGTATTTGCATTCTAAGAGCTTATCTCTCATTAAGTTGAGGAAATTTTTTGCCAATAACAAGTGAGAGCTTAATTAATATGCACATAAGCTGTAGTCCAGGAAATTACAGTTCAGAGGCGCCTCTGTTGTCTGAAGAATACAATGAGAAGACTTGTTTTCATGATATTTTTATTTTAAAAAGTATTTCTTCCTTTATATAGAATTATAACTAGAGAATGTAAAGGAATGTTGTCAAGGTAAGTTATGTAGCTCCTATTCGTAACCAATATTTTGGGATTCTGCAACAGAAGAGAGTACCAAAATCTGTATTGACTTTAACACTTAGTTCAGTTGTACATTTTCAGTTCATTTTGGCAATTACCTGAGCTGGTCTTTTTGTTTATAATTCTGTTTTATTCAAGTTCACAGCACAGACTAGGGGCCTGCAGTACAAAATAATTTCAATTAATACTTATGTTATTTTTAAAATTTGAAGTAATTTCTACCAACTACTTCACAAAATGTCTTTTTTCTTTTTTTCTACATGTATAAAGTTATTACTATTGGACCTGATCTAGTTATGCAGTATGGGAAATCTGCCATACACCTACATGTTCATACCAGCAAATCTCTACACATTCACAGGGCTGGCAGGAGGATCAGATGGGCTTTTCTGGAAATGTGCATCCTTGTTGTTAAAATGACCTTTAAAGGAGATGAACTTATAAGCCCTTAGTAGCAAGGTATTCTCAGTTGTAGGGGATATTTTGGGAAGACAAAATTGGATTCTGAGAGGAAAGCATATGAAGTTAGGAGGAGAGAAAAAAAAAATTGTATTAGTTTGAAATAAAAGGAAAATATAGAGATAAACAAAAGAGAGAATATGAGAAATATAAGAGGGAATAAAAGAGGAATGGATGATCCCCAAAGCTTCTGATGATTCTTAACTTGTCAAAATTTTTGTACTTTACCTGAACCATCTAGATTTTTATACTGATTTTCTATATTACATTTGTATGAGCTCATGCTATAAGAAACAGAAGTACTTGAAAGAAAATGAACAAACAAGTCTGGTCTTTATTAGCAAAAGAAAACAAAGGACTAAAGCAAAATTAATCCCCTTTGTAACCATATAAAGTTAAGAGGCACAGCGTTATGAGACAAACAGCAGAACAATTACATATGAAGTCTGTAATAAGATTTACAGCATTATATTTGAAGTAGCTTAAAACCATATTTATGAATGTTTTGCATTTTATATGAATCTTATGAAAAGATATAATTTTTCCAAGGTTTGTCTATTTTAGGAGTAAAACCTATAGAAAAGGACAACTCGCTGCACTGCAGACTGTTTAAGATTTCCTTCTGACCCCATTGTTGCTGGGCTTTGCTACTTAATTGCATTTACTTTGTGCCGTCCAGTCACTGTCTGCTTACAAGATAAATGTCAGATGTTGCGTGAGTCCACATTTCATATACCATGTTCTGTTGCTGACCTATCTCTGAAAACAGAAATGCATCCTGTAGGGATCTAGGGCATTATAGTGATCTTTGAATATTTGAGTAACAGGCAGATGAGATAGAACTGGTTGAATGCAGGAAAAAAAGGGATTGTAACAAATATAACTGTATTGTTGTTTCTTATGGAACTTGTGATAAATCCCTTGTAGCATCTTTTTCAGGCAGAAGCTTCTCTCCCCACTTTGCTTCTGGAAGGCACAGACCTCCCCCCTCTTCATGGGTTCTTCCTGTGCTAAATAGGCCATGGACAAACTATCAAATGCCATTTATTGCCACAGAGTTGGAGAGATTTGCATTTTCCCTCTGACTTTCTTACTAAAAAAACACAGTAGAATTCTATCCAGAACTGAGGATAGCAGGACTAAAATTCAGGCTTTGGTAGGATTTGGCACGCTCCAGCAGGGAGGCTGTGAGTCCTCTAAAGCTCATACAGCCTAAAGCCAGCCCTAGGTCCTGACCAGGAATTATGCAAGTGCAGTGGATATCTTCTTTGTGCAATGTCTTTGTAAGTAAACAAAATCCCCATGGGCTATTCTGAGAATGAGACAAATTCGAGTTAAATGCCATCTGCATTATGTGTTTTAATATATGGGTGGGTAACAGTAAATATTATGTAACTATTAAGTTTTGGACAAAAAAGCAATTCCTTGCTATCCCCTTGTTAGGCCCTGGTTCCCTGGGGTACTGGACACTCATTTTCTGTAGTAATAACTCAGCCCATCAATTTCATCAAATGATTGCATCAGATAGTTCATTTTAGTTTGTGTATCTTATAACGAGTAATCCCAAGAGATTAATAAGGTTATAAAAGTAACCAGAATTAGTCAGATTTCATGAAGAGAATGTATTATCATGGTACTTTTTGTTGTCAATCTATCAAAAGCATATAAAAGGCAGAACTTAACCCTGAGTGATGTAGCAACAATTCAGGATTTCGAAGCTTCCCAATTTTCAGAAATTCTGCTTTGCCATTGTGACTGTACAAAACAGAATGAAGATCTGTGTCCAGTGCATTAATTCTATTCTCTTTGCATCTTAAAACAAGGTGCAGTTAAAAATATAAAATATTTATCAGATATAATACATGAAAATCAGGATATGTGACATTAGAAAATTGATTTGAACAGGTCACTTAACATGTAGTTCATCTACAAAGAATTTCTCATGATGGATCTCTTGGACTTCTATTTTGAAAAAAGCTGTGTTGACTAGTAGAGATCCAAGACAATCTTTTCTGACTTTTCACTTTATATTGTCTTGTTTTGTTAGAATAAATTTGCCTACCTATCTTTGAAGTAAAGCATTGACTCTCTGTCTTCCAGAGAGCTTTAATCTTGTTCTAAACAGAAAGTTGATTGTACTGTGTTTAATCTTCCTGGGAATGCAGCTTTCAGGGTCAATTTTTGTCCACATGGAACCACGGACAATTGAAATTAAAAAATATTTGTGTTGGTTCACCCATTACATCTTCCTACTCCCTGTGCAACAACTTCTGCTGTCATGTTCCCAAAGCTATTAATTTTGGATAATATCTCACCTTCAAAGACAGATTTTCAGTATGTACAAGACTGGAATCAAAACTGTACAGCAAGGAAGGAAGTTTGTCTTCCAGTTAGGCCTGAGTTTTTAGCTGGAGTGGGCTCTGAGTGGCTAATTTATGCTAATTTAAGGATCTACATTTCTTTGGGGGGGAACATCACTGCAGGGAGCAAGGCCCTGTAGTCCAACAGTTGTAGCCATGAGTGGGCCATTATTCTGCTGTGGGAGGTGGAACAGACTGTGTCACCTCTGGTGCTGCTTTCAGGCTTTATTTGTCTTATCTGCTTAGAATGCTTTTCACTATGCTTGTACAGCCATTCCAAGGGCTACTTATTATACAAATTTATGATAACTATGGAGTTAGTTACAGACCTACCCTCCCTTTGGAAGAAACATTTCTCTTCATCTCCTATCCCACTGCAGAGTGAAGATCTGGAAAGGCCCACATTGGCACTGACACATATTGTGCTTTTGACTTCAAGATAAATGAAAAGCAAACAAACATGTCTTTGTCTGACGAGTTTTGTCTTGGGCACACCCACCAATCCCTCATCAGCCAAGATAAATTGCTTCAGAGGGAGGACTTCCATGTTCACAGAAGGAATGCAGAAATTCTTTCTATTTTGTACATTCTTGGCGTCTTTCCTTTGTTATCAATTTCACGTCCTCTTTGTGTTTTGAAGCTATGCTTGGGAAAAGAAGTTATAAATATTAAAGGTCTGCACAAATTCTTAAGAATTATTTGGGATTTTTTTTGTTTTGTCTTAAATATTCTTTGTTTCTGCTATTTTTAGCTCAAAGCTATCCTTCCTCATCCAAGCAGTATATTTTTAGCTTGTCCAAATAGTTGAAAATGTTGAAACACACACTTAAAGCAGAGTTTGCAAATATTGTATGAAAGATACAGAATTTATGTTTTGAAAGTACTTTAATGAATCCCTTACCATAAACAGCAAGAGTTTTAAAGTACTGAAATGTGTGTCTTAAGTTGGACTTCATGAAGAGACATCCAAGGATTTTGTTCATAGTTGCATAGGAGTTTGTAATTAAAAATTTTAATATGATCAGGCTGTGCTCGCTACGTTTTCTATATCACTGTAGACAATGCAAATATGTTTCTGGCATGACTTGAATTAGATGGGAATTTCCATTTTCCCCTCTCATAAACATTTACAGCAGTTATTGGCACATACCTGAAAGGCCAGAATTTCAACACTTAACTAAGGGCAAATACATATATTATATTGAACCTCTAGCTGTGGAGCCCATTTTGTAGCTCACATCCCTTTTTGCACTGTTCTAGGGAAAAAAAAAAAGTACCTGGAACTTTTCCACATAAACTTCTCCACAATTCCTGTATTTTGTTTACCAGGATTGTAAATAAATGGACCCTTTTCCCTCACATATGTGGGTAATGTACAGCTCCCTGTGTCAATTTCCACAATCACCTGAAGCTCCATAGGGAAACAGTGGGAAAGGATATGGAGTAAGCAATAAAAGGAATAGTCCAAGTGCAAAGCAGAAGAAAAAAAAGAGTACTTTCTATAATTGGAAGGTCCATAAATTACTGTAGCCCTGGGGTCAAATATTTGTGTGTGGAATTGCTGGACCATTTAAGCAGCTACTCATTAAAATCATGTAAATGCTCCAACAATCAAGCTATCATTTTACACTGATAGTCGTACCTGCTTCCAAGGAGGGAAAGCAAATGTGCATTGACAAGGATACCCTAAGGCAGATACCCCACAAACGTAGCCCTTCTCCACACAAATATTTCCTTAAAGGCATCCTTTCAGGTAAACTTTGCAGATTTTCAGCCAGGCATCTGTATCCTGATGTTAGGACTGCTCCAACACTAATGGAGAAAAGCCTACATGAAATACAGAAAGTTTCCCCGCTGGTTGCTCCATTTTTTGATGTTTTATCCTGTAGTGCAGCAGAAGTGTGGTTGGCCCCTGTGAAGGGAGCAGCAAATATCCCAGGGGATCCTCCAGAGCCACAAAGCCATCTTCAGGGTGATGGGTGCTCCTGCATGACCTCTGCACTTCAGTCTTCCCTCTTCCAGTTTCTCAGGCTCGGGAAGAGGGAAGGATCTGCTCAGTAATGGTAGTTTGCTCATAGTTTAATTAATCCTCAACTGTGTTCGGTTTTTGGCAGCCTTCCAGCGGAGTTCAGCAGGGATGGTGGATATCACTCATGCCTGTACCTGCCTTCTTCCTCTTCCAGAGCTGGGGAATTGCTCTGCAGGTTCAGAAGCAGGAGTGCCACCCCTCAGTCCCCTCAGTCTGCCCTGGCACAGAGGGGCCCTCGGATGTAAATCTGCTGCTGCCTTCGCTTAACATGCTGGGCTAACCCCTGCTTCTCTTCCAATGCAGCCTTCCCTCTTTACTGGCCTGGGGGTGTTCTATCTCCTCTCTCTTGGCCTCTCTCTATCTCTGTATTTAAATTCAGTTTTTGGATTTTCCCTGTGCTTTTCCCTTCCAATTTTCAATTGTGACTGTTATGATCAGCAGCTGCTTTGTTCTTCCCTCTGATCCTTTCACCGCCCTGCTGAGGTGAGGTCCCTCATTCTTCAGCCCCACGTGATGTGAGTGGGTGAGCAGGGAGCAGATGACAGAATTAATTTGCAGGTGTCTCCCTCCTTTTGCTTTTGACATCGTGTCATTTGCCATGTCCTTATGTCTAGGGGGTTATTTGTCAGTGTTGTGCAATCCTTTTCTAGGTTAGCATTGAGCAATCTTAATTATTTCACAGACAATCTTGATATAAGGAGATATTTGTTGAAGAAAAAGACTTTCAAATGTGTTTCCTTTAAAAACAGTTGAATACAGCAAAATGGAAAAGGCAGAGGAGCAGTGGCATAATTTTATGGCTTTTCTGCAGCTCCTTAAGCTACTCCATGAGAATGGAGTAGTTTGCAAGAGAACAAAAATGTACAACTTGAAAAAGTAAAGATTATAATAGTAGGATACACTGCTGTGTGTTCCTTTTTAATCTTAAGAGATGACATATGAAGGGTTTGGTCTACTGTGCACACAGCTGCCTCCTGGTGAGGTGGGGCATGTCTGTTTGCAGAAGTGTGGAGTGGTTGACTTATATGTGAACTTCTTCTTTGCACTCTCATTTGTTTACAAAAACTGGGAGGATTTCCTACATGTATTAAGTGCACACTTAAATATAATCATATTTATTTAATTGCTGTTTAATTTCCTTTTCCAGATTCTGGTGAGCTTTTTATTATTTATTGGGTTTTGGTTTTTTTTTAAATTCTGTTGGGTGATCCACCAAAAAATGCATTGTTCTTAATCACTGATGTTCTGCCTCACTTTGGGAGAAGAATGTAAATAAAAATGTCCAAAACTGTAGGTCTTCTGGGAGATCCTTCATCTTTGAGCACTGTAGATACTATTTCCATGGAATACTTCAGTTATGTCTAGCCTAAAGGGAAATCATCTTTCTCTTTAAGGAGTTTCTTTTCATTATTTTAAACATTTCTGAGAATAATAAGTGAGATTAGGTGAACACAGAACACATTTGGAAAAAGGAAGGAAGAATAAGAAATTTAAATTACATGACCACCAATTTTCCTTTTTATGGGCTTCACGCTATATGTTGTAGTATGATTATGAAGAGCAGGTATTGCTAACAAATCATTAGAAGGAGACTCCATTTTCTTTAACTGTGGCCTTGAATGCATAAAGTTTTCAGTAAAATAAGTGTGTGCACATCTGTGATGTAATAGCAAAAGGAAATAACAGCTGGAAACAGATTTGTAATTCTTCAGTGCTCAGTCTGAATGATAGTTGATCTTTATGTTCAATATTACAGTTCATATCTGGCATGGAAATAAGAATCCAAAGTGAATTATTAAAAAACCAGAAATATTTGTCTTGATTTTTTTTTTTTCTTAAGCTGTCAGGCTCTGTGCTGAAACTGTTGCTGTAAATTATGAATAGCATCTAGAATTTAATATCGTTGCAGGCCACATTTCAAGACTAAATGGATTGATGATAATTTATTCCTCATAAATTACATAAATGTTCAGATTCCTTTCACTGGTTGCATGTTCCCACTGACTTCAGTTGGAATTATTGGTACTATGATTCTTTGAAAACCAGGGCAAACACGATGTTGTGAAATGCTCTTTGTGGGCCAGTTTGCAGACAGATGTGCAAAATTCAGTTCTGACACAACCAGAAATCTCCAGGAAGCTCCATTCTCTCCCACCATCTTTGTGGGAAGATGCTCACTTTTCTACAAATCTATTTCCAACCATCCCAGATTGTTCAAATTGTATTTCACATCATGTGAAGCTTTTACAACAAAGCTGACATCCTTTCTGTGAAATTGAAAAAGTTTTAACACACTTGTGCTGGTGCTTGGTTTGCTTTTTAAACTAACTCTCTGATAAATCACCCTTTTAGTATGAACCTGAAGATGGGCCAAGGAAAGCCGAACAAGCTGAGTTAGCTTTGAGAAGGGGCAGAGCATTTGACCAGCTGGGGAGGGTGACAGAGTGAAGGCTTAAGCCAACCTGTCTAATAAGGGCGTCTGTCACAGTTCTCCCTGTCACAGAAGGCTCTTTTACATGCTCTATTTATAATGTCGTGTTGCCATTTTATTGTGCCTTTAACAGCTATGCAAGGGTGATTAAAAACAGTCCCCAAGTTTCCTGTGTCACTTTTCACTCATCATCACTGCTCTGAATGGTAACAGTTTAAACCTTTCCATGCCCCTTAGCTAATGCCTGTTAAGAACATAACATTGGCCTCTTTATTGCAAACTTCATGAATCCGTATTATTAATTTTTCATTGTCAAGCTTATGGGAACGATCCAAGTCTGGAAATTTAAATAACAATTAATCTTCCTTGTTTTCTGGTCTTTGAATTCGTCTGTACAAAAGTCTACTTGACACAGCATTACTCTAGAATTAGTTTCAGTGCCTTTGCCTAGCAACATAAATAGGTTTTACACTTTCCAGGTTTCTCCTGTTAACTTCTAAAGCTGACTGTTGTCCCCGGCACATCTTTGTTTGCTATTTATTTGTTACTAGGTGTCATGGCTCTGGATATGCTCCCCAGGCTGGATGCTCCCCAAGCTCTGTCTGTAGGTCCCACCGGGCTGGGGCTGTACTCTCTCAATCTTCCTGACTCTGAGCAGAGCTGGGCGCTGCCTTTGGCTCGGGGCCTTCCCCAGCTCTCTCCCCTGGCTGCTCAGACCTGCTCTCCATTGCCGGGGCCTGTGCTCCTGCGGCATCTCTGGGAAGAACCTCCTGCTTCCACAAAACTCAAATATTTGCACTGTTCTTCTTCAGGCTGAGACGGAAATTTTCGCTCTGAACTTTTGACTTTGCGCAGAATGTGCTGAGTCCAACATACAGAAACATCTCTGTGTCCTTGCATCACTTTCCTCCTGCTTTAGGAACACAGCTTTTAGAGGGGCGCACGGTCCCTCTTTGCAGTGTTTATTGCTGCCAGCCAACTCCCCTTCACCTTTGCCATTTTACAGTAAGGAGGGTTTATTCTTTGGCCCAAAGCCTGTGCCTTTGTTCATCCCTCTCCTGCTTTTTGCATCATGCGTCTTCTTGACCCACCCTATCTTCATGGATTTAAAAACAATGTTTAGTACTGTGCTCCCTTGAGATTGCCCCAGGAGGGTGGTTCTGCCTTCTCAGGCAATCCTTAGCAAACTCGCTGCCCAGCTCAGCACATTCTTGGAGTGTTAGCAACATCTTTGCTTGTTGTGTAGTTTCTCTGGAACAGAGGTGTCAGAGGACAGTGTCCTCATCAGATTTACTTGGGGTGTGGAATGGAGGGGAAAGAGTGAGGGTGTGAGGGCACAGCACAGGTTTACCGCTGCCTGTCTGAGGCTCAGTGGGAGCTGGCATCGGTGTTTTCCCTGGTGTCATCAGTCCCCTGTGTCCTTTCCTGAGTCACTGGCCGCTGGGAGGGCTGGCTTTGCACCCCAGGGGCTTTCCCTGCCCACCTGAGCAGCACAGGAGACCCTGGGGCTGGGCGAGCTCCAGCATCAGGCTGGATGTGTGGGACAGCTGCTGCTGGCAGCACGCAGTGACTCAGACAGGAAAAAGGTGCCACCAGGTAAATCAGTGCTGGTTGCTCAGTAAAAGCCCTACAACCACACCCCAGATCTGTCATTTCAGAGCTGCTGCCAACACATTCTGCACCCAGCTGATGGCAGTGGTGGTGGGAGCCCTGAGCTCCGGCCTGGTTTTCCTGACTGTGTCTTCTCCTCTTGTTGCTGGCCCGGTCACAGCCCGAGAGGTGTCACCCATCGCAGCCCCTCACGCAGAGAGGATTTCCAAACAGGGACAAGTGGGACGAAGCTGTGAGCGGAGCCTGTGCTGAGCTGTCTGCTAGGGGCTGGTGCTCATGGTGGCCCTCAGTGTTTATATTTCCTCGAGAGAGTAAATCCCTTTCAGGAACATAAATGAGATGTTACTGTAGAATGTCCTGCCTGTGTGTGTGGGTGTGTGGTTTTGGTGGTTTTGCATAATGTACATGATTCTCAGTTTTGCTGATTTTTAACATTGTGCTGTGTGTGTTATGCATGTGAGCTTACCTATTTGTTCTTTCTGTGGACAAAAAAAAGGCATTTGACTGGGAATTGCTTTTTAGTGCACATGCTTCTGCTGCACACACATTTGTGAATCAGTTACAGTCTGTATTGGGACATACATTGTGAATATAATTGGCTTGGTGAAACGAAACCTTTACAATGAATAATAGATACTAAAGAATTTATATTAAAAAAAATATTAAAAGCAGGAAAGGACATGACCTTCTTATGTTGGTGGTGGTTTTTGTTATTATAGGAATGAGAGGCTTAATTCCTGGAAGTGCTAGAGTTTTTCTGTTGGCTGAATGTGTCCTTCATAGTAGTCTGTTTGTCATCTCAACCTTTGTCTGAAAATGGAATTCAGGTTTGTAGCCAAAACCATAATATTTTTTACTTTGTATCGAGGTTATGTAACAGATGGTGAGCAAAAATGTGCTCGGTGCTTCAAAATTATTTGATGATTCATAAAACTGAATAACACTTTTTGCCTTGGATCATGTTTTGATTCTATCGAGGGATGAGTAAAACTGTTAAATTAGAGAAAACTCCACCTGAAATATTAAGAAAGTATTTGAATCGTGAAAATCTGTTGGGATTTTTTAAATTCATTTGCCTGTGGCTTGTCTTGTTGTAAGAAGTACTTGAGATCACTGGAGAAAAATGTGCAACTTCTGAAATGTTTAAAGAATAGCTATAGTTTGGTCAACACTGAAACTGCAAACTAAAACCTGCAAGTTCTCTGAGAGTTCAATGGTTCTGTTTTAACTGGAACCAGCATAAAGTATCTCTCTTTAAAACTGCTGTTTTCTTGTATATTTGGAATCAGTGGGAGCCAGATTCCTTTGGAAATACTTTAGAGGGTCTGTTGGGAAATGAGGTGTCCAGTTCACTGAATGTTTGTCCCTAATGCTGGCGTGATGGACAAACATAAAAGGTGTGTCCAGTGTTGGAGGTTTTGACACCATGGACATATCCAGTCGAGCTGCCATGATCCATCATTTTCTTGGATGTCCTAGTAGGTATGCTTAATGTGCTTCTGCACCTCTGTTAGGTGTAGGATAATGTCACTGACATTAATTAGGTCTCAGCAATGCACATTTGGTCCAAACAATCCCTGGCCATGGTGCAGTGTGGCTCCTTTCAAGAAGCAAGGCTAATCACCCTGTTCTGCTTGGAGCACATGAAATTCCCTTGGGCCAGGAGGGAAAATGGCAGTGTTTGTGGTCTTGGCACACACTGATTTATTTGTGAGGTCTGAGCAGGTCTCAGTGCCCACAGAACTGTCTGAATCAAGGGGGCAGGACAGGTCTCTGAGCGTGCTCGGCGGCTCTGACAAAGGAGCTGGCCACTAGCCAGCTCTTGAGTTCAGGTTAAGGATTTTCATTCAGAACAAACTCTATTTATCCAGGCCTTAGAGAAAAACTCCATTATCATACCTTACTGTGGATATATTTTTAAGGTAACGTACACATTGCTATAGAAGAAAGCAGGAAACGCAGAACACTTCTATCTCACAAGTACACAAAAGTATATTATATATACAAAGAATACACACTTTTGAAAGGGCTCTTAGGCCTGCTGGTGATGTTTACATAGAGACTTAGGATTGCCATTCTAGGTGTATTGGCAATATTTGCCTGAGAAAGAGATGCCATGCCTTGGATATTCTTCTCTCTCTCTCTTTTTNTACTCTATCTAGTAGCTCAAAGCTTGTTTTTCTACAAGTTGCTCTGCTCTCAGAGATGATAGGTAGATGTTAGCATTCCAGCTTTTCTTCCTGGTATTCCATGTGTGTCTCTATTTGCATTCTCTCAGCTCATGTTTTCTCAGATGCAGAAAATTATGTAATTAGTTGTGGGGTCTCATACCATCGTTTCAGAGATGTTTCCCATTTAAATTAAAGGCCTGTTCTTCTACCCAATCAGTAATTGTCTAGATCTTTTAAGATCTCCTTCAGCTTGATTTAATTGTTAAACATTAATTTAGTGGGAAAAAGGCTTCAAAGGGGGAAAAAAGAACTGCTGGAGGGGCAAAATATTAATAGGTGCTTAAAAGCAAAACAGTAATTCTTCCCTTTCTAAGCTTGCAGCCCTTCAGGCCTAGTGGAAAAGAAACAATTGACTGTATTACAGGATTATATAGGTTTCATTGACTTAAAATGAACTGAAAGCAGCTGTAGAGAGATTTACCTCAAGTCTTTATTATTAACCATATGAGGCAGAAAGAAAAACAATGTTTTGTTTGAGTCAGAAAATACAATTTTCAATGGTGGTTTAGAAAAGGTTAGATAAAGAGAGCATTGCTTTTCAATAGGGAAAAGGTGAATAGAAAAATTCTGTTTTGCCAGCATTATATACCATATGAAAGATTTCAGTCAGCAGAAAAAGAGCCTGTCTTATACTTGTAGGGTCTCTGTTTTGTTTCATTTCTGATGGATAATCTTGGAGTTTAGTACACTTGATATCTCTTTTACTTACTAATGACTGTAATACTTCACTCCTTTGAATACTTCTACCATGCAAATGGAGATAAAGATCAAAAAAGTGTTGCTTTTTTACAAAGAAAATCCTTCTAAAGTCTGCCTCTCGTTGAAAAATACATTGGTACAGATTTCCCTCTAAGTTTTCTGCCTTTCGTTGTTAAAAATTCTAAGAAAAATCTGAAGAGTTTTTAGAGAAAAAAGTTGAGAATGCAGTCAGAATCTATTCTAAAGATCCAGAATATTTCCTTACTGTGTAATTAAAATACTTAGGATTATTTTACCTACCGTAGACTTTTTTTGAAGCCATTCATGTCATTTAAGTGTAGTTAACAGTAGTTTTATAAACTGTCTGTACTCAGTTACTTCTGTAATTTGGGATGTTGCTTTAACTCCAGTGATGTGCTGAGAATGGGAACTGCACCCTCTCAGATAAAAGTGCCGTGGTGTGGTCCAGTGTTGGGGGATAAGGAATCTGTAACCACACACAACATGAATAAAAGCTGCCGCCTGCTATCAGTAATAAGATATTACTATGTCAGAAAATACAGAACTTGCTGTTGTATTGGGATTTTTGATACAAGTTTCTTATTTCTTAAAATTTACCTTTGTCCAAGGCCACATGGGTTTTGTTTGGTGGTGGTACTGAAGAGATTCTGAAATACTTAAAAGGTTTTTTCTTCCTCTGGGTTGTTCAGGTGAAATGCTTTTATATAAATGTATCCACAGCAGTATTCATTGTGATGCAGGATGGAATTATACAATTTTGAACTTTATGTTAACAGGGCATTATATTATATATTGGCATTTCAGCAGCATTTCAGTAGAGGTGAACATGATTTAGAGATATAAAAAATAAGTACAAAAAAAAAAATCTGTGGCCATTGAAGAAAAGCTGGAATTAAATTCTCACTGATATCCAAAAATATTTTCTTAACCTATAGACCAGCCACTTTTTAGCTGCTGTTTTTGACTGGAGCAAAAATGAAGTGTTCTGGTATAAGGATGAACAACATTTTGTAGCTGCGAGTGGTCATGCACCCACTTACCCATAAAGTTCCTTCTTCAAAGGAAAGTCTACAAAGAAAGCTGTGGCTGATTCTGTCGGCAGCAATGTAGCTTTGAAGTGTATATTGCTGCATCTGGTGTTCTGTGCATGCAGAGGTGGAGTTTTCCCATGTTTGTTTTCTTACACTCTCATATTCAAATAATGTTAGTATTCCATTGTGTAATTTCTCAAACTCTTTTCAGTAGGTCAGTGTCTTTTTGAGATATTAGAAATGGGAACTTTTAGAGCCTGCAGCACTGTCATCTTTAATGCCTGGTTTGATTCTGGTATTTTTATGGGAGAGATGCTCTCAACTCTAACATTCATGGAGCCAACAAGGCACTGAACTACCAATTTTTTCCCCTCAATTCATAGAATCATAGAATGGTTTGGGTCAGAGGGGACCTGAAAGTTCACCCAATTCCACAGCCTGCCATGGGCAAGGACACCTTCCACCAGACCAGTTGCTCAAAGCCATCCAACCTGGCGCTGGACGCTTCCAAGGATGAGGTGTCTCTAATTCTTGTATAAATCCTTCAGTAAAGGGTTATCTTCCTACAGCTGCTTAACAGCTATTAAAAACCTGGCTTCAGACTGGTGGACCTCATCTTTGAATCTTAAGCTAGAAAGAGACTGAATACTTTGTGAAAGTAAAACATTTAACTTTTTTTCAAATGTGCCATCCAGATCCCCTAATTATGCTTTTAAAAGGTGAGCATATCAGGTTCCTTATCAGTCCTAATTCAGATAACACCACAGATGTTTCTCAACCTAAAGAAACTGAAAATGGTATAATAGTGCAGAAGAAAGTGTAGAATTTATATTCTGCTTTGATTCACATGTTGAAAGGGACTTTTCCAGGTTTAGTAGCAGCTTTTTTGGAGAAAATCTTGATAGAGAGAGATTAAGGAACTTGCCCAAGGTCTCAGAAGGAGCCACTGACACAATCAGAGCTGAACACTGAACTCCTGTCTTGTTCACAACATTTAGATCACAGGCTGGGAAGGTACACTTGCTCTGGCCTTTGGAGTAGTTTCATTCTGGAATCTCACCCCCTGTTTGCTTCTCCAGTAAGAAATCCCAATCTTCTTTATCTCCTATAGCTTCCAGTAGGGTCCTCCTCCTTTATGCTATCAGCAGACATGCCTTATTATCAGTGTTTCTTCTAATAAGAAGTCCAAGTGCCTGCCACTGTGTGTGTGTAGGAAGTTGATGCTTTCATTTAGGCTGATGGGTAAAAGATAAGAGTTCAACAAGAATTTGATGTATTTGCTGTAGAGGTGTTGTCAAACTGGCCAAGTCCCATCCCAGACACTGGTGAGGCTGGGAAGTGGAGAGTGGAGTGACCTGAAACACCCCTGAATGGTTTGCACCACTACACTTGTAATTACTGGATATGTGCATGCATTTGCAGTGCTGTAATTGCATGTCTGATGCACTTTCAGTTACCTGTTCTTCTGTTAATATGCAGAAATACTGAGCAAAAATGAAACATTTCCAACGAGCCGTTGTATTTCTATGCTCACAGAAAAGAAAACTAATCTGGGTGTAGTGTGAATTTTGGTTCATGTTCCTGACAAAGTAGATGCTGCTGGTAGGGCAGGAGTAACCTCCCTTCTGGGAAGTGACTTCCAAGTATTTGTGTATAGGATGTACAGAATGTTCAGCTTCCTTGGGCAAAGTTCTGTGCTCAGAATTGTGAGGGACACGTTTATTGTGTTGTTAGTGATCAACAGGAGTTATGAATTACTGAAAGTTAACGCGCCTGCCAGGCATTTCAGGGCAGTAACCTGTAACAAGAAGAGGCACATTTCCCTAAATGAATACATTTTCATTCAGAGGGTTATTCACTTAGCCAGCATTAAATGTAATCCTCTTTGAATCTCATGGCCACCTCCTACTCTATTCCTGTCAGTTTTCATCTCCTGCAAAATCATGAACCCAGCCTTCAAAAGAATAGTAGTTTGGTTAATTCACTGTGTAGCTTTCTGTAAGAAATACAAGAGGAATTCTATAGAAGTAATGCAAAATAGCTCAAGGTCAGTGGCTTCAATATTTACATCATAATTAAAGTATTCTCTTCTTTTTCGTTTTCTTTTTCCTCTCCTCATTTCTTTGCTTTTCTTCTTTCCTTTATATTTTTTCCTTCTTTTTCCTTAATTTTTTCTTCTTTTTTCTCTCTCTCTTTTTTTTTTTTTTTTAAGATGGAAAGGTGTTTGTCTCTAATAGAGCATCACCACCTCTTTTTATGCTAATTTCATTTTCAGACAAGGCAGATGACACTGCTGGCCACTGCAATTTGCTGCACACCGGCTTTGCAGAACATAATGGAGAGGGACAGTATTCTTTTTGATGTGGTTAATCTCTGTTGTACTTGTGCCTCTCCTGAAAACTGCACTGTGTCAGAGACTCTTTTGTAGCCAATGGTGACAGGAAGATCAACAGAGAGAGGTTGCTCCATTAACCTCTGAAGTAATGAAGTTGCATTTCAGGCAGTCAACACTCACACTGCCAATTTATTATCATTTAAGAGGAAGTGAAACTACTTCAAGCCTCTCTAGTGTCCACATTTTGATAAATAATTTTCTAATGCTAACAATCAGCCTTGAAGGGACCTCTAATGTCATAGGATGCTGTGGCTGTGTCTTCTTGCTCTTGCAGAATGACCTTCACAGAATGAGCACCGAGGGAATGGGCCAAACCTATTTTCTTCCATACTGAATGTGCAGGTGTAGCTTTGCTGGTAGTGCCACCTGTATCTGTGCATATGGAAAGGCTGAAAGTAGATAAATCATTTGATAACAAATTTGTGTAAACTTTCAAGGGACCTGAATTCGGATCTCCAGATTTGCTTTTATTTAATTCTTTTTTCTCAGGCGATGCACATTGTTAAGGGGATTACTTTCCATCTTAGAAATGGACAGAATCAAAATCTTGGGAACACGTTTAAACCTTAAATTTAACCCGAAAGGATTGTCTGACCTTATAAGATTTTCATGACCACTAGTCAAATCCTGTGAGAACAGCTTTCTGAGGAAGCAATAACACTAGTCTCCCCCACCTCAGCAGTAAAACAGGCTTGTAAAAGAAAACATTGCAAAGCTGGCATGACCATACCCCCATTCTTCCTGAGTTCTGCTCCTAGGCATGGTCTTTGGCACATATTTTTTCCTGCTAAGGGCAGTGTAATTTACATGTCTGGCTTTCCATAAGTAGTGAAAACACTTTTTATGTATAAGAGATCCAGGTGGTTTCATAGCCATATCATGCATTCCTTTTCTCCCAGGGTGACATAAGTAGTTATTTATCCACAGCATTTCAGAGACACAGAGTCAAGGTGGTCAGCTAAGTGCAGCATGTTTCTGCTGGTTCCTTGCTGGATTTCTGATGGATTTGTGTTTGGGGGCCCAGTTTTGGCTGCAGATGGGGCTCTGAGTGTTTGCTTCCTGGGACTACTTGACGTATCTCCTGTGAAGTAATTCGGAAGACTCTGGATGGATCCTGTTAGTGTCTGGGGAGAGAAAGCAGTCAGTAAAGCACGGGGAATGTTACCTGCATTGTGTAAAAGACCATTGTTTATGAGGAGAACACTCAGTCGTGGCCTCATGCCCACGGTGTGCATTCACTTTTTCCTTGCCTCTCCTGTGAATTGCCTGAACTATCCTGCTGTCCCTCTGAACTGCAGCACTTCCTGCTGCAAAGCAGATCCCCTGCCTTGCTTCCTTCCTTCTGCCTCTGTGTAAGGAAGGTGGCTGCATCTCCTCGCTTGGGCTTTCCCTTCTGGAGCAGGGAGTTCTTCCCTGGACTCAGTGTTCAATGGCGCAGAGCTCTGCCGACGGCCGGAGCAGTGGCTGCAGGGTGTGGAACAGTGCCCTGTGCTTGGCTGTTTGCCAGAGCTTTCCAGACCTGGTGCCAGGATGAGGACCACAGGCATCTCCTACATGTGCCACAAAGCTGCATCCTGCCTGCAAAGCTTCCTGGAGTTTTCTCCCCCTCCCTCTCTCCCCCTGCCACGACACATTTTTCTCTGTGTTGAGACAACAGGTGTCTCAAAACTCTCCCTTTTGTCTTGAGGCAGATGGGTTTGGGAAGGGCCCCCTGCCAGGTTCGAGCACAAGGTCGCTTTTGAACACCTAACTTGACACACAGTTGTTGGCTTTTTCAGCTGCTCGGGGGCTGCTCGGGGTCGGGAGCTCTGCCCTGGCTGCCATGGGGATGGAGCTGGAGAGAAACCCACACTGCTGCTGGGGCAGCATGTCTGGGGAGCGCGGCAAGGGTGATGGAACTCAGCAGCATTGCAGGAAAACGTTAGGAATATTGGGGGAACAGGACGTGGAACCTCTGCCACCTGCGCAGGCACTGCAGAGCGCTCAGAGCTCCTGCTGTCCTGGACACCGCCCGCGGTTTCTCCAAGGACACGTTGCAGAGGGATGGGAAAAGTTGTCAAGAATTCCAGCGATGCCAAAGGCAGGGAAACACGGGCAATCCTCTGTAGGTCAGTACTGTTACAACACCTTCTGCCCTCTCTAGTCCTTCCTTGCTTGTCCTTGTCAGCATTCACAAAACACATGAAAGGCACCGTGCTTGGGAGAGAGAAGAGAGATGGAGTCAGTGCTGTTGGGAAATGCAGAAAGATGTTCTCAGCACCCTTATCAGATTTTTAGGTAGTGAAGATGTTTTCATTTAACACAGAATTAGTTTATATGTTCTATCTGTTTTCAAAAAGGTGGGATAAGATAAGGCAATTCTGAATTATAAATTGTAAATCTACAATTTGTTATTAGTTTGCATCTGAATTTTTAATGAGATTTAAATATACAGCTCACTGTTCTGAGCTTCCCTTCTATGTTTAGCCAAAGTGAACTGCTGAAGAATATGAAATATATAATTTTATTGGCACTGACTCACAACTGAGTCAGTGAACTTTTTTGCACTTACAACTAAAATTGGATTCTAACTTTCAAAAATTTATGACAATTGCTCCTTCTTGTGGCTTGAATGTTGACATATAATTAATTTAGGATTTCTTCTTGAGATTTCCTGTCTAGGTTTGTACCTGTCACAAAAATATCCTTGGAAGTTTATCTAACAGCTGGAACACCACGAGAGTTGATTGAAATTTAGCAGAGATTTACTGGGGCCAACAGGAAGTGCTCAGAGCAGGATGGCATAAATATGCAGAAAGAGCTCTTTTATTTCAGCTGTTTTAAAGGGTCCCAGTACAGGCTGATAGTGGTGTAATGCTGAAAAATGCTGACACCATGTCAGCCAGCAGCACCAGCACAGCAAAGGATTCTGCAAGCATGGATTGGCACTTTGTTGGATTATGCACAGAATGGAGCTGTGTCTGTTACCTTCCCTCCGTCCCAGCTGCCCTGCAGGTTTCAGCTCATTCTTTTGAGAAACCAGATATATTTAATGGGAATTCCCCACAAAAGGGTTTTGAAATCTATTTTGTTCTTCTGCAGGACTGGAAATTCTGAAAATTCAAAATCTAGGCTTCAGTGACTTGAGGGACTGGGAAGATGAAATTACCTTTAGTTAAATGTTAAATGAAGCATATGGAAGAGAAAGAACCCCAAACCCTAAGACTGCATACTAAATATCAGAGTATAATATTAGCTATTACTTGTCAGGATGGAGATGTTGGAATTCTTGTGCATAGTCCTCCAAAACCTTAGCTTTATTTGCAGCAGTAAAAAAGGGAAACAGTACAATGAATACTTGGAAAAGAAAAAGTTATTTAAACATTTTTAATCCCTGTACCTGTTCAAGGCTTGCCCACATCTTTGCTATTCTACCCATTTCTGGTAAGCCACTGAGAAGGAACAGAGAGCACAGCAAAGCTAAAAAAACAAGGAGATTTTAAATTGTTTCTGTGTAAAGAGAAGCTATTGCAATATAAATCTTCAGTTTGGGAAAGAAATAAAAATATAATAAATCTCTAAAATCGTTAATGATCTGGAGGGGGTGAAGATGAATTGAGTGTTAAATCTTCCTGTAATGTGGACACTCAGTGAAATGGGCTGGCATTGGTTCTGGATGGAGCACAAGCAATGCTGACTTGGAGCAATACAACTGGAGCTGTTGGCCAAGCTTGCCATGCCAACTATACAGACCACGAGGATAAATGAAACTGGAGCAGTGCTAAGTGGTTTGTGGATGGTATTGGCCTCCTGAGGATCATTAAATGCCATGTTCTGGATTTAGCAGGAGCCCTGAGCTCTCAGGGCCATGTGCATTGCAGGGAGCCTGGAGGGTTTGTTCCCTCTTTCCTTCTGCAGAGGTACAATGGAAGGTGTGAGTTGATCCTGATTCGCACTTTGAAATTTTGAAGACAGATAAATTAGAAATTATTGTTGGAACAAGCTGCCTTTTTTCTGCGAGCCTACAAAATATTTTCTGATCGTTGTTGTGGTAATGCCTGATAGTGGAAGGAACATGCCTTAGGGAATTTAAAATAAGATTTCCTGTAATGAAATGAAAGATCTCAAAAAATTCTATTGGAAAAAAAAATCTGCAAAGGACACAGATCTCCTCCTCCTCTTCCTCCTCCTGCTCCTTTTTTACATCCCCTGTTTGTGAACTTGTGACTTGCATGAGAAAATTACTGTTTGTTTTTTGGTTTTTGGGGATTTTTTTGGTTTTGCATGATTAACCATTGAGCTCTGCTAAAAAGCTATTCCTGGCTTAAACAATAACTTTGATGATAAAAGAATTGATAAATTACAGTAGGGGTATATTCTAAAAAAATTAAAAAATGGCTTGTTCAGAAGAACAAGTAGCTTAGATAAATTAATAAAAAGTTAGCTTGATTTGATCTCTGGAAATGTTTGTATAAACAAGGTTTCTGCATAAAAAATGCTGTAAAACTGCATTCTTCAACATAATCCTCACATTTTCATAATACAACATGCTGCATTCAGATATGAAATAGTGGTCCAGCTGTGCTTTTTTTCGCTGAATTTTCCACATCTCTTTGTCCAAATCTAATGTTCTTTATATAGCAAAGGCCACTGTGTCTCATTTCCAGACTGTAAAATATGCATGTAGAGGTGTACCTAGCAGTGGTGACCTATATATCATATCTTTGAGTTCCTGTAGAAAGTGAGGCAAGATGTGCAAGTGTGAGAAAAAAATAAATCCAGAAAATTAAATGGGCTAGATAATTTTTTTTTGCATTTAGAGTATTTAGTGAGAAATTAGGATGTGCTGTCAAATATGGTTTTACCTTCTTGAATTAGAGAGTTGGTAAAAACAAAGTATCTGGAAAGTAGCCCTAAAACTATCTTGTCTTTCTTGTAGTTGTTTCAGTGGGAAAGGTCTTTTTGTAAGTACATGTTCAGCTGTTACTCTTTCTAAAATTAATGAAGGAACGAACAAAGTTTGTACTGCTATCATTATTCTTATTTTCCAAGTTGTTTCCATTAATTAAGTTCCACTTTGGGCTGTACCTTTTCCTCAGTGGCATTGACATATTTGTGCATGCCCATCAAGAGTATCTTCTAACCTTGTTTTTCTGTTTCTAACAAGCAAATTGTTGTCCTCAAAAATGCTTTTTATGAACTACTCTGCTCATGTTTTATCTTGTTCCAGAATTGCAAGATGCAGGGAAAGTAGAGGGTGATGGTGTCACAGCATTTCCAGCTGTTGTCCAATGCCATCACTCAGCAGCGAGTTGGTCAGAGGTTGGCAAGAGAGCCTGACAGAGTGGACAGAGCTCTGCTGCAGAGAATGGAATAAAAAAAAGTGGGGAGAAATAAAGTTTAAGCAAGTACAAGAACAGAGAGAGAAATCAGACAAGGTCTGTGCGCAGCTGGAATGGGAGATTGAGAGAAGAAAGAAAATGGGCACAGAGAAATAGGTGTTCTCTAGAAAAGAATGTGCTACTCAGTGTAAATTGTAGTTAACAATGAATTGTGGTGATTATTCTTGCTCATTAACTTCCTAGTCTTGTTTTGCTAAACAGTTTAATTGCAATGCGTTTTTTTTTTTTTTAATAAAAGCCTCAGGTAGAAAGAGTCACCATTGTAGTTTTATATGATTTTGTAGTGAAGTTTGTATTTTTAGTTGTGCATGTTTACCTGTCATTTGACATTTGCATGGATGGTGTGAGTACCTTTGGAATTCTTGCAATCTAAGCCTCTGATCTGTCCAACTCTTACACACATGCATGTTTTTGAGTGTACAGTGATTATAAAGGTGGTGTTTGAAGACTGGGAGGGAGCAAAATTTTGCTTATTGCTATTTTATTATTTCCCTTTGTGTAATACTCATTATCATTGGAATGCTGATAACTGTGGGTCTTCGGTCTGCATGGAATATTAAATGTGTGCTCTTAGTTAAATGAAAGCCTCTAAGGTCCCATTCAGGATAGACTCTTAAGCCTTCTCTTAATATTAAGTGCATTTTTAAGTCTCACTTAGAGTAAAAATTAAAAAATTAAAATGTACGCTCATATGTTTAACAGAGCTGGCCTCTAAGTCTTCCCTATCATGCACTGAGAAATGCGTGGGCAGAGCCATAATTGTGGAGAAGCTCATAATATTGGGGCTTAAATTATAAAAATTATTGCATAATTAGACCACACAAGTTAGATTTCAAAATGCTGCGTGTTACTTGGATGGGTATTTAAAAAGTAAGTAGCTGTCGAGCATGTATGGTCCTGTTCCCAGTGCCACACACAGTCATTGTAATGCTGTAGCAGTTTGAAGGGTTTTAAATGGATTCAACATTGGTCTTCAGATAGACCAAACCTACTGACACTTGCCTTAGTTGTATCTCTTTCTTCTTAATGTTAAAAGATGCAACTGTAAACATCAGGCACCGTTTTTATAAGCAGTTTCACATCATAAGCCATGTAAAATTAAAAAATACATTTAGGATCATTTGGAGGGGAAGAAGGCAAGAGTATATCACATACTGTAAAACAGGCTTTTTGTGTACGATAGAACTCTGACTATATTTTGACATATTGATTTCTTTTATATTTTTATTATTAATACAATAAGCGTACCCCACAATGCCTTCCACAGCACAATCAGTATTTAGATATACCTGACAAGATAACTTCAGTGAGTACTGGGTTATTAACTAGTAGAACAAACTAATGAAATGGACGTTAATGGCTTATCTAAATTATGAAGCATAGGTGGGGACATACAGCTACTGGTACAAATATTCAGATGCACAGAGCAATACACTGAAGCTCTTTAGTTTTTTTCTCAGTTTTAGAAGATGAGAAATCTGAGGTGATTGGGAAAGCAGGCACAAACCCTGAGACGCATCCTTATTAAATATTTTGTTATTGCTTGATTAAGGAAAAAATAACCCCAGCAAACTTTCAGTAACCTCCTGGAGTCATGGGCCTTAAGGACACCGTGCTTGTGTCCAGCACTAGTAAGAAGACTTTTCTTCCCTAGCCAGGGATCCACCCTTTTCCTGAGGGCAGAAATAGGCACACACATAAAGCACCTCAAACCTGCACTCAGCCCTCACCACCTCTCTTCTGCCCGACTCCATCCAGCCTTTGGGTACATCAGAAGAAGGAGTACAGCCCTTGTGTGCCTCCTCACTGGCTGGAATGCTTTTGGATTAAACTTCCTCTCCACAACCACCAAATTTATTAGTATTTACTCTGGTACAACATCTAGTAACCAATATGCTTCTAACAACAGTGTGGTGGCAGCCACAGTAACTAGAGTTATCCAAGCACAACAGCCAGCCAATTTTAGCTATTAAATATTGACTGACTCTGGTAGGATGCGTGAGGTAAAACCCAAATCATACTCCCTACAACCAGACAAATATGTATGAGATTTTAAGAATTTTCTTCTAGCCCCAAACTATCAGCAAATCTCAAAAGATGGCAGAAAAAAAACAAAAAAACCTACAAATGCTAGAAATTTCTCTCCTCCAGAGAAAAGCCACAGATTTGGCTCAGGCAAACTCTTAAGGACAGAAAAGAAATGCTCCTTCATCACTGGTGGCCAAAGAAAGAATTTACTTTGCCCCGACATCATTTTCGTCCCTGCAAAAGGAGTGGCTGGTCGTTTCTGTGGCTCAGCAAGTTGGAGCTCAGGGAGCCCTCAGCTGTGCTGCCAGAGCAGGGAGCTGGGGGCACCCAAAGGGCGACCACGCCTGAGCAAAGACCCCTGGAAAAAACAGGGGAGGGGACCAGGGAAATGCCTGTGCTGCGGACAGAGAGAACAAAAGATCGCCAAACCCTGCCCTCCTTCAGCTGTGACCTGTCTTTGTCCCTCCCTGCACATTTCACCTCTTACAAAAGCTGTGGCTCATCTGGGGATGAGGGCAGAGGCAGCACGTAACAGGCTCGGGGGAATGACAAATGTTTCAGATGCACAAGTGTTCAGCCAACTCGTCTTTGCTCTGTATCTACAGACTGGTAACTCTTGGCAGTGATGAATCTGCAGGGACTCATAAAATCTGGGACCACAACACAGTTCTGAAAGGCAAACAGAGCCCTCAGATCTGAGGGACCACGAGCATCCTCATCAATGTGCAATATAAACCTTGCACTGTTCCTTGAAAAAGTGTGGTCCACAGGGAGATGGGAAGGTGTGTTCTTCTGCATATTGGGGTTTAGAACTTAAATCTACTCCTCATTATGTCTGTAAATAGCTCCTTCCATTAATTTAATTAATCTTTCTTGTCCATTTCACAAACCTGTTTTTAAAATCTGAATTAAATATATATTTTATCTTAAAGAAATGTTAAAAAAAAAGTACAGGGGGGAGTGTTGATTTAAATAAGTGGATGCTCATAAGTGAAACTTATCCCAGCTGAGATTTTATTAGGTTCGTTTTCTCTGCTTTCATTTTGCAGTGAATTTCCAGCGACAAAGATTTCTCTCTCCAGTGAAAATTTTCTCTTTTAAGAAAAAACAGCATCTTGAGGTTTCCTTTCTCTCTCTTTTATTTTTTTTTTAATTAAACAAAACATGCAGCAAGTCGCAATAAAATTTCAGTTAACAAAGTGCAAAAATACACCCACCCTCCATCTGCCAAGAATAAATAATTTGAAAAGTAATTTCACATCCCTGACAATGACGACTGTGTTTATGACATATTTCTGGTGCCATATTCCGCTCTCCTATCGCTGCCAGCTTGCGTCCAGTATTTAGAAATAAAACAGAAACACATTGAACTTGCTGAACTAGATGTTGCCACACTGCAGCTCTAATGGGCTTAGTGACCACAACCTACAGAGGCCAGAATGTGTCAACAGCAAAAGGGCCAACCTCAATCACTGTCTGTGCTTTTACAAAGTTGTTACATGTTTAATTCTTTGCAGCTTAGTTCTCCCGCTGTTTTGGCTGCTCCAAACCAAGGCTCATATATTGCAGCAGCCCTCTCTACCTCGTATAACGCCACAAAGGTCCCAGCAGGAGACCTTTCAGTGGAGCAGACAAGCCACAGGCGAGGGCAAACAGGGCATCACAACTTCCTAATAAGATGACTTATTAGATTGGGGGCTTGACACAGCGTTTATTTAACCACTTCTTTTCCCAGGCGCCAGGCACGGGTGCTGTGAGCGCTCTCGGGGCCCCGCCGGCGCTGCGCGGCTTCGCTGCCGAGCGCGCTCCGACCGCGGCCGCCAGCGGGGCCCGGGGCGGCTTTATCCCCACGCCGGTGCGATAACTCCGCGCTCGGCGGCACGTCTGCAGCCGCAGGGTCGGTGCTCGGTGGCGGGGCCGGCTCCGGGCCGGCAGAGCGCGGGTTAAGCGCGGCCGTGCCGGCATTTCCTGCCCGCACTTGCCGTGGCCCGAGGCGGTGCCGCCGCGGAGCCGGGCGAGCCGCGCCGGGCCAGGTGGCGGGCAGGCATACCGTGTTATTAGGCAGCACCGGGCGCGAAACCTTGATCTTCAAAAAAGAAAAAAAAAAAAAAAAGCCCCTAATTAGCCCCGCGCATGAGAATAAATGGCATTCCACATCAGCCGGGATGGAAAAGGCAAAAAAGGCACCTTCCAATTTCATCAAGTGATCCCGGCTATCGACAGCTTTCAGGATTCGCGTTGGGAGCGTCGTTGTTTTAGGCACTTAAACCCAAGAATTCTTCTTGTCACTTCAGTTCCATTTAAATAACAACAAAGGAGTAACAATGGTCTCAATGTGCTCCATCTTTAGGAAGTCATAAATGTCTTGACAAAGGACCCCGTGCCCTGCGCTGCTGAATCCGAGCCTTGTGTGGCTCCAGGGTCTTGTGGAATCGATGGAAACTCTTCCATCATCTTCAGTCCACTCCAGCTCAGCCCACAGAATAGTCCTGCTCTGAAGCCATCCTTAACGTTCCCTATAACCCTCTTTTTAGTTCAGTGTTCAAGTGACAGATTGAAGGATTTGTACTGAGTTTTCTCATATTTCTGAGGAGCTTTGATTTGGGCTAGACTTGTTTTATGAAAAGAAAAAGGTTCTAAGAAAAAAATAGCTGTCTTTTAACTCATATGGCACTTGTCTAATTTTGATTTATAAACATTCCCAGTAGAGAAGGCATCCTTGTCCAAATAGTCTCAAGGTTCATAAACTTCATCTAATTTTATGATATAATTGTACAGTAGTTTTCAAGGACTCTTACTCTCTAGAGGGCTTGAATCCATTTGATTTTATTCATCCCAATGGTATCTGCTTTTATCCCTAACTAAGATTAACAATTCTGGCACTATAGCAATATGGAAAGTTCATCACATTCGTGCAGTGATTCTACCACCAGCTGCAGATCCTTCTGAAGTTTACTGTGTAATGAATTTAAAGCATAAATAGCAACAAATGGGATAAATAATTTCTTTGCCAGAATTGGAGCAAAGTTAATTCTGTCTTTATAAATAACTTTTTATGCTGGTGGTTTTTTGTAAACCTTTCAATATTTAATTAAATCACACAGTTTCTGGATCTTTCTTTTTAATGTTTTACTCATGTATTTATCGTTTTTAAACTTTTTTGTAAGTAGCTATAAATCACTGAAAAAATAGAAAGAAAAATGGTTTTAGTTTTACAATGTAGCTAAGAAGATATTTTCTAACATCTAACTAATGGACCTCAGAGTTGCTTATTCAAAATCAAGAGTTATCATTACCAGGGATATTTCACATTATTATAAAGGATAGATTTGTTATTGGGATGTTGTAGACTAGCTCTGAGATCCTTATTTTATGAAAGGAGTAGAGCAGGATGCCTTTTGCTGAGGTGAACCTGAATGTTGTCAGACAGCTGCAGATCTCCCAGGTAACATTTCCTTAAGTGGAGTTTTTAAGAATGACTAAAATTTGTTCTCCTCCAAGCAGGGTGTTTACTTTCTGTGTCCAGTGTTCTCCAGATAATGTGTGGTGCCGCACTTACCTTTTGAATCAAGAAACTTCCTCGAGCATTATTTTAACCTGTGGGCTTTATTGATTTGAGATGTAAAAAAATTGTATGGCAAAACTTTGGTTATTACAACTAGATCTAAACAAGAAAAACTAACATCAGTTTTGACAACAAACAAAACCAGTTTTTGTTCTATCGGTTATGTTTAAGAGATTCCAATTTCAAACCAAACACAACTTGTGGTTATTCTGTCAGATATTTATATAGCCACTGGGGCGCCATAGTTATGCACCGCATACATCATTGTATTTTTAAAATGTACTTAATGAACATTTTTTCTTTTCTGGTAACTACTTCATTGCCTTAAATGAATGCATTCCAATAGAATTTGTAACAAATGAGCACTTTGTGTTTGCATTAATGCCAAACACGTTTAACAAATTTTTAACAAGGAACACTGGCAAAAAGCCAAACTCCTAGAGGGACACTGAAGGAATGCTATAAATTTAAACTAGATTTTACCTTTTCACTCTGCTCAACAAGTGTCTTAGGTGTCTTTGGCATCTCAGCATTGAAAATTTTCTACGTAGGTTGGATACAAATTTATGCCTTAATTATTTTTCTTCTTGGCCCTCCTCACTAGAGATTTTCACCTCGATATAACAGGCTTTAGCAGGTTACTGTATTCTTTAGAAAGTGAGAGGTGGGCTTTCTTTCTTTACTCAAGAGTTAGGCCAGGAGGAAGTAGCAAAACCAGTATTTGTTGTTGGGGCTGTGAGGACAGGGAGGTTCAGGCAGCACATGTCGTGCCATTGTGACATCCTGTGCCAAGCGACCTTCACAGTGGCGAGCACTGCAGCAGAGCTGTGCTGCCCAGCTCTGTTGCTTGTGCTGAGTTGCAAATGTCTGGGCTGTGATTGTGTTTGCAACTGCACTTCAGGGGCAGGGGGAAGCAGCCCACAGCGCTCCCGCTGGCCTGAGCTCTGAGCTCATACAGAAGCCACAAGCAGATTTTTGGCTGAATCAAACTTCTGGGGGGTTTTTCAGTTGTTAAGTTATGCCCACATGGTACATGTCAGTACAGACCTTGGGAATCACCTACTCTGTAATACATGTTCGTATTAAAAGTGTTACAAGTAGCTCCACAAACCACATGCTTGTTCTTTACTTGTAACTTAATATATTAATTTAATTTTTACTGTGTTATTTCAGTTTTAATCGAATGCAGGAACTGAAAATAATAATACTTAGCACTCATCCAAGACTCTTAAGGCACATTACAAACATGAAGGCTTGCAAATTCCTACGAGGACCCTGATGTTATGCCTGCTGTAGCAAAGAGCAAGTTAGGCACAGAAAAATTATAGGACTTTCTCCTTAGTCCCAAAATGAACTGGTGGCAGGGACAGAATTTAGAGTGGTCCATGTCAGGGCTTTGTCTTAGTTAATGGAGTCATTGTTTTCATGGTTTTGCTCAAAGGTAAAAATTGAGAAAGTTTTTTTTCCTCCTTCCTATAATTTACATTATGTTGTTGCAAGAGGCACAAGCAAATCCAAGGACGTCACTTGAGAAAGACTGTATGAGTTATAGCCTTATTGCAGTCTAGTTACTTGTTTCCAGAAGATGAAATAATTTCCCATCATTTGTTGGTACTCTGATTGCAGTAATGATGAATGAGTCTGGAGAAGGAAAGTGAAGAATCCATCCTGACAGTAAAGGATGTCACATTGTAGCACGGAGGCCTTGCCATAGATTAGGGAGCAGAAATAGCCCTCACAGGTTTTCATTAATGATATCCTTCTCTACTAACATTTGGTCAGATACCAATTCCCTGCAATAAAGTGTCTATTCCCTCTCTTTCTGACTCACTAATTACCATATCAGTTGTTGGCCTTTTATGTAGGTACCATGTGTAACAGGTTAGGAGACGGCAATTTAAGCCTATGTGAATGGGTATCTGTTTTTGTATCTGGGTGCTTGTTGCAAACATTTGGAAAGCATATGGAGCATAATGGACATTAACCCAGATGTCAAAAATAGCCTGCATTTTACTACTGTTATTAAACAGTTTCCCCTTTAACCCCTTTGTGTTTACCCACCCTCTCCAGCTTGTTTCTGCAAATCACTGCTGAGAGGAAAGGATTGGAGGTAAAAAGTACTAATCAGGCAGGTGTCTTTATCCAAAGGAAAAACAATCTGAACAAATATTTGTGGGCTACTACACTTTTATATCTTCACATCCTTCTGCTGTTTTCATTGACTGGTATCTAATGGACTGACAGAGGTGCCAAACTCATAAGACACTAATTTCAGCTGGAGCACTGCTGAATTCAGGCCCAATGCATGTTACCAAACTTTATATCTGTTTTAGAGGTTCAGTGACTTTCACCAAGTACAGCATTGAAGAAACAAATATAAATTTAATTTACTCAACCTCAGTCGGTATTTGACAGCAATATCCTTTTATATATTTATTTGACTTACTTGAGAAATACTTTGCATTTCCTACCTGTGGTGAACAAGTTTTTGTTACACTTCCAATACATATATGGTTTCCTGATGAATGGGTGGGTTGATTAAGTGGGTGAGGTTTGTCTGGGGGCTTTCACTCTGTAGTAAAACCCCAATGAAAATTTGAGGAGCAGGCTGGAAAGGGAGTGCGTTTTGTGCTTTGCTGCTGTTCCTCAGGTTGGACACTTTATTCTGGGTTCTTATTTTTTCCAAGCATAAAATAGTGTTAATTGCAAAGGAACTTCAGCTTGTAAAATAGCAACTGCAGTGACGATTTGCTGTGATTACGTTTTAGTTTAAAAAACCCAGGCGTTGTTGTGCTGCAGTCTGTGGAATGTGCTCCCCTCCTTAATTTATAGGTGTGCTTCCCCTGCCCAAGTATCTCTTTGAATGATGATTAAGAAATTCTCAGCACACAAAAGAATGGCAGCTATGCACAGTTCACCAAACGTAATGCATGCGCTTACATTTTTCATAAAAAGTTTGCAACGATTTTATGTGCCAGAACTAGTAACATGATCTACTTTAGGAACTCCCTGGCTTTCCAGCTCTGCAGAAGTCATTTTTAGACTGTTCAAGGGCCAGATCCAAAACTTGTTAAAATCGGTGGGAACTTTACCACATTTCAGTGGGCTTTGGATTAGTCCCGAAGTGTTTTAATCGGAAGAATTGTACCAACCTCTCACTGCAAAAGTACAACTATTCATCTAAGTTTGTATGATAAAAACTGTAATGTGTGCTTTCCAGCAAGATGTGAACTTGAAAACAGGGATTTAAAATATTTTGAGAGTTTGTATTTCAGTGTTTCACTTTACTCACAGAATAATTTATCTGATAAATATTAGATTCTAAAATTTTTAAAGGGGAATTTTAAAAGTCGTTCTATTTAAAAAACATAAGAAGTCTGCAGCTGTATACAAATCCCTAAGCATTGTATGGCAAATTCTTTTTCATAAAATTGGATGTTTTGGAAACTTATAAGGTTACATTAATGGAAAGGCAGTAATGGAGAATCCCAGACATAATGCATTTCAAATTTTCTAGAAACAAGGTCAGTGGATAAATGAACTCCCCTCTAAAGGAATCATTTAATTCCTCCCGCTCAGCTGATATACAGATAATGTGAAAAAGACCAATTCACTGCTCTTTGTTCAGGATTACTGTGCTGTTTGCTTGCAGCACAACTAAAGTAACAATAAAAGTCATTGAGGCCTCACTCTGTAGTCACAGTCAGACACAGTCTCATCCAAAGTCGGTGGAAGGCAGGAAGATTCTCCCCACTGGCTGAGTTGTGCTGACACCAGTTCCCTCTTGTGCTCCCCTGGGTTTCAGCAGTGCCAGCCAAGCCAGGCAGAGCAACCAACCACCTGTGATTAGTGGGTGTGTGTGGCTGAAAACCTCCTAACACGCTGCTGAGTGTTTTAACTTCTGCAAATCTGAGCTTCTTGTATCCATAAAAACGTCTCTCCACTGTTCTGAAATTAAAGTGAACTTAAAGTGCTTAAAAGTATGACAGGGAAATGGTCCTTCAATTTTGGAAGGCTGGTAGAGATACTACACATTCCCACCTGCCACGGAACTGAGTGGAAATAAATGAATGATCCCCTTGGTTCCCACAGATAAACATATTTAGTTATATTAATGGCATTTCCCTTTTAAAGTTACTGTGCTCGTAGGCAAGATCAGAAAACTCACCGTTTACAGAATCAAAAGCATGACAGAATTTGACATCTTAGGAATTTAAAATATTTCCCATTTAGGGGGAATCGTGTCATACAAATCAGCAATAAAACTAATTGCCACCCTATGAACATAAGTGGGTTCAAATTGAATTTAAATGCCTAACTTAATCCTTAGCCCCTAGAAAAGCATTATCTCCACTCATATGTATGAGAATTTTGATTATATGAGAACTAAGATGTTCTGGATGCTTCAATCGTGTTGTTAATTGGAATATTTTGTTCCTTTGTTACAGCTGTCAGAGGAACTAGTGAAAAAGGAAGAAAAAACTGTAGCACTGGAAGGTAACAATGATAATCTATTGCATTGGATCTCCAAACATGACCATGATATCCTGGAGAAGATCACAGATGCAGAAAATGAATGCTAAGGCTGATATCTAATTAAATGCTGCATTAATTGGCATTTTCTCCATTATTTCTTGTAGTCATTTTTGAAATTAGATACTTTGGAAAATATTGAAGGAGACTCAAACAGAAATTACAAGAGCTTCATTTCTGTCTTTAATGGGTCTTGTGAGTTATTCTGTTTTTACAAAGAAACCATCTGTTCAGAATATGATTGTTTGATGAAGTTCAGTTAAACAGGTTATTTAGCTAATTTTTGGTAAATTAATATTGATTTTAATAAGTAATTCAGATTCCCTTAGATGTAGTATCTGCATTTGCTGATTTTACCTAGTCTATTCTAAAGTATCACTTCTATTGCACTAGATTATCAAAGAGGTACTAGTAAAATGCTATATAAGGGTGTTGGCATTAACTTTACCCCCAGTTAGATATGGGCTTTTCCAAAAAAATAAAAACAAGCCTTTACCCTCCTCTGTTTTCTTTTATCTATTGATAAAATAATTTAAATTTAAAACAAACCAAAACCAAATATTGATACTATAACCGGTATTAAGCTCTGGGCCAGGTTGGAAATGAAATCAATTTTTGGTACTAATAACTGATGATGAAGATTAACTAATCTTAATGAAAATATGGTGTGTGTCTCTGACAATGCATAGGACATCTAATTTGAACATAAATATACGATTATATACAAAATGTATCTATTCCTGGATGGTAAAAGCTTGAGGTGTATATAAATACATATGTATGTATATATATGGACAGGTACACAAGGAAATATCAACCTTTTACCATCCAAATGCATACATGTTTTCAACAATAAAAACTGGGACTCTTAGAAAACAAACAAAAAACAAAAATAAAGAAAAGATTGCTGTGAATACAGTATATGCACTAGGTCTCCTGTAAATGTGGAACTGTTTGCTATTGTTCTCTACGTTGAAAAACAGTCTCCAACATGGACCCCAATGAATCTTAGATGTTAAAGAAAATACCAATGAACAAACAGCACTCGAGGGCTGTTTGTGTCAACAAAATGTGTCTAGTAAAATAAATTTAAAGCACATGCAAGGAAAAATAAAAATGTGAAGTCATTACATTCAGTGAGAGACTCTTAACTGACAGTCAGATCTCTACCACTTCTCAAGGAGAGGTTCCTTCTGACTCCACAAACATTTTCAGTCAGTCTGGCAAACATGTGCAAATGTTTGGCTGTTTTGTTGAGGCATCTTTTTGTCCATGGAAGAAATGCTTCCATGCTGATGGCAGTGGAAATAGAATATCTGCATTTTTAAAGGACAAACAATAAATTTAAGCATGGGTGGCCTTAATCCTTAGTAGTTTTTCTTTGCTGCTGTTAAAAAAAAAAAAAAAGGAAAAAAAAGAAAAAAAAAAGAAATCTAAATGGATACTCCTAAAGTCTTGCACTGAATTTAGAAAAATTATTTTTTGAACCTGTGGTGCGATTAACCCTAAACATCCTACATGAGCCATACATAGTAATCCCCTTAAAATTATTGTCTAGAGATGATATTTTATTTATTTGTACCATAATTCTCGGTGCAATCAAAGAGCAATTTATTTGAGCAGGAGTCCTGCTGGATGTTACTGTCCTCAGTAAATAGAGTAAAATGTATAGACATAGCATAGCGTAGATAATCCCAATTTCATTCATGTTTAAAAAGTTTGTCCTTTAACTATCAATGGCATTTTAGATCTTTGTTTTTGAAACAGCAAAGCTTTTGGGAGTATATTTAGCACATATGACAAAGTTGCACTTGGAAACTCAGACAACAAAACTGGTTTCTCATGACAAATTTGTTGTCGCAGTAGGGGACAATCGTCTGTGTCTCTTACAATCAGGTCTTTACCTTAACTCTGCAACCGAATACTTGAATTAGGATATAAACTAGGGGGAAAATAGGGTCACAGATACAAAGCTGTATAGTTAGATATTTATATGTATGTGCCAATTTTGTCACAGATATTATTTTAGGGGCATTTTTGCTCCACTCATGTTGGTATGAGTATTGATCTAAACTTTTATCAGGGCCTAAAAGTTAGCCCCTAAAGAGGAAAATTTTGTCTAACATTGATTTTTTTCTTTCTTGCTTTGGGTTTTGTTTGGGTTTTTTTCCTCTTTTTCATTTCATGTGATATTCTATGATGTTTGGAGAAAATCTTTTCATATACTAAAATAGAATCTCGGGGTTTACAATAAACACTGTGATGTTGGGAAATATTTTATTTGAGCAATGTTTGGTAGATTTTTTTTTCCCCCCCTCTAAGTGTAATGAAGCAAACCAACTTTTGCTTAACATTTAAGATGATGGTTATTATTTTACTGTGAAATCGGTCTTGTACTGCACATTCTTTCTTTCATTTAAATGTACAGTATGAATTTTGTATTTAATGAATTTTGTGTATCCAGTATGCACGTACCTGCACATTGACTTTCATTTGAAAGTGGGTTTCAATTTACTTTTTAAACAGTGTTTATGAAAAGACCTCAGATGTGTTGA
This sequence comes from Vireo altiloquus, assembly GCA_013396875.1. NCBI lineage: Eukaryota > Metazoa > Chordata > Aves > Passeriformes > Vireonidae > Vireo > Vireo altiloquus. The sequence goes on from VZRF01010024.1 coordinate 614,511, forward strand.
CACAAACTATATCCGCAATGTTTCTTTTGTGTGTGTAGGGTGACTTTTGAATGTGATGTTCTGCAGCAATGGGTCAGTATCCCCTATTTACCTTAGATCCTCATTTGATAGTGCTTCTTGTAATAATTTTTTCAAGTGAGTGGCATGTTCTGGATTGTGATATTGATATATGGTTAAGGACATTGATATGAAACTAAGGAATTCCTAGAAATTACCAGTGGGCATGTATTAGACAGTCATTGTAATTTAATGTCTTGTAGAAGTGTAAAGTACCAAGATATTTAGAGTTCATAACATTGTTATCATGTGTATGGGAAGTATTTAGTGTTGATCAGCTTGTTTATTTTCATCAAATAAACTCTGTTTCTTTCTGAAATCAGTGTTGTCTCATTAAAAGCAGGTTTAATGACTGCAGGAAAATGTGTGAGAGATGTTTTCCACATGGTAGATCTATCACACTCCTTATTTCTCTAATTGCTACCATTCAAAGTAATTTATCTTCCTGTTGTTACTATCACATAAACTGTTTAAGAAAGCATAAAAAGGAAAATGTCTCGTAGGCCCCACTCCCAGAAATGCTTACAAGTAGCTTCACTAAAGTGAGGAACCATTTTTTGGATTGGGCTCTTAGAGAGCAATATGCTTTTGAGTGGGTTTCTAAAACATAATATTCTTGTGTGACCCTGTGTAATTGCATAGAAAATTACATTTTGTTTATGTACTTTACTGACCAAAAGCCATAAGGTGTGAAATTCTCTGCACAGTCAGCTCCTTTTTCAGCTGCCTGGTAAGTGGTTCCCCGTTTCCATTATGTTCACTTTTTTTAGAAAAGGAACTTTTGTGGACCAGGAATTTCTTACCTCATAGAACTCCCTGGACCAGCTCAGGGCACACACAGCAGGAGAATAAAAGGTAAGTAAGTATGCATTTTACTTAGCTTATTTAAAAACACACAGTCCCTTAGTTTTACCTCTGTTTCTTTACCTATAAATTAGTTTTCTTCGTAAGAGAGTACTATGCACTAACATAGGATATTAAGTTTCACTTTAAACTACAGCTAAATATACATTTATTGTGTATTCTACTTATGTCTACTTAGTTTTGAGCTGCAAATGGTATAAATTGAGCAGCAGTAGCTTCTATCTTCTTTCCAGACCTGCACAATTATTCGGAGCAGCTTGTTCTGTGTTCAGTTGGTGTCTGTATTAGGGGGCTGCCCATCCCACTGGAGACACATTTTTGGTTCTCTTTTCAGTATTGACCCCTTCCTGCTTTAAAAGCAGCTCCTGCTTCCTCACGTGGTGACAGGGACAGTATGTGCCAACGTGTCTTTCTAAGGACCTAGAGGGGACCACAGTGGATTTGGGGAAACTGGCAAAGGCCCTTAAGCCCCATTTTCTGTAAGATGGTTTTCAGTAAGGATCTTCCCTCTGTAAAAAGTGTCTGTGAGGGCCCCAGGGGAGGGGCAGGACGAGCATGTTGGTGTCTGTGGGTGCCACAGGGGTGAGGAGCTCCCCAGAGGGCAACTCTGGGTGCAGGAACATCTCGCCTAATGTTGAAGTTTGAGTTCATACAGTCAAGAGCTCCTCCAACTCTGAGAGAACCTGATTATGGATCAAGCTCTTCTGAGCTTAAGGTTTCCTCCTCAGAGAGCCTGTTTGTTCACTCCAGACTTGAGCCAGAGTAGCTCAAGGTTTGAGCAAGCAGAAGTATAAGCAGCGGGGAATGCTTGGGGGATGAAGCTGTGTCAGCTTGCATTTCAAGCCAACATGTCAGTTTAGACACATTTTGAGAGTCCCAAACAGCTCCATGCCAGCACGAGTTGGACAAAGCTGAGCTCCAGATGCATCCCAGGTTGTTCAAGCTGTGCTCGAAGTCCAGGATTTGTCCTGGAAGAGCCTCACTAACCAACACACACATGGGTCCTGCCCCATGCAGAAACCTGTCAGAAAGTACAGAATGGAGTGGAAAAGAAGAGTGTGGGTCACCTGTTGATATTGCTTCTCCAAACCACAGAACTTTTAATAACCAAAGTACTAAATCATTCTAAATAAAGCCAAGTCAGCTCTAAATAAGTAATACATTTCCCATTATGAAGTCAGTTGGAGCTCTGCACGTCACTGGGGCATGATTTGACCCACAGATGAAAAGTACAGCTGATGGGGGGGCTGCTGTTCAGATTTTCCTCCTGTGAGATTACAGTGATGTTATTTCATGCTTGTAACTTTCCAAATAAGATATCTCTTTTTCAAATGCACCTTTTCAGACAAGAGGTGACCTCTGCCATCATCAGGAATAGCCCAGGGCACATTGTTTCAGCTTTTGTATGAGGCTGGAGGCACTGGTGCAGTAGAAGCCCACCCTTGATGGATGCAGTTGCAGAATCAAGAACTAATTTTGTTTGGATTTGCATTCCTTCCACTCCTTACTCTTCCTTCAGAATGAGACTGTTCTAACCCCAAGTCTCCACAGACACTGGGGAAGGGCAGGCACAATGCCAGTGCATCCTAAAGACAATGCATTGCATCCCTTTGAAATGTGCACTCGAATTTGTGTTGCAGACAGTTGACTATTCCCATGAAACTGCAAGTCTCAGGACAAACAGAAGAACTTTGAACTCATCTAGTTTCAAATGGAGGCGAGTGTCCAACTTTAAAAAGGCCGTGCTTTTGGTCCTCACCCCAGTGAGGCCAGGAGACAGCAGATGTTCTGGCAGCTGCAGCTGCCGCGCGCTCGGGGAGCCGGGGCTGAAGGAGAGCAGCCAAGCTCCTTCCAGATGGAGCAGACAGGGAAGAGGCGAGTGGGAGGCTGCACAAGGAAGTGAGATAGCTCCAGATAGCTGTGGACTGATGATATGTGGCTCCAGAGCACCTAACCAGCTTCGCAGAGGCTGCACAAGAGAAATCAGCAGCAATCCACAGCTAACCTGGGTTCAGTGAGAAGCCTTCTTGCCGTGGGAAAATTGATAGGGAGGAAATATCTGTGCAGAACACATGATAATGGGGCATGGTAACTACTTTTTATTTGAATGTAATTTGGACAAATGCATTACTCATAAGTGAGTTATCCAGGGCTTGCCAAATATGTGGTTAAACAGTTATTATAGCAAATTACACCATCATCTAAACACCTCTGTTTTGGCTCTTAGTTGTCTCCTTTTGCAATGAGGTTGGTTTTTTTCCTTGATTACTGTTGTCTAATATGGCTGTCTTTACTGTTTTGGTTACCATAGAAATAAATAATGACACAAACAACAACATGCATACAAGTGAACAAGACCATTTTCTAAATTTCACGAGGAGAACACCCTTGTTAATGAAGACCTCTGCGGTTGCATAGTTCTTAACATAGTTCTCATGTCTATTGATTTGTGTCCTCATATGCATTTTATTATGGGCTTTATATTTCATTTTAAACTTCCAAACATAAAGAAAAACAGCTGAAGTACATTTTTTTTTTCAAATGGTCAGATTTTGGTTAGAGGTTAACACAGGCCAAAAGAGAACAGAGATCTGTCCCCGAGCTCTTGCAGTTTTGTTTTGTTTTAATAAAAAGATCCTTTTTACAATCCACAAAGGGTCACAAAAATGCAGCCATTACAGACCAGCCATATTCCTTGTGCAGCTCTCCTGGCCTCTGCACCTTCTCCAGGCTTAGATCAACCAAATGTGTGAAGGCAGGACTGTTGTCAGTCATGATAAGCGTGTGCATTAAGGGGCTAATCCAAACTTTACTGAAGTGAAATGAAAGACCATTGATTAAAAGTAAATTTCTGATTGCAACCCACTTTCTTCTTTCTGAAGCAAATGTGTACATTTACAGGAGCACAGGGCCAAACTGTTTCCTCTATATATCAAAATTTCAGCTAAATGTAAGTTAGATGAACAGACTGCCTGACTTTTTGAATGCTTTGTGATAAGAAAATACATCCTAGGTCTCATTACTGAAGTTCATTTATGATGTATTTTGTCTGTAGCTGTTCTGAACGTGTATCTAGGCCAGCACTCAACTCCTTCCAACTCTTAACACAATCTTTCATTATGGTGTCTTTACATTATGATTACTTGTCTCATTGAATTTTTTACAATTTAATAAATATCATTCAGTCCATTGGTTAGTTTGCTGTTGCTAAAGGTAGATTTGCTATGGCCTAGAGGAGTAAAATGCATTTTATTTAGAGGTCTGTTTTCTAAAGCAAATTAAATTCTGAGCAGTCTTGCGGCTGGGGTTACTACAGGAGAAAGAGGCAAAACCCCCCACCGTAATTATTAACTCCCAGGACTGTCCATGTAGCCAGTTTCTAGAGGATTTGTTCCAATTCCGATGCCATTCACCGTGTCAGAGTTGTTCTCTCTGAAGTTAAACAACCAGTCTCGGTATCTGAAAGCTGAAGGTTGTAAATCTCCCTTGTGAATGTTGCCCATGACAGGGAAGGAAAGACTTGCATAATTACCACTTGTACTTCCTCAGAGAACATGAGCTCAAGTCCAAAGCAAGGAGTTTGGTCATTTAACATCAGAGTCTGAAAACTACAGGAAAAGACCTGTCCAGCTCATATGATAGGAATTATTTTCTTGGTTAAAAGCAAATTAATATTTCAGAGGAAACCTCTACCTCAGACCTGATTATTTTGCAGATATTCTTAATTTTTCTTCAAGGTTACCAACAGTTGATGCAATTCACAGCTAAATTAACTGAAATGTCTTACAATCTTCCTTCTCTGTGAAGCATAGCAGACTGGATATAGTTATTCTGCCAAAATACAGAGAACCATTTACTAATGTGACTATAAATGTTATATTCAGTAGTGTCTGTGAAACAGGTTACAAGTTTAAAACGAGGAAGCAGGAGAAGCACCTTGTTCCCACGCTACCGGAGTCAGAAGGAATTACTCTCAGTCCTTCTCCAGTGAGTGAGAGGTATCAGTGCTTGGCATTTGGGGCTATAATTGGCCAGATAGGTTATACAAGAATACAACTGCTCATGTGAGCAAATTTTTACAGGACTTAGAGCCTGAAATCAATCATAAATGCATTTGGGTTAATGTGAATGCTCGTGATCATACTGGTACCTTTTCACCGCAGTCCTTGTCCACATCTGTTCTCTACATAGACCACAGGGAAAGATTTGGGTTAAAATGTTTATGCATTGCTGCTGTTCTGTTTGCTCTTCTCCACTGCAGCCATAAGGGTGTACAGGACTGCTTTTTCTACTTCCTGCCCCGCTTTGCACATTTCAAAGACACATGCAGTCTTTGGAAACTTCTTAGTGAAGGAACCCTGTGATTCTTCAGCTGCTTTGCCATCTTCTCTGGGGGTGCACAGAGAACTTGGCATGAGATTAGGAGGCACCTAAGGTAAGACTGACTGAAATTAAACACATACTTTAGACTTGGATGTGTCCTGTGCAGTGTGAAACATCCTCCTTCCTTTGATTGCTGTGGGATTGGAATATAATTAGCATCTCGCACAATGGAGACTGAAATACAAAAAAACCTTATAAAACTTTCTTGATATATCTTACATTTCCATCATCAGTGTCCTAAGGAATCAGGCAAGCCAGGAAACATCAAGAAAAGGTTGTTTAGAAATGTTTTTTCAGAATTCACATGCCTAGTTTGGTTCAATGGTTTTTCCTTCTCAATTCTGGAATTCCAGATACAAATTGTGATGCATGCACATTCATTAAGCTCTGAGGGATTAGTGAGAAATTGCATTGGAGGGGCATTTTCTGCAACTGGTTTGTTCAACCTTGCCACCAGAGCAAGTTTGGAGAAGAATTTAAATTATCTACCAACACAGATACTGAACTTCAGTCTGAAAATAAAGTATGCATATTTGAATTGAGTAATTCGTATTAAAGGAATGGTGCCTTGATGTGTGATAGCCCAGTACTTCCAGGAAGGTCAAGCACCAGAGGAATGGCACAAATTTAAAAAATCAGATGTTTTTATTTTTCTATATTTCTTCCTATTTGCATATTCATTTCAAAGCCTCTGCCTCAGACTATATTATAAACAAAATGGCAATTGAAGAGATAGTTTTGATGTAATGCACATCCTATTGCACCGCAGGAATGAAGATGAAAAGGATACTTCTTTTGAGTGCCACATCTTAGTACAGTTTTGTAATTATGCTACACAGACAATATTAACAATTCTTATTAAATACAGGATATCATCTTGAAATGAATACCAGACTTATAGGAAGAGCTTTGTAACAAACATTTCAAAAATCTGATTTTACTTTGAGTTAGCTTTCAAAATCCAGTCCAGATACATGTAAAGAATATAGAACGTAAATATATTTTCTAAAGTACTACAGTATGTGAAATTTATAAATTGTTACATGCTTTCCTAATGCAGCTGGGTGAAGCTTAGTCTCAGATCAGATAGAATCTTTTAGATAAATCATTTATGACTAGATGACTTCTTATCCAAAAGTCAAATATGTGATCATTTACAGAGGTCACTGGCTGTATTCTGCTCTCTGTTCCATAATCAGCTGAAATAAACCCCAGAAGTCCCTCCTGAATGTATGCTCACAGGGTCACAGTATAATAAAATACTGCTCAAATTGTGTTTCAGACAAGGAATGCTTTCCCCAAAAGTGCTCTGGTCTCAGGGACAGGACTGTCAATATGCATTGCAGTGCAAATGGCAAGTATAAAGTCCAGCATTTGGCAGGGAAGTGCCCTGCCCACTTAGTGGCAAAAAGCCCTGCTGTGACACACATTTAACTATTTAAGTGACTTTTACAATGTATATTCTATACTCTTTTTACAGAGTCAAGCTGGGACTTACAACTAAGGCACCTTTTTGACATAGAGGAGAAGTACAAAGAAAAGATTGAAAATTTTGGGAATACAAGCTGATGTTGTGAGATTGTGAAGAAATAACATCAGATTCTCTGGAAATATCCTCAGAAGAATATCTTACCCATGATAATGCAGCCCCCACAATAAGTCCATACCATATTGTCAAAAAAAAACCCAAACCAAACAAAACACCAAAAAAAAGGCTGTAAAAATACACCTAACTGATCACGAAAATACAATAAATGTTCTGTATAAAACCTTACAGAAAGGAATGAGGTTTGGCTTTCCTCTGGAGTTCACTACGAGCAGCAGTGGATCAATCAGTACATCCACCTCTGTTCTGGGTAAGTTCCCCCGTAAGCCTCAGATAATCTGGAAAGAAGTGTTTTATGAAAACATTGGCAAAACAACTGACTAAATAAGAAAAAAATGCAAAATTGGCAACCTCTAATAAAGACTGTTAGACAAACTGAAGTGCAATGACTATTATCAAGCAATTAAGTGGCTACTCCTGTAGCTGTTCCTTTGTTTGGCTGCTTTGTTGAAAGTGATATCATGGAGTCACCACTCTGCTTTGAATTATAGGTTATTACTGGCTGGGTGGAAGAAATGCTGCCACCAAGACAGGTGCCAGCAAGGCAGGGCTGGGCAATTACCATCACACTGGGCAGTAATGAGTACCTGTCACGCTCTCCCAGAAGCAAAAATACAGCTACTTGACGAAAATGCTTACAGTGCTCTGTACCATTATAAAGGACAGAAGATCATCTTCCATCCCCATGGGACTGTCAGCTCCAGGAGCTGCTCTGATGGTGTTTCTCTTCCTTTGGATGAAGAAAACAGAACAAGAGGAGTCACATACATGCAGACTACGGACTTTGACACCAGGACTCAGAGAGGTTGGAGGGCAGTGAAGGTCCTACTGCAGGAGCCCTCAGCCAACGTGTTGCCAGGTCCTGCCTGGAAGGACAACACACTTTCCACTGCTGGGGTCCTTGTTTCTTCCAAGGTGTTATTATAAACATATTTTGTCAGGTCACTCCTCAAAAAGGGACACTCTATAGGCTCTAAAGAGCAGAAGAGAATGAGAGGCGGTTCATGATAAACCAATTTCCAACTCTTCAAGTTAATGATTTTAGCAGGAGAACCAACTGCCACGTGCCCTTTCCACCTATTCTGTATAGAATCTTAGTACATATTCCTCAGCCTGGTCCCATGTCTGTGCTGTCATTGTATCCTTGTGTTCTTCACTGTGGGCAAACATTCAGCGCCATTTTCAAAAGTCTTCACTTTTTTTATTTAAATTGAGGAAAATAATGTACAGCTAAAATAGTACCTTGATAATGAAAAAATAAAGACAATAATATCACCGGGGCAACAAGTCACAAGGTTTGCCTAATCAAATACCTCAAATGAGGAGTTCAAAACTCATCTCAACCTTAAAAATCTTTTAAAACGAGTTTTAAAATAATGCCATGTTCTAAATAAACTGGAAGAGTCATGGTCAATTGACAGACTACTATGGAGCTTGAAAGATAGGGTTAAATTTATCAGATGTTTTGCTCATGGTGCCTAGACTAATAGCTGTCTTCAGAATGGTATTGGCTTTAAGCAGTCATGGACAAATATACATTGCCTTAGCTGTTATGACATATCTTTCGTCCCAAGGAAATGATAAATTAGCTAAGTAGTCTTTAAGATAAGTGTCATATAGGGCCTAACCAAGATCCCTTCTCTCACTCTTAAACACACTTTACTGATGACCTGTGTGTACATATACTAAAGAAATCCTTAGAGATATTTCAGGTAAGAGCTTCAAACTACATCCACCTACATTCCTCCTTGAGCTGTGCAAAATCTGAGGATCTAATATTGCTACAATTATAAACTCCAGCCTAATCTTCTAATCTTGTCGGAGGTAAGGAGTGCTATTCAGGAGCAGGTGTGGTCCCGGGCAACCACACATGGTTGTGACCATATCAGGAGTGGGTGTCAGACTGGTCCATGCTTATAGAAAGTCTGTGGAGCCCTTTCCTCTCTTCTCCTTCTTCCCAGTTCATGGTCTGCTCATTTGCCCTCAGCAAAATCTCCTGAGAACCTTTGTTACCTGCAGGTTATTAATGTGGCACATGAGCCACATGGGCGATCACACCAACACCATGAAAATATGCCAGCAGAAAATGGGATCTAAAAGCTTCCTAAGGTAGGAGTCCTACCTCCTAAGGTCCAGGGGGGTGTGTTCAAAGAGCAGAGATCCCAAGGTGATCCCTCACCTCTACAGCTCCTGCTGGGCTGCTCCTCCTGCCCTTGGCAGCTGCACTTGGGAACTGAAGCACAGCCCTGAGGCAGAGACCTGCCTGCCAGAGCAGGACTGGCTGTTCCACGGGAGGGATGCAGATGGGCTGTGGAAAAGAGCCTTGTGCTGTCCTTTACCCACTGTTTCCCATGCTGACCCCTCTGCAGCCATGGCCTGTCATGTGCCACCTATTCTGCAGCTCTCTGAGGAGGAACCAGGATGCTGAGCTGGGCTGTAGTGAGTGTGACAAAACTCCCAGCCTGGTCATCTCTGGAAAGTGAAGTCTCTGTGTGTGCCTTTGTGTGTGTGTATTGGGGAGAGTTATGTTCAGGGCACTCAGAAGAAACACATAAGAGCCCTCCAGAGTTTATGGGAGGTGCCTTTGGCCTCAGTGAAAGAAGGAACTGGTAGCATTAGGAGAGGGTAAGTACTCTGTTGTTAAGGAATGGTGGTGGGATTGTTTATTTTTCCTCCCATAAACGTTTTTTTTAAGGTCCTAATGGAAACAAAGCAAAGTATTATTCCTCTAAAAGCACTGTTCTTTAAGTAAACCAGACTCACTACTTGAAACATTCCAATGACATATGGTGGCAGCAGGGGCATGGCCGAGATGTGGATGGGTGAGGTATCACCGAGATAAAGACCCACACACAGAGACAGAGGTACAAGGTGTGAGGAGAGGGACACGTGCCCCAGAGAGAAGCAGGACACAAAACAGCATGTTCTTCTAGGGGTGCAAATCTATCCCTTTGATAGTTACCTTCAACAACCTTACTATTCCAGAGATCAAACTGAAAGATGTCAAACCCTACCACAGTCCAACTCCAGAAGTCCAGAGAGCTCTCCCATGTCCTGTTGGCTGTAGAGGAGTCGTGTCCTCCTTGAACACCTTCAGACACCTTTGCTGGCATCAGCACCTGCACCTCAGCTCTCTGAGCTCAGTGTGCCAGAGCCAGGGCAGGGCACAAGCTGCTGTCTGTGGCACCAGTCTCCCAGAACAGCAATCACTGCTGTGGGGCACCAAAACACAGCCTTCCCTGCTCTTGTGAGAGGGAATTTTTTGACCATATTCCACCTGGCTGAGCTCATGCCAGTGGAGCCCCGTGCTGCAATAGATGTGTAGCTTTTAGTTTTTACTCTTTTTTTTTTTTTGGTAAATTATTTTCTCATCTCTTTATTCTCCTCCATGACCTGCCACACATGTGTATTATACCTGGGCTGTGGTTTCTGCAGTGGCACTGGGGTTTATTAGACCTCAAAAGAAGGGAATGGAAAGAACCCACCTGTGTTTTGCACATGAAAAAGGGAAAATGAGTCCACAGCTGTCTTTCTCCAGCTGATAATGCAGACAAATGGGGGCTATTTGCTATGCAGTTCATTACTGGCAATAACAAATTGGTATACTTATCATCAATTTAAATATAAAGTGGTATATATTTTTCTACAGGCTTTGCAGGTTTCTAGATTGGAGTATTCACCTGAATTTGTTACACTTCATTACCCTGCAAACTTTCCTGTCTTCCCTGCTGCCTCTTATTTGCATCTCACTGCTTCTACAGTATGTCTTCATCTGGTAAAGATGAATGCTAATCTAGACTCTTTATTTCTTCCTCTCTAGTGGTTTATTGCTGCTCCCAAATACCCTGGCTTCTTTCTACATCATGGATTTGGGATTTGAGTGATGGGAAAGGAACAGGGCAGGGGTACACCCATACATGGACACACATCCATACTTTCTTCTTTGTCTTCTAGTTTCTTAACTTTTCAAAGTCTGTTCAGAATTTAGGCAAGCTAGAAATACAAAATTATTGTCTAAAAAGAGAGTTTCCCATGCTATTTCTTGCCTTAATGCAAGATTTTGCATAAAATTATCATATTTGGGTCTTTTTTTGTAGTTTTGCCATCTTTTGGGTGACAGGGTGGTCTGCAGAAAAAAAAGCAACAGCATGTTTTGGGAAAGAAAATAGCCTTAGGAAAGTACATATGTGATTTCAAGGCAGTTACATCTAAATCCCTAGGAGCTTAAAATAAAGTCATCCCTGGCATAGATGGTGTGGTGGGCAGAGTGCAGGTTACATGTTCTAAGTGACATGACATCTTTGCTCTGTCAAATGGGCATTATGGTATGGCCCTCACCTAAAAAGGCAGATACAATGTAATAAGCACGTGGGCTGTGCCTTCACAATGGTTCAGTGTGATATGTGTCATAATTCCTACATTCTATACTCAAATTCCATAATGACCTAAAAAGACATATAGGAAAACACTTTCTTTCCTTGCAAGTTCTGTTTCCCAAATGGGTTCTTCATGATGAAAACCCTGCCATTGGCCAAGGTGGAAAGATGTAAATCATATAGCACCACACGTTCCAATGAACACAGGCGTGCAAGGTTTTGATGTGATTATTCCTTTGTTAAAATGCACTACCCTGCAGAAAAACGGCAGAAACACATCGAAAAGACCAGAAATAATTTACTTCTGTCCTACAGAGAATTGCCGAGCTGTAACAGACCTAAATATCTCAAATCCTGCAGAGCTGCTTTTCGAGGTTCTGCTGTTTGGGCATTCAACGATATCATCACTCTTCTTATGACATTATTCTGAGAATTTATTTTTTTCTCCAGAAAACCCTTTGACGTTGGCAGTAAAGCCAGACAGATCAACTGTCTGGTTACCTTTAGAGCTCCATCACTAACAAACCTGGAAAACAAAACCCTGGGCAGCATGAATGCCTGTAACATTGTCAATACTTCTCCCTCCTGCCCTCTCTAGCTTCACCCAGCTGTTTTAAATAGTGAGGAGAAATTAAAATTCTTAAAGCCTTGCAGGATGTTTGGATTTCTGCCCTTTATTTCCACTTATATGCGCCATAGCTTGAAAATTTGCCCGTGATTTATAAATTCCCTGTTCAGTTCTCTTTTTAAAAGCAGCGACAAGGAATCCCGGCAAAGAAAATGATCTGGTGTTGGCTTTACCCCTTGCCAAACTGCCGCTCACAGCCCTGCCCGTGTGGATCGTCCCGGGCTTGGCGTTTTCTTGTGCCCGATGACATTATGCAATTACACGATGATAAACATCATTCGGGAATACAAATGCGAGAGGTAAACAGCTCGGGGCTCTTTATTAGTTTATTCCAGGCGATCTTTCTTGTTTTACTGCGGGGCTCCTCCCCCTTTTACAGTTTTCTGCTTTTCTTTACTAATTCTAGTGATTTGAGAAATGACCTTTAACCTACGCAGTTTGCAGACTCCTAAAGGGGATAATTGAAATGCCACAGTAAACCAAAGGCAATAAAATATTATTTACTAGGCATAAAACTAAGGTTGGTCTTCTTAAAGGAACGAACAGCTCCCTTATTCCTTCCCCCTCCCCGGACCTGGTGCTACACCTAATTTATAAATTCCTCACCAGGCGTCCCGAGGAATGAACAGCAACCCGGGAAGTGAGAATGCCTAACGGAAAGGCTCTTTGGATATTAGAGAGTAAAGAAACCTGCCCGCAGGGATGCCGTGGCATCGGACCCCGCCGGGGCGCTCAGGTGTCGCAGAGTTCCGGGCCGAGGGGGCTACTCGATGCGCTCCCGTTCCGCCCCGCTCCCCGCCGCTCGGCCCCCAGCACCGCGCCCCTCTCGGCGGCCCCTGCAGCGCGACTCCTCCCGGGCGGGCTCGGGGGGAGCGGGGCGGAGGGGGAACCGTGGCGATCGGGGCCTGGCGGGGGCAGCTGGCCCGTTCGGCCGCCGCTGGTGCGGCCGGAGGCTGCGCTTACCTGGCGGGCAGCGCCCCGTCGGGGCGGACGAGCTCTTAGCTCGGTAGCAGGTGGGCAGCGGCAGCAGCTCGGGCCGGCCGGGATGTGCCTTTTACCCCATCGGCCTCCTGAAGAGATTTTATTTGCACTGGAATGGCTTTGAAGGAGTGAATGCATTTATTGATAGCCGAGCTGCTCTCGCAGCCTGGTTGGATTTCCCAGGGCTGCTTTGATAATGTGCCCCCTCCCCCGCATCCCCCCGCGGACCCACAGTCGCAGACGGATACGGGGGAAATTCTGCGGAGTTATGGTACGGCTGCGGGAATGCTCCCATTTCCTGTGCTTGGGTGCGCACGAGACGGGAGAGGTGCAATAAAAAGCAGAGGGCTGCAGAGCGGGGAAAGAGCTCGGAGGTGCAAAGGGTCCGCGAAGCCCCCCTCCCCAGTAGCTCTCATTGGGTCTTACTTGATTTAACGCAGTTTTGTCAACTCGCCAAATTTACAGCGGCAAAAAACCTCCGTAGAAGGAGGAACACGAGCCGTCGAGGTCCCTCGGTCACCCCTTTGGCAGGCGGCACACGCGACCGCTTCGGCGCCTCGGAGCATGCGACAAGCAGGACTTGTCCCTGAGCCGCCGGGCAGGAGCGCCGGGCCATGTGCGCCGCACATTGCGAGCACATGTGTGCGAGGGGGAGCCCCGCGGGGCCGGCCCGGCACAACCCGCGTGCCCAAGTGGGTATATATGTGTGAACACGTGCGTGTACGGGTGTGTATAGGTGTACGTAGGTGTATCTGTGCCCCCGTGCCGGCCCAGGACACGCAGCCTGCCCTGCGGGAGGGGCCGTGCACCCCAGCACGCACCCCGCCGGCCGGGATGAGCGCACGGGGCTCTGCTGTGCAGGAAGAGTTTGCGTTCGCGGGGCCTCACGCCGAGCCTGACCAGCGAGAACGTCCCGGTGATGAGCGACCCAGCGTAGCGGACGGAACGGGAAGGTGGCCGGCAGAGCTCGCCGCCCGCCCCGGGGCTGCGCGGGGTCCCGCTCGCTGCCGTACAGCTTTAAAATCCAGCCCCGTCTGCAATAGGCCGGCCCTGGGCGCATGCGCTGCCCAGAAAGTTTTCCAGCTGCCGTTGGCTCTCTAACTTTTTTTTTCTTTTCTTTCTTTTTTTTTTTTTTCTTTCGCAGTTTTAAGCAGCGGGGTGAAGAGGAGCGAGGGAGAGACGCGGGGGGAGCGGGGCCGGCTGCAGCGGGCGGGGGCAGAGCCCCGCGGAGGAAGGGTCGGCTGCCGCGACGCCGCCTGCCCCGGCTTGCTCTCCCGGCTCTTCTCCCGCGTATCCCGCTCCCCGGCGCTGGGCGCCTCTGGCACCGATGGATTGGGGGAGCCGCAGCTCCTGAAGCCCGGACTGCTCCCCTCCCCCTGCTCCTGCTCGCCTTGCAGGATCAGTCGCCCCGTAAGACAGACACACGCGTGCACAGCCCCCCTCCCCCTTTCCCGCTTGTGCAGAAACTTCTTTTTCTGTTTGGGCTTTTTCTTCTCAGTGTAAAATGGAGGGAGCCGGCCCCGGGATGGCTCTGCGGCGGCGGACCCCCAGCTCTGCACCGCCCAGCCTTTAAGCAAGTGAAGGGGGGCGGGCAGGGGGGAGCCCTGCACCCGCTCGGCTCCATCGTCCCCCTCGCGCGGGCCGCTCCGCGCCGAGCTGCGGAGGGGGCGGTCGGCGGCCCGAGCGCCGGCGGAGCCGGGTGGGAGCTTGGGGAGCCCCGCGGCGGCACCACCTGGGCTGGTGGGACGGATCGTCGCCCGCGGCGCTTTCGCTGCCGCTTGTGAAGATTTTTATTTGCTTCCGCACAATCACGCCCACGGGCGCTGTGTGCGTGTGTTGGGCTGGCTTTTTTTTTTTTTTGTTTTTTTTTTGGCTTTTTTTTTTTTTTTTTTACCTCCTTCTTCTTCTGCTGGTGGAAAGCCCCAATTACTGCGATTGCTGATGGACCTTGGAAAGAAGGCTGCACTGGTGCCCCGCTCCGCAGTCGGACACGCTCGGTTTGTGCCGGACAGGGCGGCCGCTCGCCCGCCGCCCCCCGCCAGCTCCGCGGGCCCCCGCGCTCCCCCGGCCGCGGCTCGGGACGATACCGCCCGGCTCCTGCGAGCCAGGATTTTACTTTCGTCTCGCCGTTTCTCCTCCTGCTCCGCTTGGATTACTTGGCTGCTCCCGCTCGGCGGTCCCGCGCGATGGAGGTGAGTCCGCGCGGGGCTCGGGGGCTCCGCGCCGCGGGCGCGCAGGGTGGGCTGCGCTCGGCGGGGTGCGGGGCCCCGGCGGGGCGGCCTCTCCTCCCCTCCTCGGCTACCGCCGGGCGCTCCCACCTCTCTGCTCTCACCCACCGCGGAGAGCGCTGCTCCCCACTTGGGAAAAGCTCTCGTATTCCCTGGTTTTCCTTCTCTTTTTAAATTTCCCCCCGAAGAGAGGCTGCCCGCCGCAGGGACACTTGCTGGGCTCGCTCTGCCCGGCGTGTCCCGGTGCATCTTTCTGGCAGCTGCTTCTAACGCGAGTTTAAAGACATCTGTCCAAACTTCCCAAACTTTCCCGAGGAGGATCGCTATGGAGGAGCCCAACGTAGGCGCTAATGGTGGCCTGTACCTTTAAGGAGAGCTGGCTGGGGGCCAGCGGAGGACCCGGAGTCAGCCCCCCCCCCCCCCCCCCCTTTAATTTTATTCTCAGTTTCTGGAGATTATCACTCTGCATCTGCAGCGGGTCCCGCCTGGGTCAGCGCGGAGGAGCGCGGCTCCTGGGGTCCCCTTTGCGCTGCGAGGACTCCATGTTGGAAAGGCTGTTGGCTTTTTGTTGTTTGTTTGTTTTTAATTGTCAATTGTATGGTAAATGGGCTGCGCTCGGAGGGTCACGGGGAGTTCAGCGGGGCCGAGGAGCGAGGCTGTCCCCGGGCGCCGAGGGAAGGACACGATGTGCCTTCACCCCCGGGAAAACACCCCCTCTGCGCCTCCAGTGGGGAGAGCTGGGCCGGGACCCGAGCAGTGCCTTTCTCTGCAAACGTGAGCCGTGGTTTCGCTCCTCCAAATGGCTGTGAAGGCGCAGCGGGGAGCAGGGGGCGGCCGGGGGTCCCCGCGGAGCCGCTGCGCTTCCCGCGGTTTACAGCCTCCCGGAGCCGGGCTCTGGATGCCGCCTGCCCGCTGGTAGTGCTCCTAGAAAACCAGATGCCTTCGCAGGCTTTCCAGACACCCCGTGTAAAACAGGATCAGAGGCGATCCCGCGGTGCAGGATCTGTAAAAGCCTCTCTTTTCATCTCGGCAAGGAGCGCGGGCTCCGCATGGGGTGCGTTAAATACCAAAACCCAGACTCCGCGGCCCTACAAAGTTGAACACGGTGCCTCACACTCCCGATCTCCAGCGCTCCATACTGCTGGGCAGTCTGCCTTTTTTTTCCTTTTTTTTTTTTTTACTGTTGGCTTTTTTTTTTTTTGTGTTGTTTCTGATGGCACCTTGTCAGCTGCTGCGTGCAGAAGGGCCGGGCTGGAGGGGCCTGGTCCGTCCGCGGTCCCGGGCGCAGGTGCCTCCTGCGCCTCGCTGCTCGGCGCAGTGTCCGCGGGCGGGGAGGGCGATGGCAGCGGGGCCGGGCGCGGGAGGTGCCGTNGCGGCGAGCCAGGCCGCCCCCTGTTGGGAGCGGGCCGCCAGCGCTCCCGGGCCGCCGCCGCGGGGCTGGGGGCACGGCCAAGCTCGGGGGCACCCGGGCTCTTCAACGGGGCAGTGGCCTTTGGCCCCGCCGATCGGGTCTTGCAACGGGGACTCCCGGCACTGTTCCGGTCACCGGCTCCCTCCGCGCTCGCTCGCCCGCCCCGCCGGAGGCAGCGCGGTGTGCCCGGGCTCAGCGCTGGCGCGGGCGGCTCCACAGCTGTTGGCGTCCCGCATGGGCACCGGCGTCTCCGACCTCCTCAGGGCTCGGGCAGTTTCGTGGCGCTTCTTTGTTATTATTATTTTTCATTATTTTAAGAAGTAACAGATGAAAAAAGCCCAGCGCGTTGTGCGCTGTTGGGTGTCGCGGCTTGCGCAGCGCACACCTCGCTTCGCCTCGTCCCTCGCTCACTACGCCCTCGGCGTTCGCACCTTTGCCGGGACTGAGCCCCAGTGAGACGGGCGGGCTCTTTCTGCTGCAGGAGACCGGCCCCCATTTACCCACCCCCAGCAGTGGGCAGTTGGGGGAGCTCAGCTCCCCCGGGCAGGGGATGTTTAACCCACACGGCGCAGGGAGGCTTCGCCCCCGGGCTGCAGCCCCGGCGCAATGTCGGGGAGCGGCGCGTGGGGTTCCCCACGCTGCGGCAGCTTCCCCGCGTGTGCCCGGGCAGGTTCCGTGTCCGGCCCTGCTGCCAGCGCTCAGCTTCTCCCGGCCCTTCGCAAACAGAAATAAATTAGAATTAAGAACACCTTCAATTCAGCGTTAAGGGCCTTTGGAGAATGAACAGGGAATAGGGAGCCCCCAAGTGTCGAAATGTCCTTTTTTTTTTTTTTTTTTTTTTTTTTTTTTTTTTTTTTTTTGTCCTTCCGAGGGGAGGGGAAATAAACCCCGGGAATGGCTCTGGGGAGCGAGTGGGAGAGTCCCGTGTGAGGACCAGACGGTGATCGCGGGACCTGTCGGGGGAAGCGTTTGACTTCCAAGACGGCAGCCCGGTTGTTGCAGGGTCCGGGTCGGGACGCAGAGCCGCTCCTTGTCGCTCCTGGTACCTCCTGGGGACGGTACCGGCCCTGGGGCTGCCGTCGGGGCAGTCACCGCGGTGCCAGCGCGGAGCTCGGGGCTGCCTCGGCGACCGCGGAGGCCGAGATGTTTTAGGGGACGGCGGGGAAGGGCAAGGACCGGCCGCATCGTCCCCGGGCGGGAGCCCTCGGGCCCCCCGCGGAACCGACCCCTCGAGGCACCGGCCCCCCTTCCCTCTCGGGCTCGCTTTGCAAACCTGAAGCCGCCTTTAGCCAGCCGTGAGCCTTTCGTGTCCCCGGCGCGGGCAGCGATGGGGTAATGCCCGGCCTTGGGCCCGCGGGTCGCTGTAGCCCCGGAGCAGCGGGGATGGGGTCCCGTGTCCGGAGCAGCTGTCCCGTCCCGTCCCGTCCCGTGCCGTGCCGTGCCGCGGCGGGCGGGGTGCGGGAGCGGCGGGGCCGGGGCAGAGG
>VZRF01010024.1:641594-845812 GCA_013396875.1 Vireo altiloquus
GAAAAAAAAAAAAAAAAGAAAAATATAAAGGTTGCAAAGAGAAGTGCCTGGAAACCCTCTCTGCGTCCATCCCAGAACTGTGTGAGGCTTATATTTTTGGCAATAATGGGGGAGAATCTGAGAATATTTATTTTACAAAGTTGAAAAAAAAGTTGACTTTTCTTACAAACAATAGAGTAGTTTCGAGGGGAAAATCCAACATATCCTAATTTAGATCCATGGAACGTAATACATGTGCAGTAGGCAGAGCAACCATGTAATGTGCTTGGGATGTTAGAACAATCCTTATGGATGTGAGGAACACACAGACCTGTCCGCGACTTTTAGGTTCAGACACTAGAAGTTCCTAGAATAGGGTGTATAAAGCTGTTCAGTGCGTGTAGGGCTCTGTAAATAAGGGGTATGTTCATCACGAGGTGCGGTGTCGGTTGCCCGCCAAGTGTCACCGGAGGGCAAAGAGCAAAGGATCAGAAAGGCTTCAATTGCGCTGTCCCTGAGTCACTGGGGCTGGTTCCAGAACCGAGCAAGACAGGAAAAAAGAAAAAAACAAAAAACAACCCAGAAAAAAATATCTGCCTTGGTGAATAATAAAGATATTCTTCAAGGCAGAGTTTGGCCTCAGTAGTGAATTGTGACGTTCGAGTGTCTCATCTGCTGGAGCAGCACTTCCCTGCTGCCGGGTGTGGAGCAGCCCGGGGCAGGCTGCCCGGAGCACTGGAGCTGGGCAAGGCTTGCAAACAGCTTTGGTTTCCCAGCCTGGAAAGCCCATGGAAAATAAGAGTTCCCCAAATTTGAAAATGCCTTAAAATGGTGTAATAGCTGGCTGTCTTTCAAAACACAGCTTGACAAATAAGTCCTCTAATTTTATGTGAGAAAATAAATCATTAGATATCCGCTCTTGGAATGATTGATTTTTATTTTTTTTTGCAGATTTTGGGAACGCTTTCACTCAAGGAGACAATAGTTTAATATTTTAATAACATTAACTGACTATTATAGTTCAATGAAACGTCGCAGCAATACCAAATTTATCATCCTATGTCTTTAATACACATGCTTTAGATAATATATCGCAGATATACACTACAACTGTTCAGACTATACTCGAGCAATTACATATATATATGGGAGAACTGTGGTCTCTGGTGTCTGATACTTCAAAGCTTTTTGTACATATATATTTTAATGATTTAGAAAATAATAAAACATCTAAATTAAAGGGGCAGTTCATCCCTTATTTTCTTTTTCAGATCTCTTCAGGTGTTTAGATTGATTCTAAGCTTTTGGTGGTTTTTATTTTTTTAAATTTTTTTTAAGAACTTTTAACATTCAAAAGTTTTAAGGATAATCGCAAAGAACTAAGCCTCTTCCCAATTTCAGGACTTCCTGGGGTGATTGGCAGAGGCAGCACCCTGCACTTGCATCGATACCAGTCTGGAGATCGCTTTCATTCCACCCTCACATTAAGGGCATTATTAATTATTGCTGAAAGGAGACACCTTCCAACTCCAAAATGTGCTGCATTTGGCCCTTGCTTTGCAGTTTTTGAACAGAAAATTGTTATTGGTCAAACAACACGTGTTCCCCCCATGCTGTGTAGTTACACAGGATTTCATCTCTGGTTCAGGTGCCACTTTCAAACTCAGTCCCATCCAGCAAGTTAAAGGAAATGGTTTTGCAGATACCAAGTGAGGAAAACCTTTCACTTTAGCCTAGTTGTACTAAAGCCTTGACTTTTCACAAGCTTTTAAGCTGTATCATTAAATTCATCTTGATCATTTATCAGCTTCTTAATGGCTCTTTATTGCTCTTAATTTATTGTACAAGGACATATTTACCCCTCATCTTCAGATGTTTGCAAAGAATATCTTTAAAGTAAGAGAAATAAATAAAGCACTAGTTCATTGAATATGTCACTTTGGTTTTTATTGTACAAAAACCATGATCTTTTTTTTTCATTTGCTGAATCACCTCGTGTTCCTTTTTAGTGACTTCTGTCTGAGCAGAACTGAATCTCATGATCCTAGCTATTAAAACCCTATTTAATGTAAAATATTTTACTTGTCATTCAGATATGTAAATCTTCTATGTCCTTTCCTCTGTTCTGTACATTTAATGTACATATTTCTGTCTTGTGTGATTTGTATATTTCACTGGTTTAAAAAAAAAAAAGGATTATGCCATAATTGAAGATAGACTATAAAAATAAAACTTTGGTTGTATATTGGGAAGTGGTTTTAATTATCTTTCAGAAGAGGATTTGTTAAGACAATGAGCAGAGTTGATTTTTAAATTTACTGCATGGTAAAGCAGGGAAGTGTTTGTTGGCCGAATATACAAAGTACGTTTTGAAGTTTTATTTCAATATTAAGAAGACTTACAGATGTAACTACTTCTTAAGTAGAAGGGGGAAAAAGCCCATAACCAAAAAAACACACCAAAAAATCTCTCCCAAACCCCTGTGACTCTGAGCTGGGAAGCATTTTTGAGATGGGTAAGTACAAAATTGTCAGTGGACAGGGACCTGGGTGTGCTTATGGCTCCCAGGGCTGCCTGCAGGGAGTCAGGGGCAGCTTCCTTCAGTAATTCCAGCAGGGGCAGCAGGATCCTGGAGTGAGCAGAGGTTTCCAGCAGGAAAAGCCCCCGTGCTGGGTTTGTGTGCTCTGGGTGTGGAGGGGGTGGTTCCCCCACATCGCTCTGACTGCGCTGGATGGAGCTGCAAGGTGGAAGCTCTCCAGAACCTGAGCATGAATGAATGGAAGAACCTTTAAAAAAAGCCAGGAAGGCAAAGTGCAATGAAGGATGAATGAAGTATTCGTATTAAGGAGGTAAAGCAGAAAACAAAAATTAATATGAACCCCAAGCTTTTAGCTTTTTGTTTTGAGACTGGCTTGTCTTTGAACTGATTTCTTAAGTCATGATTTTTTTTTTTTTTTTCTGTAGGTAACTTGATGTTTTAGTGGCCTGTCTTTACCTCTTCTCCTCCCTTTTTTTTTTTTTTTTTTTTTTTTTTTTGTTCAAGGTTAACCTTCTAACATATCGAAACTCCTTCTGGCTGCCAAGAATGTATTATCCCACAAACCAGTAGACCAACATCGTGTGTTTAAAATAGCGATTCTGGGCAAATGCGACGTTCTGTGGTCCTATTACTGACATCTGGTTCAGTTTTCCTCCACTTGTATATTGACCAGTATTCTTTATTGCAAAAACACAGCCCCTATTTAGGAAAGTCAGCATTTTTTTGGACTGGATTGTATTCAAGCTCTTCCCAATAACAGAAAAGTTACCAAAAAACTTCTTTATTGCCAGCAGTAAATAATCTGTTTTCAAAATAGTCATTATGGGCTCAGATACAAGAGAGTTGTTTTTAATTTGCACCAAAGTTTATCTGTTCAATTTTGTTAAAAATGCTGTTTCAGAATCTTGGTTTTTTAGTAATATCTTCAAATGTTTGTGTTTGGTTATGGCTTTGCCAATACCGGGATTCACTCTGTTTTTGCAAAGTGCCAAAGCCCTCAGGTGTTACCAGGAAGTGCACCAGAGATAAGAGACTTGAAGAAGAGAGTGGCAGCTTCAAGTCAGGCACTACATGCAGGATACAAGCTAAAATCCTTTTTTTCTGAAGGGTTTGTTGGATAGGATGATCTTAGAAAGATGATAGAAAACTTGTAGAAATTGGTACTGAAGCTGACAGAAAGGCTGCTTCCTTTGTGTAAGAAGTTTTGAGGAATAATATCTAAACCATTAGGATATCCTCTGTAATAGCATGGTTTTGGTGACCAGGAAAAATGTCTAGTTTTTTTCTTCTGGACTATATGCTAGAGGAAACTGAGAACAACGAGGAAAAATGAAGCTCTCTTAAAAATATAGGTAAGTATCTTAATGTAAAGCTTATGTATGTACTTGCTGACTTTGGTAGTCTTAAAACTGTTTATCTATTATTGAAGTCAGTTTAGAAGGCAGAACAAATCTGTTCTTTTGCTTTTCAAACTGTGTTTTAAAATCCTCAAGGTGGGGGGGGGGGTTAAAAAAAAATAAAAATCTTTCTTCCCTACTCCAGACTCTGGTATGTCTGTTTATGTTGCAGCGGGATAAAGGATCCACGCAGGAGCACAGTGAGAGGTTTGTATGTGAAATGTTGTTTTCTTTAAAGGTGTGATTAAAAAATCCAATCTGTCTCATGCTCTGCTCTTATATGAGATTGCGTGTGTGCATTTGTATATACTCTGCTGGTATTTTCCAATTGTGTTGGCCAAATTCTGCTTTTAGTTATGGTTAGGCATCTCTCCTGACTCTGCTGGTGTCATATGAGCCTGACATTTTTCGACCAGACATGAAGGCCCCTGTGCTCAAAGAGAATGCATATGAAATATATCAGCCTTTCTTCTGCTGGCTGGTTGTTTAAACATGGGTAACTGAATTATTGTGAAACAAATTCTGGGACTGCAGCTGCAAAAGCAGTAATACGGTATATTCGTAGTGATGTTTCTACGCCATACCTCCTAATTTCCCAGTTGATTTCCAGTGCAGACAGAAAGTCTAGAATGCATGTGGTATGTTCCTCATCATATATTTTATAAATGTAAAATAATGATTTGTCAATTACTGTTTCTATTATAGAGATAAAATGAGATATTTCGGGCTCTCCTGATTTGTTGACAGCCCCTTACCTTTGGCTGCATGAAGCTCTGCTGGCTCGGAGCAGCATGAGGTGAAGCTGCTTTTGGGAACGTCTCTGAGGGCCGTGCAGTGTGGATATTGGTGCTCTGATTGCTTTTGTAGCCAGTGTTGGTTTACCTTGTGTTGTCTTTCCCAGCAGTCCTGCTTTCTCAAATGGTAATTGAACAGCAGCAGTCAAAATACTGCGCTGACGGAGAACCTCTGGCCACTCCATGGGCAGTTATTCAAACACTTTCTGAACCGGTTTGACCCATTGCTGATTTATTCCAGATACATTGCGAGGAATTTAAAAAATGCAAACTCTAGTGTAGAGTTCATAGCATGGCTCACAGTTCTTTTTGGTTTTGTTCTGTTTTCATAAAGCAGTCCATACCAACCATCCATCTTTTTTTAATTTTTCTTTTTTTTTTTTTTTTTCCAAGTCGTTTTCTTGAACACCCTGAGCAGAGGATGCGGTCCCCACAATAAAAGGTGATAATTTCTGCGCCGTTCCTCCAATGACTCCCAGACCTCAGTGGCAGGTTCCATGGCAAGAACCACTTCCAGAAACCACCCATCCCTCAGGGTTTCCTCTTGCTTCTCCCAGGCAGTTGTTAGCAGAGTGCAGCAGCTGCAGCTTGTCAGTCTTAAAAGCATTGGCTGCTACTTTCTGCTGCTGCTTTCTGCCTCTTTTGCCCAGGGAAGCAAGCCCATCTCCTGGTAGGTTTTCCTGTTGTTTTTCATACAGAAAATTGCAACTTTACACAGCTTTTCTCAAGTGTGGGCTGGGATTTACTTTCCATGACTATTGATCTCAGAAGAGCTAATGCTTAGTAGGCAAATAGTGCTAGGGCTTCTCAAGTATCTCTTTGCTTTGTAAATCAGCAGCCTTGGAGGAGTAAAGGGTAATCCCTGAGCAAACGTGAACTGGCTGTTACCTGGGGCAAGGAGGCTGAGGTCATTAATGTTATAAAATACTGTTCAGATGTATTTTTGTGCTTTTCTTTGGGCCAAAGGATTCACAGCATGAAGAAGAAAGGTGTTACTCAGTGAGACGTTAACTGGTAATACTTGAAGAAAATGAAGAAAAAAGATCAAGTTATGGTGTGCAAATTCATTGACTTTCTTAGCAATCTCCACTGGTGTTGATTGCCATTCATATAAAATTGAAAATATGTGTGTTTCTGCATTTATGCTTTCTGGATGAAGGTAATTCCTTGATATTTTCATCTTACATTTGTGGGTAAAGGGAGTAAGTAAATTGAATTTGAAGACTTAAAAAAACTAGAAGTAAAACCATAGTCTAAGAAACAGCTCCAAAAAAACACTATGGAGAAAATGAGCTGTGCAAGATGCAGCAAATACTTTTTTTTTTTTTAAGATTTACTGTTGCTATAGATGTCAAGCAGGCAAATGGTTGCTAGTGTCAAGGACAGGATGTCCATTTTAAGCCGTAGTGGCAATTGATTTATATATGTACAAGAAGGCAAAATCCAATGACAGGATTCTGGGAGCAATTCCTTGGTAGTTATATGCATTATATGGAATGCTTGCTCCTTGTGACCTCTGGCAATCCTCAGTAAGCATGATGACATGCTTGTACTTGCAAATAGGTGATAAGATTTTCTAAAAAGTTTGTTAAAGTATTATGATTTACATTGAATCATGTATATATATATGGATTTTTTTCCAACAGTCTTCTATTTTATGTGGGAATCTGAATAGCTGATGGGTGAGGGTGCAATGTCTTGGCATAAGCAGCAGCGGTACACAGCCTAGGGAATGGGAGGTGGAAGTTTATTCCTCCTGATGTTGTCTCTTGTAAAGAGACAGTGTTGATTCTGCATAGCAGATGCTTTGGAAAAGAATGACAGTAGGACTTCATGAATGGAAGACATAATTCATTCATAGTAAGTACAAGGTCTGATGTACTCCTATTGCCTTTGCCATGTCATTTGCATGCAATATATATTTCTATGTGAGCATGTCAAAGTCTAAGATCTTTGCTCAAACGTAAGGACTTTATTACAGCAGATTAAAAGCAGAATAAGCTCTAATGAAGCCAGATGTAACAGGAACTGAATATGTCCCTTGTTCTTACATTCTGGTGGATTTTGTTGTTACCTTGTTAGGATTCAAACCTTGTCTTCAGGATTTGGCTGACTAAAATGATAGATTAGTCATTGTGGAGGATATTATGGATAATACATCACATTCCTTTTTTTTTTTTTTTTTAAGGGATGATAGATACCTTTTCTGGAGGGCATTTTTATCATAGAATCTGCTTTAATTTTTAATATATTTTCTGATCCTCCCTGTGGTTAAAGAATATGTGGAAACATCTATGCCTTTTGTAGACTGTCATCTCTCATGTCTTGTTGTCCTCCTTGGTGGTGTATATTTTGAATACATTAAGTTACTATGGCTTTACTTTTTTAAAGTCTGACTCTTGAAAGTACAGATCTTGCCAGACCCCTGGCTTGTGGACCTTACTGCACGAGGTCTGTTGCCAAGTTTAGTGGAACCACATAGCATAAATAAAAGTGGCAAAATTTAAAACATTTATGGGAAGAGCCAGCTTGACTGTACATTTTAAAAATCTAGGCAAGCAAGATTAGAAAAAGATAAGTTTTCTTTGTCTTATTCTCATGAAGAACTAAAGACACCTATCTTCCATGCCCAGGTAAACTTCTGGAAGGAATAAAAGACCAGTGTCAAATGGTAGCCAACTCTTTCCCTCTACGTCATGATCCTAATGTACTTTTATTATACTTTGAGATCCTAAGGCAATGTTGATCTGCTACATGATTATATAATGCTCCAGGACACCTGTGTAAATAGCAAACAGAGAGGCTTTTTATAGATACTAGATCTTAGATAAGTGACTCTAAGAAGTAATATAGGATCCCAGCTGTAACCCCCTGCTATACATACCATGTATTTTTGGTTGGTTGTTTATTATAAGAAGTACAGAAGCTGTTCCTTGTAACATAATTTTTGTAAGGCTTGCATGTGTAAATATTAAATTTGCAAATATTAAATGGAGAAGCATTAGAGAAACCACTAAATGAATAGCTTCACATTCCTCATTCCTTATTCTGATGCCGATTTCCTTAAATGTTGCTCCACTAACATTCAAATCTGTGTGCTGTTTCAGCCTCAGAGAGGAACTATGCAATCCCTCAGCCCTGGCCCTCTCGGGGTGTAGATCTCAACCAGCAATCTTTAATGGTAACAGATGTTTACTGGAATCCTCCTCGGGGCGCTGATGTTCCGGGTCAGGAGCTGGTGGTGTTGATCAAAGCCCCCTGTTCATCAGTGCCAGCACAGGACCTGGCCCTCCACCGGGACCGTGTTTGCCAGGGAGGGGATTCTGCTGTAGGAATCCACAGGGAGAAAATCAGTAGGAGCTCTCCTCTCTCAGCTCCATCCCATGGTAGGAATATCCTGGTCCAATTAACCTGGCTTGTGTTAAAGAGAATAGACTAGGATCTGAGAGGGTGAGTTTTATTAATTTTTTAACAATAAATCTTGGGAGATGCAAACTTGCTCCAGTGGTCCCTGTAAGTACACTTCTGGACTGCTGAAGAATCACAGTACTCAGATTCCTGAAAAACATGTCCCTAAAATGTACAGGAAAGTATATTGAATAGTTCCCCCTCTATAATTCCCTGGCACGGTAGGGAACTACAGCAGTGAGCAAACTGTTGTTTACCAGTATTTATAGAGGATGGTTGTTTTACATTGTTGCTTTTTAATTATTTAATAGGGCACCTATTAGGAATGAATCATGGTTTTCCTTCTCAAAATCGGGTGAGGAAAGTTGAGGCAAGAATACAAAAATGTGGATGTGGCAATACTGGCACGATCCCGTTCCTGTTTGCAGTGTTAGCAGAGGGCTCTGACCACGTTGCTGTAATTAATAGTTTGTGTGTGGCTTGCAGCCACATGACCCATGACTTCCCAGGGACTTAAGGGTTCCTTCCCCAGCCACTTCTTGCAATACAGTGAAGGGAAAATAAGTCACGTGGGACACCTCAATCAACAAGAAAGTGCAAGGTAAATTCAGTGGCATTGATGAAATTTCTGTTATAAATAAACTGTGTACAAAGTCTTTTAGATTCCAGCTGCTTTGAATTTCTGTGTGCATGTCTTAAACCATCCATAAGTAAACTAGTCATGATCTCATTCTTACCCAGGCTGACGCTGGTGATGATATGCCTTTTACATTGTAGGGGGAAATAGGGAATAGTATCAAAAGTCCTTAGGACACAAAAACACATGCTTAAGCATGTGTCCTGTAAGCGTGTCTTACAGGACTTAAAGTGCCAGACCCATGAACATATTAGAGTAAGTAACAATATGCCACAATTAATTAATCCAAGAAGATTCTTTAGTGATTGTTATTTTATTTTCCCCCAGTTCTCAGACCGATTTGTCATGTTGGTGTTTATTAATTTAACATTTGATCTGAAAAAAATTCCCCAAACTTCAAAGTTCAGCCTGTTCTTTAGGAGCAATCCAAAAATATGTTTCTTCAGGCCCCAGGCATTTCTGAAGTAGCAGAAGTTAAACAAAAAACATTTCTCTCAAACTCTGCAAATGTTCTAAAAGCTTTAAAGTGGCTCCTCACAGGGAGCCAGAGCAGAGAGGGAACCCCTGGGTTATTTTTGTTGCTGTGCAGTGGCACAGGGCTTCCTGGCGGAAAGCTCCAGAATTATCACTTTTCTGTGTGTTTGTGTATGTTTTTCCTTCCTCCTTTCACCTCTGTCACTGACCCTATGCCTTGATCCCTTGTTGAGAAAGTCTGGAGAAGGTAAGGGTTAGATCATCCTTCCAGCAAGGATAGGCTGAATTCATGTCTGAATGAGAAGATGACTCACATCACATGTGATTTTTCCTGAGCTCCATGTTGGAAGGGATCAAGAACTTTCTTTCCTTGAGGAACTGCATCACCACGCTGGGGCCTGATGGAAGCATTTCCTCGGTGTGTTTCGCTTTAATAAACTGTGTTTTTGCTCTGCAGTAAAACAGCCTTGGGAAACAAGTTTGTGTTTTGCTGGTTCCTTTTGCTGTTATAACAGCATCCCTGAGGTTCTGACTGCTCTTTAGAGCCCTTCACTGGAGTAATTTTGGTGTGGTCTTAATTCATTTTCCCAAGCAAAGACTGGTATTCACATAAGATGACAACATGGTTAATCCACTTTAAGGGCAGGCTCTGAACATATAGAGGCATTTCTAAGGGAATTGCTTCATTACTCTGAGGAGGCCCAACCCAAGCTAGTAATTCTGCTTCCAGTTTGGCTAATATTGGTGTTTGCTTAAAGGTTTTCCATCTACAGTTCCCTTCTGGAAATTTCTGCCCAGTGTGTCCTGCTTTGTGAGAAGCCCTTTCAGCTCAGTTTTAAGAGAGCAAGAGCACTTTTCAGGACTTGGTTGTCATGAAATGTGTTTCGCAGTGGGGAGTCACATTAACTTTTCCCAGACAATTGCATTGTATGTTAAAATATGTGCTGTAGCCCTTACATCATATGATAGCTACTTGTGCCACGTCACAGGCAGGAGTTTGACATATGTTGCAAAATAAAAGTTGCCAGTCATGGACACTATTTTGGATGTTTTCATCTCCAGCAGTGCTGACATGATCTCTACCAGCAAATCGTCTCCTGCTGAGAGCATAACACAAACACCGCCAACACCCTGATTCCAGATGTGCTACGTGGCATTGAACCAGTGACAAATGATACTATTTCCATCTTGTATGGTCGTGGGCAGTGAAGAGGGCACCTTGGTATCCCAAAACATGCTGTTAAACTTTTTGTCTCAGTGGCTTTAAGGGATGGGGCTTGTTTCCTCTCACTAGGCACCTGCTTTATTCCAGATGTGGCCTTGCTGGGACTCACACTGTAACCTGTACTCTGCCTCACACACCTCAAAAAAAAACCCTACACAGCCCCTGAAATTGTGTGCTCAGTGGCTTTGGTCTCTGTAAGCAGTTGTCTTGGTCAGGTAGTGTGTGAAACACCAGGCCTTAGCTGTAAAGCTGTCTTAAAATCAACCATTCTGCCCAGGAAAATAATTTTGGTCCTTGGAAAGTAGTGAACAAAGTGGTATATCCTGATTGCTATTTACTAGTGAACTCTTGAGCTCTGTCTTCTTTGTGTCCTTTGGAGATCACTCTCGAAGTGGTGAACAAGCTGAGTTAGTGTGGCCACAGCCCTTTCCTTGAGTCAAATGAGTTGTGCTCCCACAGAAATATAAGCGAATATAATGGAGGCTGTAGTAGTGACTGCAGGTTGGGGCATTCAGTCTGTTCATATATTGCTATAGAAAAACTCTGCTGTGGTGTTAATACCTTTGTCTTATACTCCCAAGAGAAGTAAATGAGCTTTATTTGGATTTTCTATGGGAGAAACAGCAGTGCTGTTTTACTTTGTGGCATTTGAATTGGCTTTTCAGAGCTTATTTGACTGCCTGCTGCTTTTGAGAGAGGCAATAGAGCCAGTTGGGTTTTGTATGATGAATATTTTGCAGTTGTAAGACACAGGTAATTAGAAGGGAAAATATTTAAAATAACTATATGTCTTAATGTCAGTTCAGGCTGGCATTTGTGCATGCAACCTCTCTTTTTTTTTTCTTAGTCATTAATCATTATAAGTGGATATATGTCAGAATTTATAGTTAGATTCAGCTCTTACTGTGTTTCTCATTTCTTGATAAGTTTTGTGTTCTGGAGCTCTACCAAAAAAAAAAAAGTCAATCTGCTTTGTGTTTTGTTTTCATGGTGTAACAAAGTGAGTTCTGGCAGTAGATAACTGAATTTCCAGTCCATTTTTCTCTGGGACGTTGAATTAATACATTAGATAATGCATTAATAATGATGCTTTATCTGCTAAGGACACCAGTGTGAAAAGATGGACAAGGGTTTCACATCTGAAAATCTTTGATAATGTGGCTATGAACCAGCCATCCAGTTATAAATTGGATCTCCTTTGGGCTCAGCAGATGAAACTGTGAAAGAAGAACACAATAGAACAAAATAGATTAGAATAGTCCAAGAAGGTTGCAGGTTATGAGGGGCTGAATCTGGAAATCACACTGTGCAGGCTTTTTTCCCTTTTCCCACTGTTGGTACCAAAGGAGCAGAACACCCTCTCCCATGGCGAGAAACTTGCTGTCATTGGGCAAATACTTTTGAAAAAGCCCAGGGGACGTCACCTCTCCAGCTCTCTTTTCTTGGTTATTTCATTTTGTAAAAGCTTTAGCTGGGGTGTAAAGCTGATGAAAGCTGGAGTGCAGCTGGGGAGGTTTGGGCCCTTAGGAGGGCACTCATTCCCAGGTTGGTGTTCCCTGGGTTGCTCACCATGTGCATCGTGTCCTAAAGCCAACCCAAGCCCTCATCACACATGAATGTTCTGGCACCAAGGGCAGAGAGACGAGTGAATCCACAAGATTGTTAAGACACGGCTTTGTAGCTAAAGTGAAATCTTGCCAGTTGTCTGGAAAAAATGTCACAGTGGTAGGCTGTAATGCAACTGTATTTTTACCTACTTCTCTGATTTTTTTAGAAATGTGATTTCAGAACAAAGTATTCACTAGAACTCAAGCTGACTTCATGCCTGTGTCTTCTTTTCTTTCTCTCTGCGTGGTATTCCATCCATGGTTTACTAAGTGGTGCAATTTTGATTTTTCTCTTCATCACAAGTCTAATGGGTGAATGGTGATAAGTTTGTAGCTTTGGAGAGATTTTCTTGGCAGTTTCAGTCTATATTTCTGACAGGAAATCATTTTCTCTCTTGAGTTATGATTGCTGGGTTACATGAGTGCAGTCTAACCACCGCTCAACTGCTGTTTGTCTGCTGTCTTTCTGGTCTTAGAGAAGGCCAAAGTGCCCCAGTGCGAAACATAAAATTAAATGAATACTGCAGGAAGGGAATAACAACATCATCTTCTGTGATCTTTTGTGATTTTATTTTACCACTTCTTATCTGAAAAGCATCTTCAATTCCACTCGGAGTCAAGAATTAAATTTGTTTAGAGAGAGTTTTTCCCATATATGGAAAGTAAATGGAACTGGCTCCATTTGTGTGGTTTTTTTTTTTTTTTTTTAGTGGAAGATCACTGTGTTCTGGTACAGATGTTTGCAAATGAGCAAACTAGAGGAATATGTGGACCTCATCTTAGATCTACAGAAATCTGCCCCGTAACCTGGCCTGTGTCATTTGGCTAATCCTTGTGTAGTCCACATCAAATGAACAGTCAAGGCAATAAAACTTGTATTTGGAGGAATTTGCCAAGCTGAGGAGAGGAACAACTGAAGAGGGACAAGTGGAGGGAACCATGAAATAAAAGTAGTAGAAGTCTCTCCTAACCAGTTGCAGATACAAAGCAGAACTCCACTTCTATCTTTCTTCCCAATACCGTGTGATGAAGACCTTCATGGCACTCGTGTGAGTAATGGCTGAAGAACGGGAGGGACGAGGGGCTCAGCTGGGCCCTGCTGAAGCCCAGAGAAGCTCTGTCACCGCCTTCTGCGGCTCCTCACCACACAAAGCTACAGCTGTCAGCTCCGATGCTCTATTGAACTTGCTAACGTAATTGTAAAGATCATCTTGAAGTAATTTGATTTTTGTCTTCGTAAAGAAGTCACGCAAGTGTTGCTGATTTGTGTACTTGCTGTGTTTATTTTTGTTGCAAGTTCAGTTCTAGTCCATTTAATTATGAGGCCAGAGGGTCGTCTCCCCTCTGTGTGTGCCGAGCCATCAGCAGTTCCCCCCGTGAGGTGCAGTGGGTGCAAGCTGTTCCCTTCCTGGGTGGGTGCTGGAGGGGATGGGTGACAACGCGAGTCCCCAGGCACCACTGCCAGTGTCCCTGCCCAGCCCCTCTGGGCACTGCTGGCTGGGGCCAGAGCAGAGCATAAATCCCCGTTTCATGGTTCCTGCTGTCACCTGGGAGATGTAAGACCATGCTAATGCAAACAAATCTTGTTAATTCTCATGAAACACACGCAGTTATAGCCCTGTTAACAGCACAGCATTAATTAACTGAGTGGTGCTTGGATTAGGTACTTATTTAATTTCCCTAACTCATGTTCATAACCCATAGCAACACAGAACATGTTGTGCTCCAGAAAAGCTGTGAATGAGAACTGAAGCATGTCTTGAAGGTTTTCTTTCTTTGAGGAAAGAAATTAGACACTGGTGCAATGGTGTCTGATCTCTGTCCCTAATCGTTTTGAAGTCCCGCCCGGTGATGCAGCCTGTGTTTTCCCTGGGAATAGAAGAGGTCAGCAGGCTGAGGGAATTTAATACATGAGATCTGGAATATACCTCTAACTCTTCCAGCTAACGTGCTTCTTAAAGGCTGCCAGTCTCAGGTTTCTGTGTGCGCAGAGAGGATGGATGGTGTAAAGTGCAGTGTGAGGGAAAGAAACACACAGAAGGCTGAGTCAGAGTATTAAAGGTTCACATTAATAACTGTCTTACAACTAATTGGTTCTGGCTCAAATACAAGCAATACAAACTCTAGTCATCTTTGCTGTTCTTGAGTTAGGCTTGCCTTTGCTTGGGAGTATTTTACTTAACAAAGTAGGTAGGTTAATTTTTATCAAATAAAAAAATGCCTCTGTAAAACACTGGTCTGACATAGAAATAGTTATAATAAATGTTTTCATGACACCGGAATTTTCTTTAATGATAAAAATTTTCATGACAGTAGGATGTTAAAGTGGGTTTTACAAGAATTCAGAGTTTCTAAAACTCCACAGGAGAGCATCAGGTCATGCAGACTGAGTTCCTCAGACTGTTAAGTCCACAGCACAACCCAGGGAATGGGGTCAGCACCCAGAAAAATATGATTGTAGCAGTGAGGTGCTTCACTAAGGCTGATTGGGAGAAGCTGGGAAATTAAACTGCAGGTAGAGAATAGGAACCCCCCCTGTGCTCCCCTCCCCAAGGCTTTGGCAGCTGTAAGCTGCTGCTTGTGGTTTGCTCAGGTGGCTCAGCAGCCAAAGGCCCCATGGCACAGAAGGCGAAGCTCCCCCAGCCCTACTGACCTGGTTTGGGGAAAGAACTGGTAGCCCAAGAGATTATTATTTTTGCTGCCTCAAAACACCTCATCTTCCTCTCTTGCTCTTGGACATTGGCTACTAAGCAGAAGAGAGGCAGGAAAGAAGTTATTTCAGACCTGTACTAAGCCTGGCTAAATCCCTAATGGCTGGCATTAATGTAAGCATGGGTCTCCAGGAGTCTGGAGTCATTGGGTACTGTCAGCAGTCCTGTTTGTCTTATGGTATGTTCTTAACAGAAAAAAAAGGGAGTACATGGCAGTGGCAAAGACATACCAGGGCTGCAAGGGGGAGGATGTGGTGGCTGTGGAGCAAGGACAGTGCTGCACAGTGGGGCTCTGCTCCAAAATGCTCCTAAGTCTTGAAACCAACCCTGCTGCACCACCCTGGCCTGAGGGTGCCCGGGGGAAAGTGTGCGTCTGTGTCTGTAGCTCATTTTACACTATGTATCTGCAAGGCTGGAAAGTCTCCACTAGAAGATTATAATTTTCCATGTGTTAGTACCTAAAAGCATTAGTGAAGACACCTCTCAGCTGCTCCCTGAGTCCCACGCGGATGAGTGAGCAACTGGTTTAGCCTGGTAAGTAAATGATGAGATCAAATATGCAGAGTCCACCACATTGTCCTAAATGATGTCTGTGTGAAAATGCCAGAGGTTGCAGTGTAAATGCAAAGACTTTGAGGAGTGCTGCAGAAGTTTTTTCTTGTGGACAATGACTAACTTTGTAGAAAGCATGGTAAAATATGAGCCTCTCAATTTAATCAAAGTTCTTTCTTAAGCTGTTGTCCACAAGAAGTCCCAGTTTCTGAGTTGAATCAATACCAACTTATTTTGCTACTTTGTTTGTCGACACATTCTGTGTGGAAGTTTTACTTCAGTGATTATTAATTTATTGGAATTCTGAGCGCATGGAATAAACTGTAAAACCAGTACCATTAAATAAGTAATACAAATCAGAGATAAAAAAATACTGGTTTTGAGTTAGGGTGTGTTCACCAAACACTTTGTTGGCGTATTTCTGATTTCTTGCCACTGGTACACTTGCATCCTTCAATATTACTGAAATAGTTCAGAACTACTGCTGCCTTTTTTTTTAAAAAAAAAAAAAAAAAAAGCAAAACAGCTGTGGATTTGGATTGGTTTTAGGACCTGGTAGGATGCTGTTGCAAACTCTGTCATTCCCTCGAGCCTGATCCTGCTGTTGGCAAGTGCACTTGGGTTGGCAGTGTTTCACGGGAAGAGAGAGAAATCTGGTCTTTCTCAAAAGATAGTTACCTATGAACGATGTGGATGTTGTTAAATATTTCTGCGCTGCTGCAGATCAGGTTTAAAAGAAAACCTTTACAACCCTTTTTTTTATCACTGAATTTGAACAAGATGCAATCTATGGACCGAGCAGTGTGAATAGGACCCTGCCTACTTGTATATGCTTTTAAAGAGCACAAAGGCTCGTACCAACGCGGATAAGAATTATTTTATGCACAATGCCT
Source organism: Vireo altiloquus (assembly GCA_013396875.1). Classification (NCBI taxonomy): domain Eukaryota; kingdom Metazoa; phylum Chordata; class Aves; order Passeriformes; family Vireonidae; genus Vireo; species Vireo altiloquus. The sequence goes on from VZRF01010024.1 coordinate 657,811, forward strand.
TTTCAGTCTGACTTCTGTTATGCAGAGGTATTTGAACTCACAGGCTACTAAGAGAAAACACATGGTCAGCTGAAACATGAGAGAGCCTTTTAAGCAGCGTGTCTTTCAAGTCTGCAACCATTCCCCGTTGGCCTGGGAGCCGCCAGCTCCCAGGCGAGGGCGAGGCCAGGCCTCCACCGTTGGCCACCAAAGCCCTGGCCCAGTGGGCTACTGGGAGGCTCAGGCCTCCTGAGCCAGGGGCAAATGAGAGCTTGAGGAAGTGGTGGGCTTCCAAAAGTGTCATCTTTGTGTAGGTGTTGGGCTGGATCACCTCAGGTTTTGATAGCATTGCTGCAAGAGTAGTGTCCTGGCTGAATTCCAGCTTAATTAAGATGGAATGGGAAGAGCTGATGGCTCTGTGTGTCTCCCACCTGGTTTCTGCTTTCTTTGGTAGAAATAGCCAGTGAAGAGAACATATTTTCTTTCCCCATGTTGAAGCCTCGGTTTAGGGTGGAGGTGCTTTTCTTTGACTTCATGGGAGACTTTGATGGTGTGCCAAGCTTAAAAAAAAGGAGACACTATTTTCCTACTACACTGTGTGTCTTAGATGTGATGAGAAAAAATGATTTTCTTAAATTGCGTGAGATGTTTTCGGGATTTGATCCCTGGGTAATAGCATGTGGTTTTAGGGCTCTGCATGTCTCATTAGTTTTACATAACCTCTTGCTCTTTCGTGATACCACATCCCCCAAACTTTTCATCCTTCTCCCACTTACGTTCCTATGCCTTGTGCTGTCACCACCCACTCCCTCCATTTGTGAGAACATTTTCCCATTTTTGTAGTAAACAGACCCCTACTTTTCTTTCTTCAGGAACTATCTTCATAACAAATACTTCCTTTAAGACTTTTGTCTTGGATCTGTACAAACTTGATGCTAAGCTTTCAAGAATCTAGTGGTTATCTGTTATGTACTATGCTGTCAACACTCTGAAAGACCTAAAAATATTTTATTAATATAGAGTTGTAGCACAATTCGGTAACAATGTCTACCCAACAAAGACCAGAGCATGTTACAAGGTTTTTGGGACACAATGTCCCAGTCACAGTACATTTCGTGGTGTGGTCAATCTATACTTTCCTTGGGGAAGGAAATAAATGTGAGCTATGTACTGTACAGAGCTGAGCATGTTGCTTGTACTGGGTAAATTGCTAAACAATATAACTGCTTCTTCAGCACTAATGATCAGAGCCATCCCTAATTATGTCAGTGCCTTGGGCAAAGAATTTGGGTAGTGTTGTTACTCCAGCTCAAAAGACCCCGCTGTCCCCATCCTACTGTGGCCAGGGCTACTGCCCAGCATGGTGGTATCAGCGCACCTCGTTTGAGGCTGCTGGAGGCACTGACAGGTAGAGAGGTTCCTGTTGAGGGCAGAAAGACATATTAGCCCTAATTTTGAAGTGATTACATCTGAGCATGAGAAATTGCTTTGTTTCCACTTCACTTAGCAAAATGCAATCAATTCCATATTTTCTGTGAAACAATACTCTAGATGACATCACAAAACCAGCCTGATGCCTGCAGTCCTGGGCAGATTTGGTTGGAGACAGATTTTCCATGTAGCCATTTTGTGCAGCCTCAGGACAGAACCAAAATTCCCAGCTCTTTTGAAGGCTCAGAATAAATAACTTTAAATTTCTCCCATTGAATTTTGACATGTTTCTTTTATTGCAGAACTTGGATTTTCATGCCCTTATTTGAATTGTACATTAAAATCTGTTACTTGCCAGCATCCCACCCACATGTAGTACTACGTCTCATGGAAGTCATCACTTAGTTGGAAATGTGTGCACCATATGCATACACTCAACTCCAAAAGTAGCACCCAAGGGTTTTTTAAACTCAGCCCATAATCTACAGACACTGTAAGAAAAATATAAAAGATAAAAGGGAATATTTTAAGATGCTATAAAATCTCTTAGAAACTATTTTAAACCTCTCTCTGTTATAAGGAATCTGAGGAACATTATTTTTCTCCTCAAACAGGAGAAAAGATAGGAAAGTGTCCAAAAACTTTTGCAAGTATTTTTATTGCCTTGCAGAAATAGGAAATGGGAAGCTTGGAGGGAGCAGGGGGAATGTTGTTTGTTTTCCCAGAATGAGACATCTAAAAGTTTGGAATCCCGATGAATAATATATACATGGACATACTTCTGGTTGGACAATGTTAAAATGCAGATGGTGTGGAAGCTCCTAGTTGCACATTGATATTGTAACTATGCCTTTTAAAAGAATACTGCATATAATGATGATACCTCTGTAGCAGCTGCAGCTGTTCTTGCTTAACAGAGAAGGGTTTCCTCATCACTCATAACATTTCTGCAAATCAGTTGCCTGCTTTGGGACTTGCCACAGTCTGTTGTCCTTTGACAGAGAGGAAGGGAAGCTATCCTAGAAAAATGACTTTGCTGGTCTGACAGTTAGATGGGAGCATATTATTCTTTTTAAAATGACTTAAATATTACATAGAAGGCTAAGGTAGAAAGGACATTTCTAAAAGGACTTCATAAACAAGCAGAGGCAATATGGGTATCAAATGTCTGCATTGTGGACAGTTCTGGTCGGGTAACATTTTATATCCTGTTGGCTCAGTTCTGTATGACTATGCAGGGTAAAAGGCAAGGGGAAGTCAGGCAAGTAGTGTTAAACAAAGTTCACTTTATTTTGATATCTGGGTGTGCATCTTTTGTTTGAAGCAAGAGATCAACACCATCATCGTATCAACCTGTTCCAGCTCTTTGTGTTGCTAATTAAAGAAATCCCCAAACAAACCCACAATAATTTAAAAAAAAAAAAAAAAAAGGAGGAAGGCACTGCAGGAGATGGAAGGAACTTGGGTCAGTGCTAAAAAAAGTCAGCACATTTTAGTAACTAATGGCCTCAGTAGAAGCTGGTGCCAACCATACTGATGACGTGGGCTCGGCTTACTGCTCACAGCTCGTGCTCTGGAGAGGATCCTGCTCTTTACTGAAAGAGTTTTCTCTCCTCATTTTAGCTCTCACAGTCACTGTATTTGTTTATGTGTTTTTGCTGTTCCAGGCAATAGCTCATTATTTAATCAGGAAACCTTTTTCATTTTGTTTTTGTTTTGTGTATTTGTTTAAGGGCACACTCACATGTGTCATTCATCAGCTTGAAACTAGGAGAGGCAGACTCTTTTTAAGTTTCATAAATGATTTTGGTGACCCTTTCACAACCCTGAGGGTGACAGTCACCTGCACACTCAGTAACTCGGTCAGTTTTCCAGGTAGTTGTTAATTAAATCCCCCAAATAACCAGACCTTGTCTGAGACTTCTTTATACAAGAAGCACACCCCATGAACAGCTGTTACAATTAAATCATTACATATATTAAAATATAGCCAAATGTTCTTAAAAGCTCAGAACACATGCAAGTGCAAACGTTAAGATCCTAGGCTAAGGGTTCAGAAGAATTTGTTCTTACGAGAAGATTGCTCCATAGCTGCTTGCTATAGCTCCCACACGTCTCCTCCTGCTGCTCTGGTACCCATTACTGGCAGACACAGTGCAGGGAAGAAACTCTCTCTGGATGGGCAGGGATTCCTGTTGCCCTGGTTTCTTATGAGATTGAGTCAATTTTGTTCCTAGTACTACTGGTACAGTGCTGTGTTTTGGATTTAGGATAAGAATAATGCTAATACCACAGCGATGTTTTCAGTTGTTTCTGAGCAGGGTTTGTGCCAGCCAAGGACTGTTCTGTTTCTCCTGCTGTGATAATGCATAGACTGAGTGGGGAAGAGAAGTTGGGTGGGGACACAGCAGGGACAGCTGGCCCCAGCTGGCCAAAGGGATATTCCAGGCCATATGGCACCGTGCTCGGTGTCCCACTGAATCACTTAGGTGGGAAAAGACCTTTGATATCATCAAGTGCAACCATTAACCCAGCACTGCCCAGGCCACCACTAGACCTTGTCCCTAAGTGCATCTACACGTCTTTTAAATCTCTCCAGGGATGGCAACTCCACCACTGCTGATGGAGCCTGGGCAGCCTGTCCCAGCGCTTGACAGGCCTTTTGGGGAAGAAATTTTCCAATTAGAAATATCAAATTAGGGGATAAAACATCCCCTGGGGCAACTTGAGGCCATTTCCTCTTGTCCTGTTTCTTGTCACTGAGGGGAAGAGACTGACTCCCAGCTTGCTACAAGCTCCTTTCAGGTCACTGAGCCAGAGCAGAGGAGGGAGGTGACTGGCCCAGCCACTCCTGCTGCCTCTGCTGTGTCCCTCTGCCCATGTGCAATCGGCCCTGTCTGGGCTTGCTCAGGGGACACTGGGACTCAGTCCCCTCAGGACTTCAGGGATGGGATACATCCCTTTCCCTCTGCTATTTATCCTGCTGCAATGATCAGTGGAGCTTGAGAGATGTTTTGATGTCTCTGGAGAACCCAAGGACCCCAAAACCCCACTGGTTAAAGCTTCTCCGATGACTGATTAAGGTACTTTCTGGATGACTTTATGCCAGAGGAACATCACAAATGCACTCCTAGTACCCCTCAGGAGCTGATAAATTACTCTAAATTTTAACAAAATCCGCAATGGATTTTTCTTATTAGATAGATGGATGCTTTTTATGAGCTCTATGTTGAAATGCTGATTTTTGAAATTCCTACTACAGAAGTTACTGGTTTATCCACTTATAGCTCTTATGTTTGGTGACAGCACAAGAGCACAAGAGCTTTTTGTCCACTTTGTTTCTGAAATTGTAGCTGGCTTGTATCTGGAGAGACAGACAGGAACCAATAGTTTGCTTGTCTAGTTCTGGCTTTAGTGTATTATTAAAATGGCAGTTGTGATTTTCCAACCTAAATTTAAATTAGGTCAGATTCTGAGGCCTTTACATGAAGAAGAAAACAGTGTGTGCAGCAGGGGCAGCTGTGGCAGACCAAGAGCCACCAGCTTCCAGCAGGCCAGGGAGCATCCCTGCTCCATGGGTACCTCCTGGGGAGCCCTGAGCTTTGCACAGCTCTCACAGGAGGCTGACATCAAGGCCTCTCTTCCTGCTGATTTAAGAAACACTTAAAGGAGCAGGATGAGAGGATAAAGGCTCATTAAATATGTACTATTAACACTGTACATTACAAACTTTCGGCTGTATCTTTCTTATGCAAACAAATTCTAAAACTGTATATTCCAGTCTCCCTGTAAGTAGTTTTTCTTATTTCGAAGGAAATATGATTTGCACTCAGTTTATGTAGTTTGCTTAAGCATTTTTAAATTGAAATGTACTTGAGCTTCTAAGGAATCCATAGAGGCTTCCTTGCCATGATGTTATTACCAGCTGTACACATTTTATGGGCATTTTGCTCTATCTCATTAGAGGAATTCCTGAGGGTGCACTCTGTGCAATTTTGTATATTGACCCAAGTGTTTTGATTTTCTCTTTTATGGTGAACTTTACATTAATTTGTATAATTGATGTGGTCTTGGACTATATAAACATTTGATATTGGCCAGAGACATTTGTGACATGAGGAGCACACTCGCTTTTCTGCTGGTTGCCATGATGTGAGCCCTACAAGTCACTGCATCTCTTGCTGGGCTCCAGCCTCAGTTACAGGTGAGCTGCACCAGACTTGAAAGAAACAAGTCAATACATGGGGGAATAAATGGTGTAGAAATGGCACTCCCTGCTCATAACTGCTTTGGGACTTGGTTTGGCTTCTCTAAGCTATACCAAGCACCCCCCCAGTGACTCCAGGGAGTGTTTCAGCAAGTGAGAACCCCTTTTTACAAGCTGATGCCCTTTTTGTGGAACAAAACAAGTACAGGGGTCCAAGAGCAGTGTAAGAGAACATCTGGTACCAACACAGCACAGCCCTGAGCATCTGGATACAGAGTCCTCTCAAGCCCTAATGCAGAAGTGAAAGGTAAATCCTGGCTCTTGAGCTCAGCACTGACCACATCCTGCTTCCTGAGCTGTAGAGAATGCAAATATCTCCCAGGGCCTGGGCTCTGTCCGAGTCTGTGTCATGGCTATCATGCTCTGGGTTCCACTTAGGCCCCTGCCGTGCTCTTTTGGAGATGTGGGACATCAGGGAACTTTTAGGAAGCATGTTTCGTTTCTGGCTAATGCTTTTAGAAAGTAACACCGTCACAGATAAGTGAAAGAACTGATGTCTGTTCAAGCTCCTGTGGAGAAATAGCACGTTGCAACTGACTTAATTCAAACACTGGAATTTGAAGGAGATGTACAAGATAACAAAGCTAATTACATATGTCAGACATGGGGAAAAAGTATTATACTTACTGCATTGCACTATTTTAAGCAGAGGAAGGATACTTCTCCCTTGTAACCTGCCCTGCTGCATTTGGAGTGCTGTGCCTTTTTGGCATCCCCCAGTCTGTGCACTCTGGTTCTCAGCAGAGAATCAGCCTGATTGAGAAGCAGAGTTCATACCCTTGTGTGTTCCTCTTCCATTGGAACTGATTTATATTTTTAGCACTTTATTTATTCCTACCTTATTTACATAATTGAGATTTTTCAGTAATATTTTTATTGCAGAAAGAAAGTGAGAAATTGAATGTTTTGGCCAAATTAGCCTACTTCATGTTAGTTTGGCTGGTACGTTAATTTTCTCAGTTTGATCCAAAATAGCAATTACATCATAATGAAAGCCTAGCATAGGTTTTGTCTATACATTGCATATGTTTATTAGCAAATTTGGGGTGTGTGGGTTAAATATTACTTTCACTTGATTTATTATTTAGCTCTTTTTTGACTGTGTATGTATATATGTACATGTATATAAACACACATATGTTATGTTATATAAAAGATGGCAGTGTGTGGTAGTAAATACATTTCTTGGCATGAACCAGGAATGTCAGCAGTAGTCATGAGTAGCAAATTTAATTCTTGCCAAGCTAACATAAGAAGATAAGCAAATATTTAATGTTATATACAGTTTTATGGGCTCAAATCTGCACACGTGTTCTCTTTATACTGCTTTTGTTGGGAGAGAGATAGCTTTTTCTTCAAGTTTAAAATCTGATTTAAAATTTTGTGTACCCAGGGGAAGGTTCCACCCAATGACTGGTCTGTTTCCTGAGCAAATCCTTTCTGTTAGTGATGGGAATCTGCTCAGTTGAGGACAAAAAAAAAATAAGGTCTGGGTTTCTTTGCTGTTTTCTTGGGTCACATCAAAGTCCAAGCCAATAAAGACTTATGTATGTATTTAACTTTGGTACTTTGAGTACTCTTGATGATTCAAATGAAATTCCTCATGGCAGAATAGTTAATCATGGGAACAAATTTTTGCAGGTTTGAGTCCCAAGGCTGTTTTGGCTCTCTAGTTGAGCCATTTCAATATTTTGGTATTCTACAGCTCTCATGTGTGAGAGTGGTATGCAGTGATGGGGATATACCATATCTTACAAAGCAATAGCAAAATATATCTGTATTTTTTCTTCTGATTGTCTGTTGTTGATCTAAATACCCCTTTACTAACTGTTTAAAATGCTGGTTAGATGTGCAGGAGAATGCAGAAATTGAATTAGAAATTGAATTCTTGCACCCAGGGTGGGGACGTTCATAGGAAGAGAATGAAATACAGCATTATCATGATGAAGGAGCTGGTTTAAGTCTTTATTTTTAAACTCTTATTTACCTCCACTGCACTGTTATATAATTCTTTAGGGAAAAACGTTAATGCTGTTTTAATATGCATTTAGTAATCAGTATTTTGCAAGCCATTTGTGGTGTTCGGGTTGACAGGACCCAGCTGGAGCATTTACAGGTGTGCTGAATGCAAATATTTAGTCCTGGTTCATCTAAAGATGGACTATTACAAACCCCAAATGAAATATGGATAAAAACTTTCCTCCCTAAAGTGTATCAAATAATGTACTCTTAATTTAGATACTTGTATTTCGATATAATTTTTCTACATTTAGCTAGTGCTCCAAGGGAAATGAAGTGCTTATATTTTCCTTGCAGGGTGTTTCACTGTGAGTGGGTTTGTGTGTTGTTGAGGTAGCCCAGTGCTCAAGCAAAGCAAGAACTTTTTAATATCTCTAGGAGATGAAGGAAAAAATAGGGATTTTGTGATATTCATCCTGATTTACAGTACTGTATTTGCATAGAATTTATGAAATGCTTCTGTTTAATATTGAGTTTGTTTCATCAGCTATTTATTTGTAAAATTTCTGAGAATTGTTGCACATACCTTTTGGGTTATTTTAAATGGATAGATTTGCTTTAAAAGAGGTTTTAATCTTTATCACATCTGTGGTGGATTTACTACACTTCCTGTAAAACATTTTCTAAGGTAATGAATATAACATTAACAAAGCCTACTTTTTGTGTGTCAGTCAACATGACTTGATTTTTTCCCCTCTTATTCCATTAGATTTTTTTCGGTTGGTTTTTGTTCTCCTAAAAATATTTACACTTAAATGCATTTTAAGAAGTAATCTAGATGAGAAATATTTTAAGTGAACCATCAAAGGTACTTGGAGAGTAATATAAATGATAATATTTGTTAAAATTTCATTCAAGCATACATTTAATTTTCTAGAGAATTTTTTTAAATTAAAGAAAAATGGGTATATGCATTTATTACCATAGTAGTCTTGTACTTTGTATTCTGCCTATGTTTGTATCTTGACTTTTCTATTTCTGAATATTCCTATTTTATAAATGCAAGTAAGAATGTTCCATATCCAAATAACGTTGCATGGCATATGTTTTCCTAAATATTCCATTTATGTGGATGGTTTTTAAGGGAGAGTGCAGAATATATATTCTTTTTACGCAATTCTTCAGTGAAATATTGCTCTTTTGCACTTGTCCAGTGCTGTGGTGACCTGAGTTTTCTGCCATTAGTTTTCCATCTGGAAATTCAATCCACCTTCCCAAGGGCTGCCTCTTCCCCCACTGAGCAGCTCTGAAAGGTGCTGGTGGGGGGAACTGGCTGTCTTCCTGTTGCTGCAGGATGGCATGCTGTGATTTAAATAATCCATCCTTGAAACTTGGACCTTTCCTTTTGGGTAATAGATTATTCCTAAATGAACCTTAATAAGAGTGCTGGCAGGTAGTTAACAGCAGCAAAGGCAATCATTCTGAGTATATGTCAGAGCCATAAAACTTAGGAAAGTAAAATATAATGAGGTTTTTTGTCTTATCTGCAAGGTGAAAAGGATAGGAATAGAAATGAATGGATTTGAGGACCTCATGGAGTACTGTTTATTTCTTTGATAAATGTTACAGCTTGTGCCACATGCCAGTGGAGCAGTCATTTTTTTTGGACATTTAAGCAGCTGTTTCATCTGACATGTAAGCCTGAGCTCAGATTTAGCTATTGCTGCTTCCTGGTACCTCTCCCATTTCCAGTGCTTAACAAGTGTGAATCCAGCTCCAGAGTTATTTACTTTGCACGTTTACTGACAAACTTCTGCTGTTTTTTTTTTTTTTTTCTTGCACCAAGCACCACATTCATCTGTGGTTACCTGCTCTGAAAATGCAAAATGTCATCATAAGAGACCAAATAACCCCCTGCCTTCAGTGGGACTTATCGTATCTGCCTGTCACCAGAGTTAGACCCTGACACAGCCTTTCCATGCACAGGAGGTGCAGGGGGGGCTCACCTGGGGCTGGGCCTCTGAGGGGCTGGGGGAGATGAGCCTGGCCTGGGATTGCTGGGGGAAATCTCCTCTTCCCCTGCCACAGGAGCACCTTTGGGTCTGCCATAGGCAGGCATGAATGGTCCAGGTTGTTCCCTAATCCAAACACCTGAAAAACACCCTGAAACCTGCGCTAGCAAACCCAGATTTTTGGCCAGTCAAGCTGCAGTGCCACTGAGTTACTGCTCTGTAAGTTCTGCAAAGCTCTGCCTGGAGCTTGGCTCATTTTTGTACTTGCCAAAGCTTTCTCAGATGGTGTTTCGGGTTGACTTTTTCTTGGGACTTGGAGTAAAGTGGGAGTGAAGACAAGATGCCTCAAACAGGGCAGTGACAAAGGCAAAAAGAAACAGTGAAAAATGAGGAGACAAGGATCTTAAGGAAAAATCATAATAAACATCATATACAGGCTACCCACTTATGCCAGCTCAGCTTTCGGAGTGTTTTTCTAGACTCAGTTAATATATAGCACAGGTTTCCCTTCGGTTAGGAAAAACATTAAAAATATATTAATCATCCTTAAACAAAAAAACATGTGTTTGAATGACAGGGGAAAAGCATGCAACATCAAAGTAGATGTTTCTGAATTTTGAACACTCCCTCCATACCCTTTCCCTGAAGTAATTTCTAAAATTTACAAAACATCTCTGCCAACCCCAGGCCTGGCACTGGTGCCTGTGGACATGGTGCTGGCACCAGGGCAGCAGGGCTCCAGGGTCAGGGGACAGATCTGGTACCCCTGGGTGTTTGCAAGATGATGCCCCCACATCTTACCCTCTGTATCCAAATAATTCAGATTCAGCTCAGAATCCTTGAGAAGAAGACTGTGCCTTCTCATGCAACAGGCGAAATGGAGTAGCTGTGCTTTCGGAATGAAGCAGCAGTATGACCTTTAGCTTGCCTTTAATGTGGGGAGTTGTTTGTCATCCAGTGCGACAGCATTCAGCGACAGAAGGGACAAGAATGCGGCAGGGGAATGGGAACAAACCTATTCGCATGCAACTTGTGGATATCTAAACAAGCTGAATTGGGGCTGTAAATGTAGAGCAGTTGCTGTATGCATCAAAACTGCTCTTGTTCACCAGGGACTGATAGCTCTCTGTTTATGCAACATTAAAGAACATCAGGATTAGAAACCCAATGCTTTTAGCACTGTAAGGGAGGTGAGTGGCCCCTATTCCCACAAGCTGCCTTCCTAAGGCTTTGCACAGTGCCTCTGTTAACTGTAACACCCGGACTTAGAAAGGCTTAAACATGCATTTTATCTGGCCTCTGTTCAGGAGCCATGCGGGCAATTTAAACAGCTGCTTCACTGAGGTCCATGAGCCAGAGATGCTGAAGATGTTTTCTGAACTAGGTCCCAGTCATGTAGTCAGAGGGAAGAGAGGGGAAGAAACAACAAACTGGAAGGAAAATAAAAAGATTTCAGAATAGAAATAGATCCAGAATAGAAATTTGTGCATATTTACTCTTACATGCAACTCAAAAGGTGTCACAGTAGTAACCTTAAATTTAAAAATACTCAATAGGTATTACACTTGGGAAAAATGGGCAGGCTGATATCAGAGGAACATGAGTGCAAAAGAAAACAGATTTTGAGAATTTCTTCTCACTTTGGTTATTGTAATCTGGTTGGTATAATATTTGTCTGAGAGAAATGTTTGCAGAAAAGGACTTCAGGGCTAGTTCTAGGTGATTATTTGACTCGACTGAAATGAGAAATTAATATATGAAATGAACAACTAGGTGCTGTGTTCAGCAAGAAGGAGAGTCAGTTTAATAAAACATCAGAGCACATGATGAGGCTATGGGGATCACTTGTCTCTTTGTGGAGCTTTCCACCCATTCATGAATCACAGCAGCCCCTGGAGAGTCTCACCCCATCCCCAAGATAAGAGGCTACACCATGGCAGTTTTTTGGCAATTTATCAGCAATTGTTGGAGAAGACAAGGTCAAAAAGCTGTATTTCACACTGGGAGCAGAAGTGTTGAGCAGATAGAGGAGTTAATTCCCAGCCTCGAGCCACCTTTGAGATAGTCCAATCTCTGGGAGCTTCCCATTGGTGTAGAAGAGTCCCCTGTGCTGGGCAACCAGCTCCTGCAGAATATATTGCTTTTTGTATGGTGCTCCTCTGGCAGAGATCAAAGAAACAAGCACCCAGTTCTCCCCAGTGCTACAGGTCTTTAGGCCACTGCACAGAGCAAACATTCCTTTTCCCTGTTTTGGTTTTCTCAGACATGCAGAACTATTCTTAGAAATACTGTTTCTGGCCTCATTATCTACTTTGTCTATCTTGTATTATAGCGCTTTATTTTCCTCGAACAACATCTTAAACATGCCAACATATCCAGCACAGCTAATTTGCAGACCAGCAAACTTGTTTTCAGCACCTTCTAATCTCTCAGAGAAAGACTCCGCTTTATTTTCTGTAACAGAGCCAGTTGGTGATGAGTCTGGTCTTTCACGGATCAAACCCTGCTCTGAAGCACCACTGGTTTCACATCTAACATACCCATCTGCCACACAGGACTTGCAAGAATGGATACAAGTCCATTTGCTGCTGGACTACTTGGGTGGTGTTGGAAGTTTGTTTTTAAACATGATGGAAACAAAAGTCCTGCTTACCTCTCTCTTCAGTGTCACCTCACCAATCATAAGAAATTTCTGAAAGAGGTGCAGCCAAGCAGCCAGAGAGAGGTGACTGCATAGTCTGACTGTCTCTCTCTTCCCTGTGAGCCGATGGGGAGGAAGAAATGACCCTTGGGGCTCTGTTTCTGAAAGCGTAACAGGTAAAAAGGAACTAGTACATTCATGGAGAATTCGTCCTTTGGGGACTGCACCTATAGTGCAGGTGAAGCTCCCAGCTCTGGATGTCCTTATGTCACCTTATGACTGGAAGTTTGGAGGGCAAATGTTGGAGGGGGTGCCACTGCACACTTGCCTTTAGGTGTATCTTCAGATTCAGATGAGCCCTTGTCTTGGCTGCTCCAGGGCTGCTGTCAGAGGCACAACAGAGCTGGGTGAACCTTTGATCTGAAGCAGTACTGACATCCTTATAGGAAAAGCTTGGGTCTTGTCTTCTTAAGGAAGTGAGCATGTTTCTGTTGCAAACTTAGAAAGGTCACTCTTATTATTTGAAATACACATCCCTGCTTACCATCCACCAGGAACTCGAAATCTGTGCTGTAGGGTGTAGTGCATGCAATTATGGGTCTAAAAATTCCAGTAATGCATCCAGTATTATCTATTGCTCCTTTCACCTTGTTCAGCCCCCGAAGAAAAAGACAAATGCGCTTTTCTCTATGCTAATTGGAGTGAGGAAGGAGATAGCTGGTAAAACCTACTGATAAGATTTAGACAGAGGTGCCAACAATTCCCAAGAAGATGTGGAACATAAAATGTAAAGCTTTTCCCAGAAGGGCAATTTCTAACTACACTGCTAATTCTGCAAGACCAATGAAAGAGAGGCACTTACTGTTTACTCTCTCAAATAGACTTCAAACGCAGCTCAGACCTCCTTTACTCCCGGGCATAGACAGGGACATTGCTATGATGTCAAATTTGTCCACCACTGCTCCAGCAGTGTTTTACTTTCTAATTTATGGGTTGTCATTTGTTATGCAGTTTTCCTGTTCCCAGACCTTCCACACAGCGCATTGCTAATGAGCTCCTTTTCCCTGAAGATAGGTATTGATAAATGCTGGGCAGGCAGCAGGCTGCCCTTTTTAGTGAAGCTTCCTCCCAATAAAAGCTGTAATGGCAGCAGATGTATTGTAGAATCAAATGGGATCAATATGTTCTGCTCAGATTGAAGACAGTTAGGCTTACTCTGAGCAAAGCGGAGGTGAATTCCAAAAGAGATGTTCCAGGTCTCATACAATGGGGATTATGAGACCACTGAGCCATATAAGATATTTTAAAGCCTATTCAGCAAGCTTGCTGCCAAGCCTGCTGCATAATCAGGTATCAAGTGGCCAGTGGTGTGGAGTCCATCCTGATAACTTCCTTGTTTACTGTGACATTGAATACAGGAGCATCCACAAGAACTTCTGAGAGTACTACAGGAACAGCCCTCTGCCCACCCTGCCTATGAGGGCTTTGCCTTTCCTGTGGCGTTCCTGTCAAAATCAGAAGCAGCCACAAGTGACTCATTTTCCACGAGTGATGAGGCTTCAAAAGGAAGATATAAAAAGAGTTAATGGAAGCAAGGGGATGTTTCTGAGTCAGTTGGCCATGTAAATTTTGAGCGGGGCTTCCCAAACATAACTTCCAATATTTGAATTAAGTGAATTAACAAGGAGCTATTGAAGCAATGAGCAATGAGCACTGGATATTTGGCTGCCACGATGTGGTTTTTGATCATAGGCACATTGGAAGCACTGTACAAATTTCCTTTCTTTATTAAAAGTCCGAAAATACCTAACTTGTGTTTTGGGTTTTTTTTCAAACTTGTGAGATGTATAACTACCTTTTTTTTGCATTGATTTTACTCATCCTCTCAACACTCCTTTCCTGTGACATGATCTAATTCTATCCGCTTTCCTGGTGGTAAATGAAAACATCTTGGGAATGCAATATGGGCACAGGCACAAGCTTTAAAAGCAAGGAGTGATCAAAGACAGCACTGGCTAACCACTGAACAGCTTCTAATTAGCTTTCAGCTATCTTTATAGAGAGCAAACTGAATGATAAGGACTAATTATTCATACATAGGCGACATAATTTAGACAAATAACTTGTAAAACACAGCAATCAACCTGAATTGCGATTTCTTTTTTAATTAGAATTCATATTTGGGATTGGTGGGAGGATTGTTCTGGTTTAAAAGTGGGGAAACATGTAAGCTATAGGAATTAGAGAGGGAAAAGTGTAATAATTCACCTGGTTGTGTAGATAAATCCAAGCCAAATGTAGCATTCTTGCCTTGCTGCATGGTTGCAAAGAACGAACCTTGGCGCAGTGAAACTTGAATATCTTTCCCCGTCTCAAAGGAGACACACAAAATATTCAGGGTGGTTCCTCCCTGTGTCACATTATGTGAAGCAAGTGTTGCACAGTTAATTTGCTTTCAGCATATATTGTAAAAGCCACTAGACCTCCGATTTCAGTGCAGAATTTAACCATCTCTTTTTCCAGGATATTAGCATGTATTTGTTGGGTGGTACTTTATTTATTTTTTACTTTCTGGGGTTTAAAACATTTCTGGGTCCTTCCTGATATTTGCAGCACTTCCTAATTAATGTGTCATGCATATTTAGTTAGTGTGCTGTGTGCTCCCTCTTAGAGATATGAATAAAGATGTTAAATAAAATTGGATCTAGCATTTATCCAGCAATCACTTGCTCTTTGCCCTTATAAAGACATTTATGACAATGCACTCTATCCATTGCAGTTTTTCTCACACTTAATGTTCTGTGCTATATTGGTCTTGGCTGTTCCTAATGGAATCTCCCCCAAATTATAACCAAGAGTCTGATATTAGCAATCTGGACTTTTGTATATAATTGAATTTTTAAAAATCTAATTGATCTGACATCATTTGGATTTGTCAGCTTCTATAAAGAAGTGTAACAATTTCTCCACTTGCAGCTTTGGTTGCTGCTGATTACTGTGTGTCATGGCAAGGCCCTTCATTATCTATTTTTGCTGATTGCTTCATTGCTTTCTAAAGGTAGATTTATTGCCCCATTCTTGCATGCATCTTTCCCTCCCTTTTAATGATTAGCCATACCTTTGCTTTCCTGCTCCTCCCAAAACTTGTTGCCAATTCCCTCTCTGCTTAATCTTTGGAAATTACTCAGTTGTTAGTCATAATTCATCTGATACTGAATTTTTTTTTTCTGTTTAGTAAATATCAATTCTCAATATTAATATGTCATGCTTGGAAAAAGAGCAATACCATAATAAGGACCTATTAATGTACTAAAGTGAGATGAATCTTGGAAAGGAATAATTCATTCCAAATTTTAATGAGATCAGTTAATTTAGTTTCTGAAAATTATCAGATTTGGTTTAGCATTCAATTATAGATACGGAATCAATCTTCTATTTATGATGTTCCTGAAAACACTCACTGCAAGCAAATTTTTTTAAAGATTTTTTATATCAGTACAATCTCACTTTTTAGAGGCTCTTCATGAATGCAATATGATGAAAAATCATGGGAAAACAGAGTGGTGTTTGAGGATGCAGATATGGTTTAGATGAACAGTGCAAACACTTGTAGTGCAGGCTGGGTTTTCACTATGTTAAGGGAACCAGGGACTTTACATAAACTCCAACTAGCACAGAATGTGGCTGCCAGGTTTCTTATGAAAAGGAGATGACAGGAGCACATTCGATTTATTTTGAAAATGTATTGGCTGCCAGTCAAATACCATACTGGTTTTGAAATTGCTTTCCTTGTTTGTAAGGTGTTACACAGTCCCAGCCTATCTCTTTGACAGTCTTTGTCCTCACATTCCTGGTCAATCTCAGTGATTTACCCAGTTCCAAGAGTCCTCTAAAGAACAAGGACTTTAATTTCTTACTGACAGTTTCTTCTCCAGAAGTTAAGATTGTCCCTGATTTTCGCTGCAGCCCTGGTGGAGAATTTCCCTGACCCAGCAGGGCAGTGTCTCTGAGTTGGAGCTGGGCACACTGCAAAGTGCCTTGTTGAATTCATCTCTCTGTGTGACATTGTCTGCAGTTGTTTTGCACTGCACAGAGAAAGAGAAGAATCAGGCTTTTGCTTGTTTGAAAGTTAAATGCAAAGTGGTAACTTCTTTTTCCAGTTGAGCTTTTCTGATGCACTGATTATATTTAAAAAAAAAAAAAAATTCAACCCAAAACCACCAGAAAAAGACTCAAAACCGCTGAGGGTTAGTTTTCTGTGCCAGTCATTGTGCAATATTTCATGACAGCTGGTAGAAACACATTTTTTTGTCCCATGTCAGACTTAATCTGATTTTTTCTTTCAATTATAATGCAGGAAATCTTTACAATTTATGACAGGTTTTTATTTTCTAAAAAATTAATGTCAGATATGCTTGTGAATTTGTTTCTTCACCACATTTTTCTCTCCTTTTATTGTTTTCTGTTTTTTTTTCCTTGGCTCTCCTTTTTTGCCTGCACTTTCTATAAAGATCTCCAGTCATGATTTTACATGTCAAAAATGCCTTTTTTTGCCTTCCCACTCACACATACTGAGAAACATTCCAAGCTTTTTGACAAATTAGAGTGGTAATGTTGTAATGCTCCACATTTTACCATGTTCCTTCAGCTTTGGAAAAACATTTGAACTTTTTGGAGTGTGCAGCCCTTAGCATGACAGAATGACATCAGAGGAGAGGAGAAGGAGAAGAGGAAAAAAAAGAGAAAGGAGCCAATATTTTTTCTCAAGGACATGCATCTATATATCAGCTTTTCTTTTTTTTTTTTTCCTTAAAGAAACTTTTCTCTAAGAAGACAAACTCACCTTGCTTTCTGCACTAAACAGGTGGTAGATGGGACTGGAAATTTTTGATTTATTTTCATAACCACTTAGTTTATTTTCTCCAAGTCACTAAAGAACTTGATTTATTCTTTTTTTTTTTCCCCACAAGGATATCATCTTTCCTGCTCTTGTTTAAAGTTTTGCAGTTTAATTAAGTTCATTCCACAATTTGAAAACCACAAATAGGCATTTTTTCCAACTCAAATAAGATGGTAGCTTAGGATTAAATAAGCCACAGCCAGCGCCACCCACTGCCACCCATTACCATGACCTAAGTGGGACCTGAAGCCTGTCCACCTGCAGTGCCCCAGCTGCAGGACGATGCCTCTGTTGGCTATTGCTTTCCAGGGTTTTGAACTCATGAAATGATTTTTCAAATACATGGATATTCAACAATACCAGCTTAAAAACTCCCAATACTTAAAAAATGAGCTGATTACTGGCCAAGGCTTTTATAGGCAGGTACCAGACAGAAAGAAAATTAGTTATTTACAGTTGTGCTACCAATTAGTACAAGGTAAAGTAAAAATAAGTGCCCTCTGTGTATTACTGCCTTTTGCATGTAGAACGTAGTTGTACAAAAGTAATAATAATGAATCCCTGCTTTCCTTTTTGCCTGACCACTAAAAATGCTTTTTCTCCCTGGGGAGACAGACCAAGATACTTAGCCAAGGGTGTGTTTTATTTCTCTCAGTACTTCTGCTGCTCTTTTTTCTTAAACCAATGTGGTGTATACTCATAATTTTTTATAAAGCACAAAATAAATATAAACATAGCTGTGCATAGCTGCAGTTCTGCAAAGCCACGTCCCTTTCCAGTAGCTGCTGTTCCCTTCCCTCCTGCTCTTATTTTTTAAATTTTTTCTTGGACAGATGGTCCTACCTTTGTTCTTCTTTCAACATTGCACAGTAAAGTTTCTGTCCAGTTCTGTTTTGTTTAAGATGTGTGCATGAATTTCATGCTGGTACTAAAGAGTGAATTAATGGTGCTGACTTCTTTACAGGACCATGTCAATACCTCTTATTTCATATTGGCAATATCCCTTCCTTGTTACACTTACTCCTTCACCGAGGAGCAGTAATTTTACTGATTTACTAAGCTTGGTGATGTGCACAAATGAAGGAAAAGATTAAATACTGCAAAGTATTTCTGCTTTTGGTCTAACTGGAGAATTCAGAACTCTCCTGGGCAAAATTGGAGTGCTTTGGGAGTAGAACAAGCAAAATATCTGTTGTAGTTTTGTTCATTTAGATCAAAATTAGGAATAGTTTGTGTCTTGCAACAAGTTGTGTGGGTCAGGGAGAATTATCTGAAAGAAACCTGGTTTTATCCAATTTCTGGATGAAAAGCAAGCAAATGAACTAATGTTCCTCATTAGCAAGTTGTCATATTATCTTTTAGTTTTGTTAAGTGCTTAAAAATTTTTCCTCAAATTTACTCTTTGAATCCTGAATTACCTTCAATCCACCTCAACAATTATATGCCAGGCAGTATCCCAAAGACAGCAGCAGCCTCTCCCGTTATGGGATGCCAGGATGAGAAATTGTTAAAAAAAAAGTCCAAACATAGAAAGAAAGTATTACTATCTTAATGTATGCTTTTTGTAAGCAAGGAACCAGTATTTGCAGCGTGGGGAAAAGCCTTACAAAATACTACCCAGATGCTAATGCTTTTGCTCCCTTTTTTGGGTCGCTTAATTTATAATAATGGTCCTCTTTGGCACAAGCTTCCTTTGATATTCAGACTCCATTGCAATGAACTGCTCCTGCTTCAGAAAGAAAAGCTGTCGTACCAGACGGGAATGAAAAAACACAAATATATCCAACAAAGGCAATCCTGAGCTTGATGTAAAATTTACTAGAAACAAGTAGAAAGAACATGAATACAATGTACTGTAAGTCAGTATAACTATAGAAACACCATTAGAGGGAGCTCTGTTACTTAGGCCAATAGTTTCAATCTGTTGAAACAGACTGGTGGTAATCAAGTTGCAGATTTGACTAAAAAATAAAATAACTTCAGCTCTAAGTACGGCCATCAAAAGAGCACTCTGAACACGGATATCTTTCTTGCTGAAAGAGCATGTTGGTGTCAGTCTTCTCCATGTAATAGTATCTGCAAAAGCTCTAAAACTGACTCGATCGTTTTCATTTTCCTTGTTCTCCCTTCCCTCCATCTTCCTTCAAGTACTGAGATATTGGCTTGAAAGTAATTAGTCTTTCAAATGTGTGCTGTTTGGCGTCTTATTTTTTTGTGCATAGTCCAGATGTATGCGTATAGTAACTGAGCATAGGAAAATGTGAGGCTTGGGGTTGGAAAATTTATTCTATAATGTTATCTCTACAGAATACAGAGTTGAAAGGAAATAAAAATGTATCTTAGAATTAGCTGCCAATCAAATGTAGAAATAGTATAAAAGAAGTGAGAAAATATCACTATTCTCTTACTATATTTATATCTACTTTAGAAAGTATGAGGTTTAATTCTGTAATTCATATGGTATTTTTTATATTGCTTATTTTTCCGCCTTTTCTGAATCTTATAAATAATTCAAGTTTATTAATTGGTTAAATGCTATTTGTTGAAAAATTATCCTGTTTGTTTCTTACCAGCAGTAGATTTTATTAGATTTCCCCACCTTTGCTCCACATAGTACTTAATGCTTGTTTTTGAAGGGGATTTTTGGCTATCAGTTTGCCTCCCGTCAGTTTGCCTCCTTCCTCATCCAGTGATGCTTAAACCAAAGTCTGCAGAAGGGGAGAATTCTAGAATAGCTTCCATTTTTATTTGTTTTGTAAAAATAAACCAGTAGAAAAAAGGGACTCGGGTCACTACCAAAGAACAGGTTGCAGTGAATGCTAATCTCTCATTACAGATACAGCAGTTCAGTGTCAGGCACAAATTCTCAGGAAAGCAGGCTTTGCTGGCTCTGCTGTTGACGGAACAACTGCTGTCTCTCAGGGAGGTTGCTTATGAAGATGGGATCATTCTCAATATTTTAAATTCTTGGTCCTAGAAAGCCAATAAATTTCATCTGTCTAAAAGCAGAAGACAGGAGAAATAAGTAAACACAGAAAAGGAAAACTGGGCTCTGCTTCCTATGTCCAAGTCCAAAGAGAGGAGCTGTCTTGTTTGTGTGCAGAGCCAAGGCAGTGGTGCTGGGCTGGGCTGGAGCACAAGGCAGTGCCTAGCACGGGTCCCACCCCAGCACAGCACAGATGCAGCAGCCAGACATTGCTGTGTGCTGAGCGCTGGGCTGGGGAGAGCTCCCTGCCCTCCTCGGAGACATCCTAAACCACGACATTCATTGGATTTGAGCACTTGATATGAATAGGTGAAGCGATTTATAGAATGGTGTAGTCCCTGACTAGTTGCCACAATTGTAATATTCCTTCAGTTCTTAAATAAATATGGACTGACTGAAGGATACCAGCCATATCCGAGGAAACAGCCATTAGCACTGGGTTTCTTTTCCTCCTCTTGTGTGGCCTCTCTCCTTACACTTGTGGTAGCTTGTCAGCACTTTCTTTAAAGGTAACACAAAGCCCCCTGAACCTCCCAAACAATGAAAAATGAATTACCATAATGTATAATAAATAAGAATCGCCTCTTAAATCAGTCAGTGGCTTTGTTAAAAGGGTCCCAGAGCCTTCTGTGTTTCCAGACCTGCTATGAATTAGGTCACACTATCCTCAGGAAAAATGGCTGGGGCATTGGTGAAGGGGGATTTCTTAATTTTTTTTTAAATTGTAAGGGGACAGAACAGCAGCATTCAGGGGAATGAGTCACAGTGACCAGCTCAGGAACTCAGGAATTACAAAGCTGTGAAATAAAATTTAATAATAAAGAGTGGTGTTTAAAATTAATTACTGTAGATAACCTGGTGGCAACACACACCTTGGCTCACACTGTGGAGTGACTAACCCAGGAATGTGTATTTCTACTGACATGAAGACCTTTGCTCTGTTTTTTTTTCTCTCATTTTTGGTCCCCTCCCAGAAATCTGTGGGACTATCTCTGAAGCCAGATCCCATACAACGGTCAGATAGCCAAGATCTGGTCCTTACGAGAAACTGAAATATTTCTTCCTGAAAGTCAAAGGAGACATGAAATCTGAGTGCTGACAAATGTGGGCAATATTGGGAAAAATGTTGAATGAGAATAAGAAATTAGTTAATAACACTGTTATTTACTTTGCCTGAATTTCCTCACCCTCCCTGGCGAACCTTTTTTGCATCAGAAGAGAATCTGTGTAATTTGAGACTTCAGTCACTAATGGCAAATACAGCAGAATACCAGGGGCAGTGCTTTCCGGCATTTATTGTGCAGGAGCACTGATTGCAGGCAATCGTATTGATCCATTCAGCCACTCATTTCACTGCATTGGAAACCAAATTAATTTTAACAGGCTTTGGCAAGAACTCGTTAGTCTGTAGCTTAATGCTTAATAAACTGTCATCTCCCCTTTAACAGTCTAAGACCAATTGCCAGAGAGCCTGGGGATGCAGGGGAAATCCAAAGACTTCATTTTTATCAGAAATTACATTAATAAAATACCGGATGATACGAGAGTGAATGAATAGAAATGCATACATGAAATAAGTAAGCAGACAACCTACCTGCAAAATTGAAAGAAAAATTCTTAAATAGAAAAATAGAAAGGGAGATTGGATATCAGAAATTTTGCTGTGGCAAAAGAGTGAGCCAGTGCTTAAAGTTCTTGGAACATCACCTCCAAAATTTTGTAAGATCAGGTTATTCCTGGTGGTTTCAATGGCATAATTTCCTGTACTCCAGAACAATTGTGTTTAAATCTTCTTAGCATGTTAATTATCAAGATTTTGTAAATGGGAGGTAAAAAACAACCTGCACAGAAAAAGCCATATATGCAATACTCACTGCTTTGGTAAATGATGGATTGCCTTCTTTGCCCCCTATATCTACTTTCAGATGCTGAGATCAACCATTACTTTGAACAATAAAAAGTATTTTCTCAGGCTGTGATAAATGCTTTAAATACAGAATGAGCTTTCTAATAATTTTTGTTGTATTTTCAGATGTGATTATATGATATTGTATTTTATATGTTTTCCCAGCAAAGCCTTTGACTTTAATTTAAAGTGCCATCTAAAAAAGAAGAAGGAAATTCACTGTGTAAAATTTATTATCCCACTTCTGTGTCTATGGTATTTACTGTGCCAGATGTTCTGGCCTTTCTGTGTCTATTCTTTGTGAAGTTTTACTCTGGGTAAAAGTATAGGAAAGATGTCCATAGGTGGTACTTGAAAAAGTCCTGTACAAACATGTGGGAAACAGTGTGAAATGGATTACTGTTGCTAAACCAGGGGACTTTTTTTTTTCCTTTTTGCTCTTATTCCAACTCGTCATCAAGCTGTTGTCCAATTCTCTAACTGGCAAGTAAAATTAATTTCCTTCACATTTTATGATAGAAGACAGCTTGATGAAATCACTTGAGGATCCTAGTGACTCTTCCAGCTAAGCAGGATGAAATGGCAGTCCCATTTCTAATGCAGCCAAACCAGGTCTTCTCTCTCTTTATGTGGCAGGGACCTTGCCCTGGCTCAGCTGTCCCATCACACCAAATATAGAGGAACATAACCCAGCCTCCAAATGCTTCTTTCCTTCCCTTTTCTTTTCAAAAGAGTTTGGGTCTCCTGAAATTGCTGACCTGTGACAGATTGTAGAGAAAAGCAGCAGAATTATCTCAGTGGTGTCTGCTCCTATGTGCAGTATGGTGAGACTAGAGAGAGTTAATGTCTGAAGCAACATTTATCTGTGGGATAGCATGGATTGTCTGTGCTAGAAAAGATTTGGCAGTTTGCTATTTTGGCAAACTTTCCTAGTGTAGCCACAGCTTATACTGGCAAGCTAGTGTTTTGTCTGTATGTAGTTTATACCAGTTCCCTGAATGAAATGTGCTATACTGGCAGACTCCTTCCCCTCCCACCCACACACAGCAGCATCTACTTTGGCATTCAGTACACAGCAGCAGTTTTGACTATAGATCTATTAGTGTAAGAAAAATCACACTCCTTGGTAAAAAGGAGACTGCAAGTGTGGAAGAGTTGGGTAGAAATCTGTCTTTGCCCTGTAGATATATGGGAGAATTATAATCCTGTGTATTTGGTAAAATGATTTCCCAACACTACTAGTGTAAGATTAGTACTCCAAGAATTGTACCTGCACTGGTTTGCTACTACACTTTCCAGGTGGAGAGCCCAGAGGCATTTTTTCTCTGGGTTGCACAAGATTGGAGGGTGAGAAATTACAGCCATTGATCAGTTTACTCTTACAAATAACCTCTTTTCCCTTACAAAAAACCCTCTCTTTTCCTGAGGGGATGTGGAGTTTGAAATGCTGATGGCACAGAAGCCCTTGTCTCTGTTATCTCTTTTTATGGTTCTCTTTGAAGGGGAGAATTTCCCTGCCTGTGGCTGAGATAACAGAGAGATGCTAAGTGGTGGGATTTTTCACAGCACTTGACCATATGCAATAAAAGGTCAATTTGGACACACATCCCAGTGAACTTGGAAACATCAGAGTTTCGCTGGTCTAATGTGGAAATCAAAGTGTTTCAATAGCTCTCCCAGCAGAGCTATTACCTCCTAATTGCTTTTTTTTTCATTTGCCCCCCACCTCTTAAAAGCACAATGCCTTACTACTTACTTTTAAGTTTAGAAAACTGTAAGTGGGTGGATTGGGATTGATTCTTGCCTGTCTCTAACAGGAGAAAAAGGGTTCACCGGTAAGGGCTGTGGGGACCAAGGCCCAAAACCCCAAATTCTCCATGGGATGAGCAGAAGATCCTCTGGGCAGAGAATATTTTAGGTGTCAGGCTTTCACATGGGGTCCAGCCACTACTGGAGAAAGATTCATAAAAGAGACCCTCTGAGAGTTAGGGAACAAACCAGACTGGGATTGAGAATCAGTGGAGCTGAAAATGGAGACTGGGAGAACACTCCCAGGACTGAGAGTATTCAACACCTTTCCTTTTTTTTATTTATTTATTTTTTTTTTAAAAAGAATTTTCTTTCTCTGTGTGCCAGCTGAGAGACTGCTGCAGACTGGAGGTCGTTAGATACACCCCAGTATGGCTGTTCTTATGTTCATGTGTATATGTGGTTAAATCAGCACAGAATTCAAATTTCTAGAGCCAAAACATATCCATTTTGTAATGTTTCTACCATTAAGCAGTAGTTTATTCTTTGCAGAAACACTCAAAAATTAAGGTTCCTATCCAGGTACCTCCTTGATAAAAAATTTTTGGCACAGTTAAAATTTTCAGGTTTTGAGTAATATATTGTTAGGAACTGGAGATAGCAGCACACAATAAATTCTTTTTTGGTTTTGGCTGGGCAGATAAAGCCATCTGACTGCGCCTGGAAGGAAGTCTGGCATTGCTGCTATTTAGAAGATTGGCTAATGCAAGGACTTGGAATATAAAAATCAAATCAGAAGAAATATTTCAACTTCATAAGGTGGTCCCTAGGCTCAGTCCTGCTGCCTTGCTCATGCAAAACCAACTTCTCATACAGCTTATTCAGATTAGGGGGAAAATCTCATGATTGGGCCATTTGCTTGTTTGATTATGAACATTTCTCCAGCTGTTCGGGCCCCTGGCATGTCCTTCCTCACTAAGCTGTTTCTGCCTGTTGAAGTCACAACAAATTGTTCAGCATGGAGGTGCTGAGGGCTCAGGTTTGCTCAGGGGCCACAGGGAAAGCACAGTTGTGGCTCTCCTGAAATCCTCCCAGCCCTGGTACATGGCTGTGTCCTGCGCCAGGCTGGCTGCCAGAGGCCCAGGCTTTTGCCAGAGTCACCCCCCCACTTCTGTTCTTCCGTTGTTTTATTTATATTTATTTCTAACTCTGCCACTTTTCTTTGTCAGGCTTTTGCCAGATTCACCCTCCAGTTTCTGTTGTTCCGTTGTTTTATTTATATTTATTTCTAACTCTGCCACTTTCCTTTGTCCTGCCTTCTCCTCCTCTCCTAGGCCCTTTATTTTGTCAGACTTTGTGTTCCCTCAGTCTCAGACTGGGATGGGGCAGTGCCAGAGTGGCTGCACAGGGCTGGAGGTGGCACAGTCTCAGGGACCCCTGATAACACCAGTGAGGACAGTTCCATTTTGGCTCTTGGCCCGATGCTTCCTGACCCCAGGAAGAGAGCGGGGCCACGTCCTTCCCTGCTGTGAGGCTTTTTTGGCCAAGAAGCCCCTCGGAGCACAGCCTTGGCTGTGCGCTGCTCACAGCCCAGCCTTGGCCTGTCGGGAGAGTGCAGGACCTTTAAAACCCTTTCAGATGTCAGGCAGGACATTGGGGTGGGTGGGGGGCAGCTGATCCCAAATGGCCGTGAAATTCCCACATGTTTGTGCTTGGTGATGCCACGTGGCCTGGCAGCCAAGCCTGTGGCCTGCAGTGCAGGCCTGGCCCCGGCCAGGCGGCCATGTCAGGGCCCTGTGGCCGGGGAGCGGAGCGGCTGCCGGGGTTGTGGGGAAACACAATCCGCTTTCCATTTCGTCAGCACAAATTGTATCACTTCTTGCTCCCAGTGCCTCTAAAAATGCGGTCTGCCTTAGTTTGGAAGATACCTTGCCCTCAGCAAGTAAATAAATGCCAACTAAAATAAAAGGAAGCACAAAGCAATAATGAGGCTGCCACGCGCTGGCTGTGGGAGCTTCTGGAGGCTGGATGGGGGAGCAGTGTAAGGGCTGAAGTCTCATTTAGACCCCTTTGAGCTTTCAAACTGATTGCAAATTTACCTAAACACTTGAAAACTTAGTGATAGTTTTACTTCTTAGCTACTTTACCTACCGTTTCTTGAAAATGTTTAAAGATTCTCTCCCCCCCATTAATTTGTAAATGAATGTATCATGAAAAGAAATATACCTTACCACTGAAGGACAGGGTATGTATTGGCAGAAATTACTCACAAGCAGATGGGTTTTTTTCCTCAACAGTGTATTGTTCCTGAAATAAGCTGTAGAAAATAAGAAATGCTTATTTTTTTAAGCACACAGTTATATCCTTAAGTCCTAAGTAAACTGAAAGAGATTTCACTATAAATGGAAAGAGCCTGGAAATAACTTTATGTATGAAAGAGGTAGACTTCACATTAGCCACACCAACTACACACTTGTTAGGAGAAAAGAGTTATGTAGTGCATTGCTTACCTCTGTTTGAATAATTTGCTTCATATGTTTTCCCATCAAAATGGTGGTAGGTTAAACACTTAATTTATTTTTGCTGTATACTCTTGTTCTCTCTGATGCTTCATGCCAAACTGCTGTGGTAAAAAGAAGTCAAATATATTAAAGATGTATATTTTAATTAAAACTATTAGAAGAAACATATTAGTATTACGTTTTTTATTAACAGCAGATTGTTGGCTGACAAGACAGCAAAGTTATTTATTTGGAAGATGTATGTTATGCTATGGAATAATACTACAAGTAGGACATTGCATTTGATAAGCGGTTCTATTGGCAAAGTGCTTCACTTCAATTCTGCTGCGTTGTGGGAGAACTGGGCAGATTCTCTCATGGTGCAAACTGGCCCTGCCCTACCAACACTGATCCTGAAGTCACAGCTACCAACAGGACCACATTTGGTGAGAGCACAAAGAAATAATTTCTGTGATGAACTAATTGTTGGCTGTTATCTCTGAAATGGTCAGAAGAAAATAAGGCAACAACACATTGCACGTGCCAGCTTTTTTCTAGGGTTGAATTAAGAGCTTAATTCCATAAAAGTTATTTTTCTTTTAACTTTTTTAATAGCTTAATTGACTAAACCAGGCAAGAAAAGTAATGAGTGGTCACAATAGTACCAGAGAGAATTATAATAAAGGAGGTACCGATACAACCTAGGCTATTTTTATCTTTTTCTTCCTTTCTTCCTCATCTTTATCAGTGTGTTCTAAGTAAACCTGACATATTTATATATGTGAAACAGATGCAAAATGAAGCAGTTTTGTCTTCAGTTATGACCATGTTTTTTCAATCATGGACATGATTTATGGAAATGTTCTTTGCTGTAAAAAATTTCTTTTAAAATCCAAACCACATTAATTATAAATCTAACATTCAATTTCTTTTGATACTTTGGGGAGTGTGGGGAAGTAATTTTTTTATGCAAATAAACAGTTTCTTTAAAAAATCAGTATTCATTAAATGTTGAGATGAAACCAGCACAACACTTCTCAGTGAAACTACTAGAGAATTCAATTAGACATTGAGAAAATTAGCTCTCTTTTTGCAATAATATTATATGTCTCAGATTTATATCTGCTATGGTATATTTGGCACCCCTGGGGCCAACCAAACTGTGAAAAGCTGTTGATGTTGGCTTCTTGGCTGGTCAGCCCCTTCGGGGTTGAGCTCAGTTTACTGTGGAATAAACTCTAAACATTTCAGAGTTCAGAAGAGTTGTGCAGAGGTGTAGAACTGCCTGAAACTGAGCGCTATCTCCAGTAGAGACCAGGAGAATTTGTAAGATTCAGCAGCTGGAGAGAATTTTTTAATCCTGGACAGGGCCAAACTATATAATATCACCAGCACTGCCAACTATGACGACTTCATCACATCTCTTACAAGGCACAGGATTTTTCTTCACACCTCAGCCCTTGAATCATGTACAAATCTCAGTTCAATAGTGGGTTTCTAAACCTTGTGATTACAAACAGAAGCTTGGAAATGTTAACCCTGCAGGCTGAACACCCAGAAAGCAAATAAAACAGTCATATATTTCTTAAATCTCACATTAAAACCATTCTCCTGATTTTGGGGGTCTCATTCATGACTTCTGGGTGTGTAGATCTGGTTAGACCAGGAAGTTAATTCAGCTTTATAGAATTAAACCCTCCTGACAAAAGGTCTCAGTGGTGCTCTGGTGGTCTGTGGTCAGCTACTACTTCTCTCCTCTGCCTATTTCTACCTGCTATTTCTCGTTAAAAGACAGCTGAAAACACTTGATATGCTTTCACTGAATTCCTGTTGCTTATGAGCAACTACAGTGCCTTGAGTAGCATTGTGGTAGTTAAATTCACATGCTCATCTTCCCAGCCCATTCAGTTGACTACAGGATATTCTCTCAATCTCTGTTTCATATAGTGAAGTATTCTTCCGGTATCCCTGTAAAGATCATTTCCAGTGCCAGTAGCATGACATTAAAACTTGTCTTTAAAATGAAAAAGGAAGTGACTTTTGCCCAGTCTTTCAAGAGTAGGCACTGGAAGGGAGAGCTACTGGGAAAGCTGGGAAAATAGCTCGTGTTCAAATTAGCTTTTTATGAAAGTTATTTCCCCACCTAGCTGGACTCTGTTGGAGATTGGATCTGCACATCACAGCTTCCGTGTAGCTGAGAGCTCTGATAGCCACACAAGTGCTGGGGAGGACAAAGGAGATTTGAAGTCTGTGGAAGGGAGGAAGCTGCGAGTCCTGATGTCTGTGTAAAACAAAAGCAGCATTACAGAGTCTACAATTGAACCCCCAATAAACCAATTTTGAAAGCCCCAGCTTCCCCTATCCCCCTCCTCACTGTCTCCATTTGATAGGAACAGGAGGTATATCTTCCCAGGGGAGTAAAGATGTCTGGTCTGGAAAACATGAAAGAAGAAAGCCTGTATGTTTATTTTGCACGCCATAGATTTTAGGGCCAGAAAGCCTTTTCTTTTTTTCTAATTAGAAGATAATATCTTGTTAAAAAGTATATGTTCTGAGGCTTCAAAGAGGAAAAAACAAACCAAATCCTCTTCTTGACCTATAAATACAGTTTGAATAGCTGCAACAATTCATTGAAGTTTACTCTGATAACTTGATTTTGGCCTCAGTCTTGGAGATTTGGGTACTTTGGGAGTTGCAGGAATCTTGAATATCCCTGGTAAGCTGTGAGAGAAGTATGAAAGCATAGTGCAATGCTGACGGGGTGGAATGCAGCATTCCTGCGCATCGGCAATGTCAAAGAGTGGAGTTTATCGCTGCTGTTTTGTTCTCCTCCATCAGTAAACACAATCTCTCCACTCCCTGAAGTGAAATCAAACCGCTGTAAAGAAACTCGTGAGTAACCAGGGTAAAATTTCCACTGAATTAATCATATATCTGGTCCAAAATATTTAAGATATAAACAAAAGAGGATAGAATAAGATCAGCCAGGCATATAAACATTTCCAAAGTGGTTGTTTTCCAGATAGTTTTTGAGCCACAACTGGCAAAAACTGGGGTGGTTGCACAAAGCTAGCTTTGAAAGAAATGGATTGGCATCAGTTTACACCAGCTGAGGATATGATCCTGCATATTTCGTGACTGTGCAATGTTATGGATATGTTTGAAACATATCCAAATGTCCTTGGAAAATATTTTTCCATCTGAAGAAAAAAGGGCAAGAGCATATCTACAAAAAGTTAAGAAAAGTTTAATAGATGTTCTAATGAAAATAATCCTATTAGTTCTAAATAAAAGGAGGAAACTTTAAATCTACATCCTCTACATCTACAAGTGTCCTTATCTGGATTTCCAATATATGTATGAGAACAATAATTTTTATGACAGTTTTAGTTTTCTTCCTTGGAAGAGTAGTGAAAACAGGAAGGACAAATACTCACAAATCAGATTCAAACTAGAGCTGTTGGAGAAGCTGAAGTCACAGTGATTTGGGAGAGACTAAAACTCCAGACATCTCAGATGTTATTCAAAGTCTTCATGATACATGGTGTGAAATGTAGGGAGGCAGCCATTCACACAGCAGAGGTGAAGTGGATGACAAGATGCAGTAGAGTAGGTCAACAATGAAATATTCTAAATCCTAACTTGGGATGCATGAGCAAGCTATGAAATGTTCAAGATTATCTCTTTACACTTAAAATCAGTATGCAGACTTTCTTTGGGAAGTTTGAGTTATATTGTTGCACAGTATCATTTTCTAGTGTTGTGTGAAACAAACTCAGGCTGAAGTCACAAAGTGGTTCATGCTTTACACACAGTCACCTGAGATCAATTAAAATAATAAACCTCACCTCAGAGGTTAGGAATGTCACTTATTGCTCTCCTACAGTACCTGGAGGAAGAAAGTGCATTTAATATGTTAGACTGAGAAGTTCTTCCTCAAGGCACATATTAAATAATGGTAGTATGCAAACGGTATTCATATTTATAGAGACACTTCTGAGAGTGTCTAGAATCTGTAGTTCCTACAAAGTCTTTGTCTGACACAGTTGCTATAAAGGCTTTCCCTGACACAAGGGCTTAAAGTCCTTTAAGTGGAAGTCAGTCGTGATCTGAACTTTGGGTGGAGGGAACATATTGAATGTTATAGAGTTATATTTCATGTAAGTGACTGTGAAGCAATTAGAAGTTAGAATGTGAGAATGTGAGTATTTTTCTTACCAGGGCATAAGCCTTTTTGTTTTTATTACATGTATTGTGCCCATGGTCCTGCAAGCCAGATGGCATTGATTCTTTTGAAGTGCAATTTGTGGTCAAAGTAAAAAGTCAGCCACAGCATCTTTTGGATTAAGCATATTTTGAGATTCTAAACAGTAGCAAATGATAGTTTCTCATTTGTTACTGAAGCCTTGGAAGTTCAGGTGAGATGGTAAGGCTGAACTGAAAAAGTACCTCAAAATTCATTCTCTGTCCCAGGTAGCCTCATCCCTGGTTTTTTGAAATGGCACATCTTATACTGATAAATTGTGAAAAAATTCCAAACCAAGTAATTTTTTACAGTGTTTCTCTAGCCTAGTAAAATATTTTTGCTGATGGAGGATACAAGTGCTCCTTGTATGACCTCTGTAACCTGCTGATACGGGTGCTGGATACCAAAACCAAGTCCTTGCTTGGCCTTGGTTCAGAGCCAGGACCTACAAAGCAGTCTTCTGCATGTCTGGCACGCATCCTTAGCTACCAGACTATTTGTTATTCCTGGATGTGTCCCTGATTTTCATTTTGTAGCTGTCCTGGTTTGTATTAACTAAGTCTTCACTAGTCAGGGAGGGAAGCAACAGGAGTTGGACACTCCAACCCTTGGTTTTGTCACTCCCTTGGTACATTATCTAGAGAAACTCCTAAACACTGGTTTATGAAGCTCCCGATAGCAAAGCTGTAAAGCTCCAGCTGCCAAAATCAGGAATTTGTCTTCTCTCTGTTAACTTCAAAACACTCTCTTGCAGACACAGGACTGAACAGCTTTGTGTAGTTTAGCCCCCAGCTGTTTCCTCTTGGCGAGGTGATGGTATTCCTTGCTTCCTGCTGGAGGTTATCCATATTATATAAATATATATGATGGGGAGCAAATCCTTAAAGGCCACTATCAGAAGTTAGTGCAGATTAATTGTCCACTTCCTTGTGGCTATGGGAGAGAGTGGAGTCGGATTTTTAGATCAATCTTGGAACCTAGACTGGGTCCTGTCTCTGAGTAGTTAGGCAATTATCTGGAGCTGGTTTTGCCAGCTTTGTACTTCAAAAGGTAACACTTTGAAGTTTCATTAATTCCTGTTTCATAAGATCATAGCTCATAAGTTCATGCTTAATTAGTTCCTGCTCTGTGAGGTGATGCTTTGCACATTTAAAAATTCATACTTTTTTTTGTATGACAACTAGCAAGTCAGTTAAATTTGGTATTATGCATTTTGTCAGTTCCCATAGTGTAACAGTTGGTGTAATCTGAAATTTTATTACAAATCCATGAACTTTTAAAACCTTCCTTCTAGTTGGTGCTCTGTTCATGTCCTTTGGGCAAAACAAAACCCTTGAGTGTGGTAAATAACAAGCATTTGAGTAAACGTAATGTGCTTGAGGGAGCTGATGCAGTTTTCTGTGATGGTGTTAAAGATAACTCTGCCAAGTCCTAGTCAGTTCCATAGGACCAGCCAGTTGTCTCTGGAGGTAAGGACTGAAAGACAGGCGTGCCTGCCTCTCGGGTGGGGCACCCTCTCAGCATGAACATTCCAGATGGAGTCTGCTCAGCCTGGAGGGCTGCCTGGGAATAGGATGTTGTGTGCAACTCTTGTCCTCAGTCCGAGCAGAGCAGAAGGCACAAATCACAAATCACTCCCCTTGTATTTATTTTCACAAAAGACACAGCCTAGCTTGCTCGTATAAGTACTCATAAAAAGGTTGAGGCTGCAAGTTATGCTGTAAATGACTGGTGTTGATACTTATATATGGAATGATTCACTTTTTTTAGAGCAGCCAAGGACTGTCCTTAAGTTTACAAGAGACCTCAGCGGCAGGTGGGAGCAGACAGCAGGTGGAGATTCATATCTCCCTGCAGAGGCCAGAGCTGTCAGCAGAGCTTTCTGAACATTAGCACCAAACGAGTATTCTATGCAAATAGCACTAGTGCTTCCACCAAGGCTTAAGTCATATATCTGGCACAGTACCTGCAGATGACAATGACTTGTTTATTTTATTAGATCACGTGCTACTCTTCCAAACTCAAATAAATTATTCATTTCTAAAGAATGTCAACAGCTAATGAGTGCTTGAACAGTTCACAAACACTCAATGCTCTCTGGAGGGTTGGATCTGTTATTGCTGCACGCTGGTACATTTATTCATGTATAATAAAACTTATAAAAACGAGGGCTATTTCTGCATGTTTCACTTTTGTAATGTTTTTCCTTTGAGCTGGCAAGGGTAAAGTATATACCAATTAGCATGGCCAATGATAAACTTAGTCATATGCACTGTGAAATTGCTTACTGTATTTCTCAAGAAATAGAAGTAATTACAATCCAGACTTGGTCTGTACTTTGGATGGCAAGATTACTTCAAGAGTGCTTTGCTCACTTCTAAAATTTGGATAGTGGATGAATTAGAATAAATCAGACAAGAAAACTCAGAAAAGATTTTAGGTAATGTTTAGTTTTGTATTTTCTCTTAGATTCTTATATGCTAATTGGACTGTGAGTGTTTTTTCACCAGATTGCTTCTAATTATGTTTGTTTGGATAGCAAATTATCTTTCTGAAGGAAATATTTGCTTTTATGTTGAAACATTTGAACTGTGAAAACTATGCATGGGTTTTTTTTTTTTCTCACTAATAAGGTGAATATGCCAGGTCTTCAAAGTGGTTAAAATTACCTAATAAGGAGATGAGAACAGAGATAATATTTTTGAACTTTTGAAGCAGTTGTCAGAGCAGAGAAGACATCACAAGTTTTTCAGCAGTTCTTCTAGAAAAGCTACACTAATTTGAGGCTCTGCTTTCTTACTGGCAGAATAGTTACACGTTTCTGTATTTGTTTCCAGCCAAGGTCCAGAGACAAGTATACTGGGGAGAGAGAAAGCCTAAGTCAAAATAGAAGACGTGAATTTTGCCAGCAGTTCATTGTGCATTAGCAGAGCTAGAAGAGACCATCAGGATTTATATTTCCCATATATATTTCATATTATATGACAGAGCCAAGCGGTATCAAACTGTACACACCTCTTTGAGTAATGTGTTCTTTTAAAGAACTCAAGTGCCAACTGAAGTGTGAAACAGGAGCTTTTCAGGACAAGTTTTGTCCTTTCCTTTCTAAAGATATTAGGTCTGTACAGAAGCAATGGATTTATGTTGCCCTACTCCAAAACGGCAGCAGTCAAGAGACAGCACAGCGACAATTTCACACAGAGATGTGATTTATCAGTGCTTTTACATCACCATTACCAAGGCCACAGATGATGGAATAATAAAATTATTCACACATGTCTATATATTGTCCCTCTGCCAGGTTGTAGCCAAGGTCTAGGGCTGTGTAGTTCAACTTGACTGCAAATACAGTCCTGATGGTGGCCAGGCATGGCAAGGCATGTTTGCTTACATTCACTGAGCTGTGGATGAGCATGTTTTTTACCACCACATTAGCAAATGTAAATTAGTCATGTTCCAGAAGTCAGCTTTAATTCAAGGCAAAAGAAGAGATCTCTGTCTGCTTGAAACACAAGCTCTTATTAATCGCTAATATTGTAGCTAAGCATGGAAAGTGTTTGCAAACTAAGTAAAATTCTTTCATGTCCATCATGAAGACAGAAATTAATGTGACACTGTTCCTACTTCATGTATTGCACAGAATTTCTATTTTTTGAGCTCAGTCATTGTTCTTTACATGTTCCACCATGTACAAAATATGTGTATGAAGCCCTTGAAAAACAAGAATAAAAAAGATCAAAAAAGGTAAGGAATGTTAAAAAAAAAAAAATTCTCTAATAAACAATTTACTGTCAGATTATGTTCGTGACTTTTCAGGAACTATCTGCATTAAATACCATTTCAGTTGTATTTACTTCTCTAGTAATGAAATAATTTTTCCAGCATATATATTAATCAAAGAAAATTTTTAAATGTGCCTTTTCTCCTTAACCAAGACTTCTCTGACACAAGACACTGTTGTCAGCAAAGGCTCAAAACCTAAGGGGGTTTGGTAGGAAGACTGATAAAAGTTCCAAAGCTGAGAAAAGTCACTAAGATCAGTGTAGTTAAAGACTGAAGTTTTAATGACTTTTTATCTGCTCTCTGTTTGAAGCTGATAACTTTTCCCTTAGGCATCTTTCCCTGAAAAGCATTTCTAAGACAAGTACAGGTAAATTGGACAGCCCTGTAGTTTTGTCAAGGTTGAATCCAGTAGTAATTTCAGGAAAGGTTTTGAGTATTGTACATTATATTAAACAAGAAATACTCTGATTTCTGTTGTCTCTGGTATTGCTACAAGAGTTGTGTGGCAATGAAGAACATCCAAACTGGTACACCTGGAAGACTCTGTTTTTACTCCTGTCTCTTTTTCAAGACATGTTGTTGAAATGGGCTTATCATAGGCTAAAGAAAATGTATAGCTGAAGCACAAATCCAATTCTTTCCTGTGCCCATAGCACAGCCATGTTTCAGCTATCACAGCCCAGTTTTTAAGAAGAAATGTTTTCTGCTGGCAGGAGCAGATGGTGTGGGAGATACTCAGAGTGCCACCCTTGGAGAGTTGCACTGTTTAATGCAGAAGGTGCTAAGAGCAGCTCTCTGTAGGAGAGACCAAAGTGCCAGGGTCTGGCTGAGGGCTTGCTTAGCCAGCCATGTCAGCAGTGTGGGAAATCTCCAGGAAAAAGCACAGCACAGCAGTCAATATGCCCAGCATCTGCTGTGTTTCTGTAAATTCATGACAGACAAAAGTAGCTCAAAACCAAAAAGATGACACAGATGTTTGATGTGCTGGGTGATGCTCCCACCACACAGGCTGACAGCTACCTCAGACAGTCTCAAAGTAAGGCAAGTAGGCAAACAGGCAAGGTCATCTTTCCAGAGAAGCCATATTTAGTTTAAAAAAAAAAAAAACACCGTATTGGTGATTCAAGTTTTGTCCTGATCACTGGTCTTGTGGAAGGAGTGCAATAAATCTGTGAATCAATGCATAAGTTACTCCAATCTTTATTGCACTGAAGCAGAGGTACATGCAATTTTTATGAAATTAATCCTGCATACAGGAGTAATGAAGAAATATTAAGGCCAACCCATTCCTTTTGCAACAGGAAAGTATGTCAAAGGTGGCCGGTGACCTTCAGAGTCCTGTACTGAAAAAATTTAGTAGTGTTGACTTCACTGTTGCCCCTTCACAAGCAATGGAGGGAGACATGGACACCAGTTTACTGATGGACAAAATGCCAAGGCAAAGAAAGCCGTGTATCTCCTTTTGCCAGCTGCAAAGTGTGTATTGGAGGAAATTCTGTCTCAGAGCCTAGGCTCATGTGTGTGGCTTTGTTTATGTGAGCAATGAAAATGTTACAGAAGCCCTGGTTTAATTGAGCTCTGTCTTCCACCTACTGCTTGAGCACTGCATTACTGGCAGTAATAACAGATTTTGAATGCTATTAATGTTGAAGAAGGAGGAATATCTCAATATTAAGTGGCTGCTTGAGATACCATTGTAGTTAAGAATTAATTTAGAAAGAACAGATGCCCCGAAAAGAAAAATGTATCTCTCTCAGTTGAGGTGTTAAGAGGATTAAGGATTAAATAAGCACAAGATCAAAGGCTAGACTAGGGCCAAAATAAACAAATCTATTTAGTCAGGTATAATAAGAGGAGATCAGAAGAAATGAGAGGAATTAGAAGACAGTAATGAAGAAGGTGACTTGCAGAGAATATTCAAGATACAGAGGTCACAGACAGAGTTTCTAAACCACAAACCAGAATTGTTAAATCGAAAACAGATGACATGCAGAAAAACAAGCCATGATAGCCAGATGGTAAAATTCTGCGAAGAACTGTCTGAGGATAAAAAAGCCGTTAAATAATATTGTTTCGACAGGTGACAGACAACCATGACATGAAGAGCTGAAACGAAGATTGCAGTCAAAAATTCAAGAATAGACTAGTACTAGGTGCCTTGCCTAGGTACTACTCAGGGCGTTAATACATTTTTCCCAGGCTGAATGTCAGTACTAGATATGACTTGTTCCAAGTGGGAACATGGAAGACTTTGTATTAATATTCATTCCATTACCAAGAGAAAATAGTGGGAAGACTTGTATAACAATATACAACTTTCTATTATTCTCTGGGATCAAAATCAACACTGGCAGCTTTTAGAGAAGGTTTTCTAAGAGGTTAGTGCTCCCCACAGAATTATGATTAATGATTAATGATTAATTTATATGGTGAACTGGTCTCAGTTTCTAACATTTCACACAAATTTGTGATATTTGTCCATCTCTTCAAAACAGTGGGTTGTCCATTTTCAAGAAAGTGGACTACAAGACAAAAAGTTATCTTTACTAAATTCCATCCATCATCAAAACTGAATTCCATATCATATTCAACCCAACGCAGCATGTGTCAAAAGAAAGTTCTGTTCTTGTCACTCCTTACATTGTTTACCACAATCTTTCAAACTCTGTGCCCCACATCCATGTTTCAGCAATCTTTGTTTTCCCATACTTCTCATTCATCTCCCCATTAGCACTGAAACGGTGACTAACTAGCATGGCTCTCTTTAGGGACCAGGGCACTTTAAACTAGATCATGAAATATTTCCCTGCAGCTAATACCTCAGTTTGACTGAGTTCTTGCATGAGTATATTTATAACTGTAAATATCTCTAAATTCCTAAATATCCTTAAACCTCTGAATATCTGCTTCTCAACAGGGCAAGATCTAGCAAAAAAGGAACTTAGATTTAGTGGGGCAAAGCAATGCTGAGGAAGCCTCTGGGAAAGAGGTAAAGAGATGTCCTTCTACATTTGCCCTGTTGAGACTTCAGATTAATCCAGATAAACTGAGTGTAAGTTCTTTAAAGTGTAGAGAACACGGTGTGCATTGCCCATGTTCCAGATGAGCACTGTGCTGGGGGTGGTGTAGGTTTTTGCCATTCTCTCCTTGCAGAGATGTGATGGGGACAACTGGTCCATGGGGATGGGGGTCAGTCCCAGCCTGAGTCCGGCTGCAGTGGGTGGAAGGTGGGCTTGGGGGAGAGCTCCGAGAGGCGGGTGGTCCAGGCACCAAAGAGCAGGAATCACTGCAGACATCCAAAGATAACTATCTGACTTGTGAGTCAGAACCCAAAGATACCAGGATTAACAAACTTAAAAGCAAAAGACTTAGCCAAAGATTGTATATAATCCAATGTATACATAAACGCCTCTTACACTGCCCAGCCAGTGAGCCAAAGTGCTTGGAAGGGACTTCTTAGTGGGAAACCACTATATCTGATGGTTCTGAGAGATGGGTTAGAAGGCATGGTGTCTTGTTTCTCGCTTGTGCAAATTCTCAAGCCGTTTTGAACACATATTTTTACCTCAAGTAAAACCAAATTTCAGCGAAACAGAGTAAAGGCCTTGTTCCCCTCCACTGTGGGGTTATCCAGCAACATGAGGGAAGCAGTGGAGCTGATGTGAAGGATCTGTGCAACCATACATAATTATGAGATACATATGCAGTTGGTGTGTAATCATAGGCCAAACTATGGTGTCCACTGATAGCAGTTAGTGTAAAATCATAATTTTACACTAGCAATATCCAGCCTTTAGCAGAATGTTTTCACGTAGAGTTTTTTCTTCTTTCATAGCACACCTACTCAGATACACCATAAGTTCAATTTCTTGTTAATTATGCAGCATATTAGATGACTTGGATAATTCTAATATGCAGTTAATAAAACCAGATCTGCTTTGTGAGATGTGCATTATTTTCATCTTCACCAGATGAGGAAATAAAAGCCCATCTCCTTATAAATGTGAGAAATGAAAGAGCAATGAAGGATGTACTGGATGCTGGGCTTTTTTTCCCCCTCAGACAATTATTATTTGGATTCAGTTTCTTTCCAAAGTTAAAGGTTTGTTTATTTTTTCAACTGCCAACAAGCACTACTTTGTTAATTAGAGCCATTTCATGGGTACTTGTACCACTGCATGTCCCAGGGAGACTTGTTCACAGGATCATGAGGATTTCCTAATCATAACTCTGAGAATTTTCTGTTTTAATCTACACTGCTGCCCTTTGCTAAGGAATACCCTCACAAGTACTGAACATATACCATTTTATTATCTATAGGAAGATTACATCTATAACAAGATATTGTACGTTATAAAAATCCTGGGAATCAGGATCTTTTTGGTGCTACATTATATGCTAATTAATTATTTCTAACACTTGGCAGAAAACAAGAAGAAAATCTTAAAATCAGCATATCTGATTTGTAGCAATCCAAATATGTAACTAATATTACCATAATATTATGGTTCAAGCAAGGTGGGGAGAAAATAAATTCATAGCTAAACCACTTTAGGGGGAAAAAATTCACATTTAATATACCACCCACAAGGAAGCCAGAAGCCATGCTTGCTGTTGTTAAAAAAAAAAAAACAAACAAAACCTCCCAGTACGTACTCACCCTTTTTGGTACTATGGATCAGATCCAAGGGATAACATCATATTATCACACTGAGTGAAATCGTGTTAGCAAGTGTTTTTATCTGAGTGTTGGTGACACCTAACAGATATTCCCCAGGGCACTGGCAGGTCACAGATTCGTAAGAGTAGTTTGCTTTCCTGAAAAACTGTGATTTTGTCTGTAGAAAAATCAGTTTTGCTAGTCTTTCTGCTGATGGGCCATTCAGACACTGGGTCCTCTGAGTGCAGATAGAACTCATTAATTGTGATGAAGAATAAAGCATTACAAACCATGGGAGAAGCAAAGACTGGAGACCAAGGGGCAGGAAGCAGGCAAACATGTCATGAGACGCCAAATGAGTAAAACAGCACTAGAAGGGCATCCAGACAAAAAGGAAGAGAAAAGAAAGTAAAAGAAGAAAAAGAATTAGTGAATCCCGTTGATCCTGTGATGGAGCCTGTGTTGTCTTTCTCCACTTTCTGTTCTTTGAAAGGATAATTGCAGTTTTCAGATAGAGTTGTGGTTATACGGTGCATCCTGACACTCAGCTGTGGTCCAAGGACATTTCTAAGAAATTGCATAAACCCCCTAACAGCCTCACAGTAGTGTTTATTGGCAGAGGAAAGGATCAGTGATGGTATTTCTGTCAGGAGAAATGCACAGACTCTGAGCACTCCATCTGACAGCTGTGCTGAGGATGGCAGCTGTCATCCTGCTGCAGACACAGGCTGAGCAGGAATGGAGAGGAGAAGGGAAAGCTTGAGAAGTTTCTGTCTGGCAGGTAAACGTGTGTTGTAGGCATTTATGCAAAGAGCTGTGTCTAACCTTTCCTTCGCTACATTTTGATGCACTCTCATAGCATGTGTGTAAGAGCCCTTGTCTCTGCTCAGACACAAACTCTCTGGCATAACTTTTAAAATGGATGTCTTTTTGAACTTAATGGAGCTGCTTCCATGCTTCAGACTGAGCTGGCAGGATTGGAGGCCTGATGGTGTGACAAATAGCAAAGGACCCCTGAAGGGCTGGGGAGGCCAGATTCCAGCTCTCATCAGATGGCACCTCATTGCTGCACAGACACAGGGCAGGGCTTGCACTAATTCTGTAATTTCTCCAGCACAGCTCATGTCTCCTGCTGTCCCCAAAAATAAAATTAAAAAAAAAAAGAGGAGAAAACAATAGCAAAGCATGTCTCGTACTGTGTTTGGGAAGTGCCAAGCAGCTTGTGGAGGCTGCTGCTGCAAAAAACTAGCAAATGACAGTGATGTGAAGTTAATGAGGATCAGGACAGTTGGCGGTGGAGGTTTCTGGGCTCCAGAAGGAGGGGGGCTCTCAGGAGGTCCCGATAAGCATTAGCAGTTTTGGATGCTCAGCCAAAACTTCTGCGGTTTGCCTGTTAGTACTGAATTTCTTTTTTGTTCAGCCGTTACTTTATACTGTGCGGTCTGGCCAGCAGTTGTACAACAGCATTTAAAATATACAACATGCTGTGAGACAGAATGCAGCTACCTTGTCAAGGATGCCAGCATTAAATTACAAAGAGACTAGTATACTCCATATATAGGATATAGCCATTTTGCCTGGAAAAGTCCAGATAGCCAACCTCTGTTATTGTTCAGTTTAGGATGCAGCAGCTGCCTTGAGGCGAGTAAGGGAGGGGGAGGAAGGGAAAGGAAAGGGAGGTGGATGGTCCCAGTTGGGTTCATGAGAAGTCTGGCCTGGGAGAAAGAGAAGTGGTTGGTGATCTTTCTTTGAATTAGTAAAATAGAAAGAAAAGTAGTTGTATAAGGTCTCCACAGTGCTCATCCCAGGAAAATGCAAGAGTTGTTTGCAGGGTGAATATAGCAGAGATTGTGATTATGGTTTTAGAAGTGAAGCAGTGAAGAAATTCTACATTTACCTGTGGGTTTGGCTTTCTGTCTTTTTGGTTTTTTAATTTGATGAAATTGATTTCTTCTTTGACATTTTTTGCTTTAAGAGAAAATATTTAGAGTAGGGCTTTTGAACAGCAACATTGCTGTGACGTATCATAATCCTTGGTGTTCTTTTCATAGTAGTTAATTCTGCACTAGTGAAAATAATTCCATACTCTTGAAGGAGGTGGAACTAAAGATGCAGATACCCCAGAAGCTGTCTGAGAATTACAGAGGAAAGTTTAAAATGATCTCGTAAGAGAAAGAAGAAAAAAGACACCAGATTAACTTCGAACCTGGGAGTCTCCCACACTGCAAATCAAGTGCATTGTCATACAAAGCACACGTGTACACCACATGTACAGGTTAAAATCTAGTCCCAAGTGCGGTGATGACAGTTCTGTGTTCATAATGTATATATCCAAAAGTATACTTGTGTGTCTGCTATAAATTCAGGTAGGACAGGTATAGAGAAATTTCTTTCTAAGTTAAAATATTGTAAATGCAGCTTTGCTCTATTGGTATAAAAAACCCTATTCATATGTGAATTTGTCCTAGGGGTTTTCTTTTCCTTGTAATAATAGTTTTGTAGTCACCAATATGTAAATAGATATGTGTTTGCCCCACTTTTAGACGTAGAGAAAGATTATCTTTTCTGTGGTCTGATAAGAGCAGAGGCAATTCTCTGCAGGAGCAAGTCTGATACATGCTGTGGTAAGGATATAAAAGGGCTGCAAACCCCTTGGAGATTTCACGGCTTTCTAATTGACAGAATGCAGCATAAATAGAAGAGATGAGTTAAAATAGACTGGGAGTTTTGAAGAACAAAACCAACGTAAAGCTGTTTATCTGACATTGACAAAATAAAAATTGTTTTGCATCAGAAACATACAGAAAGTAATTTTCCCCTCCTGATACCATAGCAGGTGTTCAGCAAACTTTTGTTTGTTACACAGAAGTTGAAAGTAGCACATGCTTTTGGTACTTATGAAAAATCAGTGAGTTTTTTTCATTGCAGTTTTTCAGAAAAAGAAAATGCAGTTCGAGCTCTGTGGCCCAGTTTAGCAGGGTCCTCATAAAGCTTGGCACAGGATAAAACTTTAGGGGCAGAAGCCCTTAGAGGATGTGGGGCATAGGGAATTGAACCCTCCAAAAAAAAGCTCTGCTGCCTGTTTTTGAGATACACCACCTTGGGTTGTGAAAAGAAAGGGGAAAATTTGAAGAGGGAGAAGAGATATTAAGCAAACTCTATAAATTAATCACTTTGTTGTTTTTGTTCATAGCATGCACCTAGAAGCCCTGAGTCAGCTTCAGGCCAATACTAGGCACTATATCCCACACATAAGAAATAAGGAGATTGCTGTCATCAGGCTCATACTGGCCGAGAGAGGTTTGCCAAATTGTTCTGCCATAAGAATGCACTTGTTGGCCAGACTGGAAACAAGAGAGAATTTCAGACAGAACCCAACAGAAGTTTTGCGTCAGCTTCGGTTTCTTCAAGCAACAATAACACCAGCACAGAAAACAAAAAATAAAAAAAGAAAGGTAGTGACTATTGTGCTTTAAGCATCTTTGGCTTTAATTTAAATACATAAAAGTGTCAGCAATGAGCTGTGTCAACTTTGCTAAAAGGCTGATCAATATTTACATAATTCGTTCATCCCGCTGAGTGAGAAGCTGGCAGTCAGAATAGCATCACTTCTGCATAATACCACTGCAACAGGAAAAGGAAAATATTTTCTACATCCTGAATCAGTTATTTAAGGCCTCTCTACCTCCTTGGGAGTATGACAGAATTGATCAGCCAAGCTGAACAGCACTGGCATTGCAAACATTTATTCATACCATCTGGTACAGAGTCAACTCCAAGTAACAAAGGATTTTATTTTCCCACAAAGGCTGAAGGTTACATAAATGTTACCCACATTCTTGTGGCATCCCAACATGTTATTCTCACGTGCTGTAGAGAGATTGACAATTCCCAGACCAGAACAAGACAGACAGCCACGAAGATTCCTGCAACACAATTGCTTACTAATACCACTAACTGTACATTTTAGACCCCTTGAGGAGCCTTACTGCACAGATAATACACATGGGCCAATGTGACAGGATTAACCTCCAGTGGTTAAATCCAAGGGTAGCAGTGTAGGATTTTTTGCTGATCTGGAATGACCACTAACCTGAGCTTTCTTATGTCTCTATTTCATTCAGCTGCTCATAAATTAGCTTGGCATCCTGAACTCATGAAAATAAATACATATTTGATACTTCACCAGTGTACAGTCAGTCACACTTGCTGCTTTTCTTCCTAAGTATTCAGATGCCCACATGAAACTTGTTTTCCTTCATCATAACTATAAATACACTCTGAATGAATTTTAATACTGAAATGTTTTGTAAGAGGTTCTGCAAAAAGAAAAGTTTAAGTAATACAAACAGTCCTTCAGAGATTTTGATGATGTGGTGGTAATGTGTAAAGAAAATTAACTTCTCTTCCAGAATCCTGTGCACCTTATTTACAGCCTTGCTATTAAGACATTTATATAAAACTGTTTCAGGCTTTAGGGCACAAAGACAAACTGAGGTCTGAAACGTGGCACATTTGCTCACCTTCGGCTGATCTCTCCCGTGAAGAAGGTGGTCTGATGGCCCAGCTCCCCCAGCAATTCCCACTCCATGCAAGGGGCCATATCCTGCAGGCACAAAGCTGCCTAGGAAATTTTATATTTGAGCATACAGAAAAGTAACCCTGGTCAGAATTTTTTCTTTCCTGAAGGAAACATTAAAGGAAAATAAAAACAAGAGGGGAAGGCACTTCACATACTCTTTGGGGGAGAAAGTGCAGGCAGAAAACTTGTTTAAAGAGCAATTTTAAGTGTCTTACATGAAAAAATTGAAGATTTGCTTTTCCAGTGTCCAGTCTATACTTCTGTTTTCATGTTGTTTTATTCAGACTGTATTTTCTATGTAAAACTTAGTTCGTGCTTGTTTTTTCCTGAGATATGTGAGACATTCTGAATGCCTCTAAATGAAGAGTTTCAAAAAAATGTTATATTAACGGCTCTGCTTTCATGCGAGCAGGACATTAACTGTAAGGCCTATAGGATCACTATGATATAGGGCATGGTAATCTCTAGTTCTAGAATCAGGGGTGTAACATATACCACTGATTTTTATTTCCACAAATTTA
Organism: Vireo altiloquus; assembly: GCA_013396875.1. Classification (NCBI taxonomy): domain Eukaryota; kingdom Metazoa; phylum Chordata; class Aves; order Passeriformes; family Vireonidae; genus Vireo; species Vireo altiloquus. Next base: position 701,934 of record VZRF01010024.1, read on the forward strand.
AAAAATATCCTCAATTCCTTATGAAGCTACTGAGACCACCTGATGGTGGGAACAGAGAAAATGGGAAAATCAGGACGAGATAGTAAAAACTTTCCAACAATCCTTTAAAGCTCTTCCTTTTAAAGCTGAGCCGTGGCCATACACAAGAGCCATCTATTCAAACCTGGTTTTAGAAGCTGCTATGGAAATTTCCATTCTGAAACATCAGCCCAATCCCAGCTCTTGCCGGATTCAGATGAAACAAGATCTGTCTCTTTTGGAAAAACTATTAATGTCTCAAGTATGTGAGAGTGTTGAGTGTTATCTCTTAGAAAACAACTTAGGAAGTCACAAAGTCAGACACTGACAGAAACTGCAAGGGCTCCTGGAGGAAGAAATCGCTGTGTACCTACCCATGTTATTTCTTTTCTTAGCCAGGCAAAACACTGCTAGGCATACATCTCACCCACAAGCAGAAGCATCTTTAAGAGTTTGGATTCCATAATGGCCCACAGCTTTCTAGGTAAATCCTGAATGGCACTGGGCACTTTGTTTCTGGTAAGAGCAAAAAAGACTTTAAATTTTCTCTTGTAACAATTTTATCTAAATATAAAACCTCTGACTGTCTCTTGAACATTGCAGTATTTAGTCAGTTGAACAAGGCAGCTGGCAAAAAAAAGACCTAATTTATCCTTGTCTGACTGATTCCCAGTCACCTAAGAAAAGAAGCTGTCAAATAGAAAGCCAAATCTTGTGGCACCTACACAACAGAAGAAAGCAATGCGAATGTTCTCTGGGAGATCAAATAAGGACTCGAGTGTTTGATTTCTATAGCAAGAACAGTGCACAATTTCCAGATGTTTATGACTTTGAAGAAAAACTGGTTTAGAGATAAGGATCTCAGAAGAGCTTGCACTGAGTGCTGTGCATATGAGACGTGCAATACTTCAACTTCTGATCCATATAGTAAAGAAGACTTTCATTTAAGGCACTAGACAAGACTATCTGTTGGTCATGTAATTCAGAAGTGTCTTAATGGCATAGTTTCAGACTTCTGCAAAGCCAAAAGAAAAAAAAAAAGAGGCCTATAAAGCCCCAGCCCTTTCTATTGCTATTATGAGACAGCTTGGTCAAAAAGTTAAAATTCTTGACAATATTCCCAGCTTATCCTTCAGGACCTGCCAGGGTCCTACCAACACATATTTCACAAGAGTATATTTGGTTCATATTCATGTATTGACTGAGTGAAAGGAACACCATTCTGGTGATTTAAATAATTTTCTTAAGATGCTATAAATAGATAAATTAAGGTGTTCAGGTATGATTGAACCAGCATTGGCGAGAGAATCATTGTTACTTTCAATGTTTATATTGCTGTAAAAGGAGAAAGGAGAGGAGTTTGCAGGATTGGGATAAGAACAGTAAACAAGAAAGAGTTTCAAAACAAAATCAACTTCTTTTGTGTAAATAGAAGTCATTTTACCAGAAGAGTCAAAAGCAGGAAATTAATAATTTATCCTTTAGACTATTATGGTTGTTTCTTTTAATTCTTATTTGCCATTTAGATGAAAGGTAGAAATATTATATTTCCTTGGTACATGAGTTCTAAACCAGAGGTGTCTCCCTTCCTAGGTGGAGGGTTCAGAGACAACACTGCAGAACCGTATTGGATGACCTGATTTTTCAGAATATCTGAAATTTATTTCTGGAGTTTGATAAAATCAGTTCATTATGAAGGAATCTTTTATCGTTTCTCAATCTAGTTGACCTTAAATCACGCAGTTAGACAAGAAAACAGCAGTTCAAATAGTCTGACATTTGGAAAAAAACTAGTAATCAGATAGAGATAACTATCAGAGTTAAACTAAACTACTTCATAAACTTGTGTTTAAGTACCATGAAATGTAGCACATGCTTAAGTGTCTCGATTATTAATCAGGTCCTTGAAATGTTCACGAAATAGACTTTAAGGGATTCTCCTAGCAATGGAAAGTCCATTGTTACAGTGAGAGCAACCTCCTAGTGAGACCATTTCCTAATCCACCAGGTTTGCAAGTGCCAGGGTCTAAGAAACTGCTACAGAACAGCTTGTGGCTTGTTGAGTTTTTAACCTGATTTTAACACTTTCATTGACCAGAATATACAGTTCATATTTTAAAATATTTTGATCCTTCTCTGCCTGTAAATCTATAGTTTTAAACAGGCATGTCCTTATTCAAAGCTTCTCTAAGAAAGATACTCTTGTGTTTGACATTTATGTCTCACTGCTAGCTTTAAAAATTGCTCATCTTTAATAAAGGTACCACAAACTGCACAATTTATTTTTGCACAACACGAGTCTATCTTTTTTCCCTCTCCAGAAAATATACAAAAGCAGGTGGCTGTTTTTCCTGAGAGAAATCTATCTGAAATGTTGTTTTTAGGTATACTTAGGAGTTTGAAATGATCTCAAGAAAAACTTTTTATGAAGTCAAGTTTTAGTAGTACTTTTTCTTTTCACCTGTAGTTTTAAACATCCTCAAAATCTAGATTTTATGTATTTTATGTCTGTGCTGCTTATGCATTATTTTCAGATTAGGAAAAAAAATTCCAAATAACAGTTGAGAAACACAACATGCAGTAAATGTTTTTCAAGTAATTTTACTCAGTGGTTACAGTTCACAGGGAACGCCTAAATACATGGTTATGTAGCTTAATTTAATTTCATAATTATTGACAACAATTGATACTGTAAACACAGCACAATATCTGAAAGGACTCCAGTGGACATTGTAGAAAAATGCTGTCCAGTCTATTTTAAAAGTGTGAAAAATAAACGTTTGATACATTTCAAAAGTATTTTTTGGGTTGTTGTCTTGGTTTGGTTTCGTTTTTTTTTAGGTGAGTTTTTATGGTTTTCACTTAAAGATTCTGGATTGAAACATTTGCAATAGTGAAAGAGAGGTTTGGTTAATGAAATAATAAAATCTTTTGAATCCATATTCCTAGATGAAATCATAGTTTTACAAAGAGCCCTTTTTCCTAGTGAAGTTCACAAATTAGATTTTGTTACTGGTAATGATACCATTTTTGGCAAACTGGAGTTTTATGAGCATTTTTGGCCGAGAAACGCTGTAAATCTGAAATAGTTTTGCCCTCCATGCATACAACCATGAAATGACACAAAATATTGACAGTAGTGAGCCCCTTCTCCTCGGCTGGTGGGTGGCACGGCAGCCCTGGCGGCAGGTCCTGGCAGCCTGGATGGAACAGGACTCTGCACAGCTCCTGCACGTGCCCACAGCTCTCAGCTCCGCAGATTTAGTCAGGATTTGAAGGCATTTAACACCTCCTGGTCTCGTCAGGCCTGGGGCCCAAATCATCCGGCCTGTGGGGACCAGTAGGTTCATGGTTGAAATCAATGATCTTGGAACTCTTTTCCAACCTAAATGATTCTGTGAATCCAGGGTCTGGCTTCCCATCCAACTCGGAGCAGTACTTCCACTGCCTGACAACCACTTTCACCTCTTGATCCTCTTTCTGATTTATGAATTTAGGCACACTTGTAGGCCTCAGAATGGAGGGATTCATAGACATAATCCAGCTGGAGCACTGGGGTTCGTACTGAGTTCCTTTTATTCTGTCACAACTCAGCTCTCTGTGGTTTCACTGGTGTGTTTGAGCACACCATGCCATGTTATGACCAGGGGACCTTTCTCCCTCATATTGCAAATGACAAACAATTGAATAGCCGGGATGTTTTTTGATTCATTTTACTCTCATGAAGAAACAAATGATCAGCTCTAAACCAGGAAATTCCCACGCAGATTTTCAGAACCCAGGAAGCAGTGGATGAGGTAGGAAAAGGGGAAGGTGAAAGGCAGATGAAAATTTATTTCTTTTTTTTTTTCTGGGAAGATGCTACAAATGTGGACATGCATTTCTACGTAGCAAATTTGAAAGTGTTGTGTAATTCTTATTCAAAGTAGTAATTGAAATGTATAGTGTTTATTACTTTCCCATATGTTTGCAATAGAGGTATGTCTCTATTGGATGGGAAGCAAAAAGCTAAAATTTGCTGCTTAACATCAGAGCTGTAGCACATTCATTTAAATAGCTTTATTTATCTTCTTCCCCATAAAGAACCTTCCATACTGTAAATTTATTGAATGGTTAATGGCCCAAAAGTATGGGGTTCATTACAAAATGAAGTATTTATTGCAGTGTTAATTAAATAAAAGCATTGTAATCTTTCCAAATTGAACAATTATGCTCATTTGAACATTTTAAACAGAAAATCTTTTATATACTAATTGAGTTGCGTAATGAAAAGCACGTGTAATGGAAATTTTAATCAAAACAAATACTGAAATAATTTGAACACTTTTTACAATATAAAAGGTCTACCTCAGTTTTTATTAGAAATATTATAACAGCCAGATTAGTTTCAGAACTCATGACCTTTGAGTGCGGTATATTATTTCTGAGCTGATAGGCCACCCTCACATACCAGTTGGCTAACCCCTTAAACATCAAAGTTACTGCTTGGCTACCAGCCTCAAACCATGACAGACTGGCTGCGAGCCCGACACTTGACAGGCTGGCGCGGGGCCCGCAGCCGGGGCTGACAGCCCTTTCTGGAGGGGCTGATGGATGATTGCTGGCAGGGCGTGGAGAGCGGCGCTCGCTCGCGGAACCTGCGCGGGTGTGCGAGGGCAGCCCCAGCGCCCAGCGCCTGCACCACGGCGTGTTCACACCCGGCTCCCTCTTCATTTACCCCGTCTGCCCGGCGAGCCTGGAGAATCTGCGGCTGCAGCTGTATTTCGGACAGCTCAGCCACCTCGCCTCTCTACATTCCGCGTTTAAGGCTGTTCTTCTGCTTGGCTCTGTTTCCTGTTCTGAGCTCGTGCTGGCTTTGTTTTATCGTTCACAGACAAAAGCTCAATAATGCGCGTTCATTTGCCGGTATGAGGAAAATTCCTGAAAGATGAAATTGCGTGCCGCAGACTTGCAGCTGAAATGTTCCTGTTCGCAGGAGGACCTGTAACCCGGTCTGTTTTACTGGCAGTTTTCTTGTTTGTGGACTGTCATTTCCTACATCCAATTCCCATGTAACAATATTAAATTGAGGAAAAAGGAATGGGACTGTTTAAATCTTTTTCTTTGCCTGACGCAGTTGCACTGTAAGGGGAGTAGTCCATTAGCTGACATGAAGATTTCGCTGGGGTTATTGAGAGATTTAAGGATAAATTTCCAGAAAAAAATGCCATGTAATTAAAAGGTATCAGCCTTAAGCTGACAGTATATTGATGAAAATGTTTTGGAAGCAAATTCCTACTCACTTTTTCCTCTAAGTGAACAATTTTTTATTGGAATATGTAATAGCAATCCCTTAAAATGACTTAACATATAGGTTTATGTGATAAAATGGACCTAACTGAACAAAAATGCAAAAAAATACGTGTTATAAAGCAAAGGGACTATTTTTAGATCTAAATCTCGACAAACACCATCGACATGAAATATATGCACAACAAGGGATTTAATGGAGATAAAAGAGTACCTAAAATGTGAAATCTCCAGAAGGAGTGAAATCCCCTGTGCTGGGGATGTTTTTTGCCTAGTGTACTACTGACTCTACTGGATAAAGCAGGTTATTCCTTTACTCTTACTCGTCTCAGGAAAGCCTACATGCATTAACAATTTTTCCTGTTACATAACCTGTCTTTGGAGTTGTTTGAGCAATAGGTTGAACCTTACCATGGATGGGCATTCACATGATACTGGTAAAAGTGAGTGATTGCCAACACGTTGTGACTGATATTTATAGATCGCTGCTAATGGGATGTGACAAACCCCAGTGAAGAGTCAGCTGGAGCAGCCTTTTATATTTCAAAAGCCATTTTCATCCCTTCTCCCAGAAAGTCTGAATGAATTAGGAGAGGAACCTCTCACACTGAAAACTTGTTCTTATTTTTCTTATATTAGTTTGGAGTGGATGTCCTGCTGTTCAGAGCAGAGTCAGTGCAAGCAGGAGGGAATCTGGCTGTAGACTTTCTGAAGTTATCCCATCACAATCTAACAAGCTAGGTGAGAAAAAAACCCAACAAATGAGGAACAAATTTGCAGAACAATATATATGCAGATCACAAAGCCTACCTTTATGCATAGGAATGTTTAATGCCATGACCAAGGATAGTGTTGAAAATATGACCATGTTATTTATTATCTATAGCCTTTACTACCTAAACCACTGCAGAACAGATTCTTCTTTCCTGGGTAGTAGAGAGAGAACATTTCCAGCCTGAAGAGATTTGATTGCTTAAAAATCCAGGTGACCCAAACTAAAATTACTTCATTATATAGTTTAAGTTAATATCCAGACTTTACTTCCTAACTAAGACATCTAAGTTTCGCTTAAGAAAATGGAAAGGAGAGAGGGGAGTTTTTTGCTTTTTTTTTTTTTTTTTAATAAAGCAGGGAAACCATTTTCAGTCTTATTGCAACCATCTGTGGGAAACACCAAGACAAAATGCACTTAAGATAAGGGAGCAGCAGACAAAACATCACTGTGCACCCACCAAAAAGAGTGAGTTGGAGAGTTCAGCAGCTCACGGTTCAATCCAGGGCACTGGGAGTAAGGAGTATCCTGCAAGCCCTTAGGCAGGCCTGTGGGAAGCCTCCAGGGAGGTGAAAAGGGAGAAAACGTGGCCACAGAGAATTAGAATTTTTGGTGCTGAGGGCCTGCAAGGCATGAGGATGAGGGCATTGCATCTGAGAAGAAGCTCTTCCTTATCTCCACAGGCTCTGACCCTCCTGTGGGACAGCACCCACCTGACATGGTGCAGGTGTCCCTCCTTCTCCAAGGCAGTTGCACTTAGGTGGAAAATACCATTCAGATCAACACACTACCAATGAGCTTTCAAAAAAAGAGTAATTTTTTACCTGTAAATGAAAATATTAACTCTTACACTGATTATAACAACTACAAGAAGGAGTGGGAGCTGCACTCCATGGCCTGTTCCTGAACTGTGGCAGCAGCTCCCACACATGAGACCTGCATAGGCATTGCATCTGATCCCCTTGCCCCCACCCCGTGGAATCCCACCAGCTCCCTCCTCTGCCTGACTGTCAGGCCTGACAGTAGATTTAGACTTGCTGGAGCATTCCCTCCTGTCCTTCCATGGCTATTCACAAGCATAGCAGTGTTTAATTGAGAGTGAAGAGATAGCCCTGGTATTCCTATTCCCTGCTCTTACTGGCTCTGGAGGAAGGCAATGGGATAAAGAGAGGAAGCAAGCATCTTATTTGCTAAACTGTTCCTAAACCTGGTGGAGTGCTGGGAGTAGAGACTTTGCTCATTTACTCGGAGACTTTACTCAGAGACTTAGTCTGCTGTAAGCAGAGCTCTGTTCAAGAACAGAGACAAAAATCTCTGCCCAAAAACTGAAGTCCAGCAAGATACATGAGGAAGGAGGAGTAAAGGTTACAACTTGTATCTCAAACATATTAGCAGGTGTTGAAGGAAACTCAAATTTGCCTACTTCCAGGGGTTATTTTGGGATTATGAAAAAGTGACATAAAGAAAGGCTGTTTCTCCTGCAATTGCCTCAAATTAATCATTTTAATCTTATTCTTACATGATGTCTCATGTTACTTGGGATTTGGAGGTAAATCTCCCAATTGTTCCCACTAGCCAGCGTGTTTCCAGAATACAAATTCCTGGGAGGTTTTCTCCAAGATGCCTCCTGGGCTGCTGCCATCACTGTGAGCCCAGGCCACAGGGTTGTCCTGGAGCTAAATCCCTTTTCCCCCAGAAATGCAGCCAGTGTTGCTCTGGGGCCACAGGATGGAACCCAAGGTGCCTGCACTGAGAGCTGCTGTCCCAGATGGGGCCATGGATGTGCACAAGGGGTTGGGGCCTCAGTCCTGCTGAGCCTGCCCTCAGCAGCTGCAGGGGAAAGGGCTCACCTGTGCCCAAGCTTTGGAGCAGCGGAAGGAGTAGAGCATCAGAGGCCTTCCAAGCATCTTTCCTGCCTTTTATAACACAAAGTTGTTAAATTTTGATATCATTAAGGGGCCTGCCATAGAGTTGTTGTTTGAGTTGTACTCACCCACTCTCCCCAATAAGAAAACCCCTTTGCAAGCCTTTTTGTTTCAGAAACTACATTAAACCCCAAAAATGCAAAGTGTCAGCTCTCCGCTGGTTCCACTACAATTTCTAGGTGTTACCATTTATTGGAGTTAAATTAATTCAGTTCACTGGCGTCAGCTCAGTTCCTTCTCTCAAGTAGCTGGACCAGATGACGCTTGTGGGTCCTGTTCAGCTCAGAATATTTTGTAATTCTGTAATTTCCAGTCTCAATCAAGTTTAAGATCTTTGATGCTGAGCTATGTACAGATTGAAAGACCAGGTCGTATCTTAGAAACTCCTTTTTTAAAGGACATGAAATGTAGTGAATTAAAGAAAAGGGAGACTGACTGTCTTAACAGAAGTCAAGTGCAGGGATCTCAGTAATGGTTTGGTATATGGTGGCACAATAAATATCCTGCTTTATTAAAGCTTTCTAATGTGATTTTTTTTCATCAGTCAGTTCAGTATGATTCATTAAAGACATTTAGCAGTTAATTCCCCTTGATTTTTGTGAGAGACAGGCACTCACGTATTCTTGAAAATTCCACAAGTCATACTTCTGGGCAACCAGATATGTAAAAAAAACATATTAACATTAAATGGAGAAAATATATTCATCACAAAGAAATTTGAGGTCAAAAAAGCCTAGAAGATAGTAAGATTTTTTTGTTATTGCAATAATGTGAATCAGCTTTAAATACCTAAAATGGACCAGAGGGACAGGGGTCCTGGTAGTGGACTGTTAATCACTGGTGTGGTCAAAATGGGCCAAATTCTACAGCCATTACTCAGGCAAAAACCCTATGAAAAATCAGCGTAAGGTTTGCCAGGGTAAAGATTTGGACTTACAGTGGGTGATTGCTTAGTCTTTTATCATTTGTTAGATCAGCAAACTCCTCTCAGCATGCAGCGTGCACACAGGATATAATTTAGACCACCTACAGAACAGCTTGTCTGATTCCTAACTGCAAGCCATTAAAAACTAGAATGTAAATATGATATTTGAGCCAGTAGTGCCATCAACATAGCATGGATTTCTGCTCTGAAATCAGAGGCATCTCTTGCCTGACTGGATTTCACAACCACTGTTTGTTTATGAATTGTCTTCTTGAGGCTCTGAAGATAAAAAGACCCTGAGCTGGTAACACACTGCTGATTTAAGGACTATAATTAGATTAGAATATAGCCTGGCTTTGGTTTAGTTGCAAAAGCACAGAGAGATAGAAATTTTTCTCACCTGGATGCTGCTTTATATTTGGAGCAAGTTGCCTGACTTCAGCTCCTCGGTTGTGCAGAAGCTGGGCCCACGGTGCCCTACATGAAATGTTACTTTTAATCAGTGCTAGGACGGGCCTTCAGAAGCTAAATAAACTTTGAGCCCCTATTCTCTCAGGAGCCATAGCATGCATGCCAGGCCTTCAGAGCTAATCTGAGTGACAAAAGCACAACAAAAACCACTTCAGAGGCGGGGGAGAACGGAATGGCCGGAGATCTGAAGTGACCTGTGTGTGAGGGCACAGGGAAGGTGACAACAGAGCCAGGAGTGGCAATTAGTGCCCCTACGAATGCCCTGGCTGCTCTCCTCCTCCAGTGGACGTTGCGCACGCTGTCCTTACGGTTCCCTGGGTAGTTTTCAGCGCTCGAGAGTCATAGCCATTTATAGTGTATGGAATTTCAGTGGTGTTTATATTTCCATGTGAAAACCACGGATATGATGACTTAGAAATTTATGTAACATTAGGGGATAGATGAAGATGGGAATCCTGGCCTCTTTCCATCCTAAAACATGTCTAATGTTTGTAACGTTATACCACGTTTGCTTGGATGCATTTTTGCTGCATTGATGAATTTTTGATTAATGGAGTTTTATCATAAAAATTCTGTACACAACTAAAAATTACATGCAATTATATGTGCAGAAACAAAGCAAAAAATATTTGGGTTGGAGTGCACAACTTTAATTTGGCCACACTGCTGGTTATACTCAACCCAATCGGGTAGTTTTTCTTACAAAAACAAAGTAATTAAATAACAGTAATGATACTTTTGCATGCAGACTGAGTGACATAATGTGGCTTCTTAATGAGAACAACAAAGAACAGTGGAATTAAATGTATCCCTGGTGTAACACAGTTGCTAAAAATCAACATTACCACTGGGACTAATTTGGTCTAAAATGGATTGTTTCCCAAGGCTGCTGCTATGTGAAAACTTCTTATCTTTGAGAAAAATGGAAGAGTGACCTCACTTCACATGTGCTTTCTTTTCCATTTGCCTGTTTCCTCTGGTTTCAGTGCAGTTGTACAGGTGAAAATGGGGACAGAATTTGATCCAACCATGTAAATAGGTACCAAAATTTAATGTCCTGCTGGGAAAAGAGCATTCGTTGAATCTGCCACTTTTCAAAGGGTTTTCAAACAACATGGCTATAACATATTAGTCTAACTTAAATATATTCAGAGGCTCTGCTAAAATGGTGAAATGTAGCCAGGAAACTCCATGTTATCTGAAGAATAATGGATTTCTAGAAGCTTCAGTTTTACCCCACAGGATGAAATGACTAGACATAGTTTTTAAAATAACCTTTCTTTCAGATTTCAGAGACAGATCCAGTTGAGTCAATCTTACCCTGATTATGGTCAGGAATCAAACTCTGTAGTTACAGGGTAACAGAAGAGTCAGAAATGCCCCTGTGTTTGGAGCATCTCCTGAAGCGTGTTGTTAAACTAACAGTGAAATTCTCATTGAGCAGGTTGTTATTAGTGATTGTCAATCATAAGCTTGCTGAATTCAACCTGTTTTGCTTGCAGAAGTGTTGCTGTAATTAAGGCCTAATCCAGAAGTTACTGTCTCTGTATAAATAAATTAATTCAGTTCTGGACAGAAAAGCAATTCTGGTGGTTCAACATGCAAGTGCTCCATGTTGATAAATCTATATGCAGGTGTGATACAGGAAACATAAATTCAGAGAGGAAATCTAATTCAGCTTTAAATTTCTAAGAAGTAATTTTAGGCAACAGTGAATAAAAATAAATATTAAATTATGAAGCGTAGGTTGATGGCTTCCACTTAACAATTTTAAAGCTAAATTTATGCATGGGAGGATTAATATAGAACAATAACACTGCACCCCCCTGAAGGCCAGAGGTTGAGAAAGAATAATACATCAATGTTATACGGAGATATAATACTCTATACCCTAGGTTTTTTTTGTGCACAATAACATGTTTTTCTTGGATAGAAGAATTTTGTGTCAGCTCTTAGTCATTTACAGTTTCTTCTGGCATCCAGACTTGGGAAGCTAACATTTATCTGGTTGTGCTATTAGCACCTTATAGCCCAGTCTGAAACTTTCTTTAGTCTCTCTACTAAATAAATTTAGCAGAGTCTAGGAATCATAGTTTTCTCTTTACAGATGCCCTTTAACCTCTGTGACTGTTCCTAGCTATAAATTTATTTACATGAAACACAGTACTTCTGTGAAACACTAGACTGCCTACCTCTACAATCATTTCCTGCAGAGGGGGTAAAAAAACCTCAATCTTGTCAATATGCTTCAGTTTTCATTTGCCTCAATGTAATCATCCTCTGTGATTTAAAAGGTGGGAATACGTTGTTCTTCATTACGTCACTGTTTTAAAGGAATGATAATGAATACATAGCCAGCTTTGGGTGCATGGATTGGAATCAAGTTAATTTTATTCTAAAAAGAATTTAGTGAGCACTGAACAGCTTGATTTACAACGTATCTTAGCTATGGATCATAATAACAGTTGGGATGGTGTTTTAGAGAGGCTTGAACTACAGCTGGCTTGGCTAGCTATTGAAATACATTAGTTTTCTTCAGTGTAAAATTTAGTTTGAAAGTGTCTTATATAGGATCCGAACAGAGCAGGGCTTTGTTTTGGGTTTGCACTGCCCAGCTTTGGTAACCAGACCCAATGCAGACTTCTAATGGATGCTACCACCCCCACCCCCACTAAAATCCAGATAAGAAATTTGCCAGAATCCAGCATCCCTTCCGAGCAGGCCAGGCACCATGTGGTCCTACTTCTAGACTACTAAGGTATTAGAAAATTGTTTGAAATAAGAATCAGCTCTAAAACCAATTTTTCCCAAACAGCTAGGTGATCTTGTGGCTTTCCCTGCAGCTAACTTGGTGTGAGTCTCCTGTGCCCTGGTGTCAGGTGTTGCCCTGCTGCTCCCCTCTTCTGGGGCTTCCTGCAGAAAGCTCAGAGACCTCCACGTCTGAGGGGTTCCAGGGAAGGGCAGTGACCCCCCAGTTCCCCTCTGAGGTGGGAGGGAGTGTCCTTGGGAGAGGCACAATCCCCTGGCCGGGGAAGGGAAGCAGCTGCGGTGTTTCAGTGCCTGCCTGCCTGGTGCTGGAGCACTGTGAATCAGCCCCACAAACATCTGTTCCCATACCCCTGCAGCACCCCAGTGCCATGCAGTGCCATGCTGGTGGCTGAGACTGGGCACTTTGAATTCCAGAATGCCTCTCTCTTCACTTTTAGGGAATACAATCCCATAAGTAATTATTTCACTGCTGAAGGATGGCTTTCCAGGCATGGTACCTTCCCTTTTACAAAACCTATGTCTGTTTTATCTAAACCACCAGAAATCATAATAACTACCCTCCTTCCCCCCCACCTCGCTTTTTTACACATAAATTTGCTATCATTCCTTCTCATAGTTGAATGTTCTCCCACCTGTCCTCAATTTAATCCATGAATGTAAGCACATAAATCTTTGTGACATTTTGGCAGAAAGTACCTATTTTCAAATGGCTCCTTTAGGAAACTCTGAATCCAGGTGTTTGTTTTTTGTATAAAGTGTTGCAAAAGCGGAATTTTAATGTGACCATACAACCAAAAAACTGGTTACATTTGAAATTCTGTAAAAGGGTGGGTTAGCATGCATGTAAACTTTGTGTGTCTTTTCCACACCCTGAGTTATATCCTGAGAGCTAAATGATAATTACTGCACCATCTGTAAGGGCAAGGAATATGGAATTTTACTGCTGCAAGCATGTGATTACACAAATTTTGTTATGTGTAAAGAACATGCACTAGGTATTTAAAAGTCCTATATCACATTTGACACATAGGGATGAAAAGTGAAATGCTGCTCGCAAAATATGTTTTTGGGATAAGGCGAAAAAAGGAAAAAAAAAAAAGAAAAAGAGCTGAAACAGTTGGCTATTTTTCTTCGGCCAGATGGTTTCTAAACAAAGATCAGAATATATTTTAAAGTCTGATCATAAGGTCTGGACTGAATAGTTTTGATGTAAGGACTGCAAGGTCTGAAGTTTGAGACCCTTTTACATTTAGTTACTATGGGGCCTATAGGGATCCCACCTTTTTTAAGGTTGTATGATCAATTAAAAGAGAGGTGTTTACTCTTCTTCTTTTCCCAGATACTGTACAGATTTCCTATTTATTAAGTGTGGTTCTCCAGCCCTTGGGAAGAAAAAATTCTTGCTCTTTTAAGATTGCTCAAATTTGTCACCAGATTGAAAATGCTCTCCCAACTAATTGATAAAAAACAAAATCCTTTGTACCTAACTCCATGTGTATGAGTCTCTTAAAAAGACAATACACAATAATACTTTGTTTTTAAGGTGATGATAAATCTACAAAATAAGTCTTTTACTGTTCTCCCAAAGGTGAGATGAGCAGCTGGTGGTGCTTTGGTTATTAATGGGACAAATAACTGACTTGGAAAAACTTGGAAAAGCAGGGGCATGGGAGACACCACCAAAAATGTCAAAAAGAAAACAAGAAGACGCTCTGTCTGGGAATCAGGTGACTTTTCTTCCTCTGATATAAAACTTGAGCACAGCCCTCCCCCTTCTCTAGAAAAGCTGTGGCGAGGCAGATCCCCATCTCTCACACACCTTTTTCTCTGAAGGCAGGAAGGAGGGAAGGACCACACAGGACAGTGGTTACTCTATCTCTCTTAGCTCACTCTCCTGGCAGCCAGGCCGATGGGGTGGAGATAAGGGCAGCACAAGGACTTAAGCAGAGGATAAGAGCATTCATTGTTCCGACGCTGATATTCCCCACTACAGACAGACCATTTTTCTCCCCCCGCTTTAAATCCCGTAATCACTTATATTTTGCAGAACAACAAAAAAATCCTTTCTCTTTTCCTTCTAACGGACTAATCCTGCAGAAGGGCTTTGCTCTGAATTCATACTTTTCTATAGGGCCGCAATCTCTTTTCCAGTGAAAAGGTTAATTCAGAGGTCTTTAGCCGGGGCCGGGCGGCCGGCAGCGCTCCCGAGGCGGAGGCACAATTGCCGGCACAGGAGGGGAGTGCCAGCTGCGGCCCCTCGCACCGCTCCCCGTGCCCTTCCCAGCGCTGGAGCTGCCTGCGGCTCCCCGAGCCAAGACAAGACCCCGCTGTAAGGAAGATTGATGCGGGGATTGTGCTGTGAAAGACCGCAGCCTTCAGCTGCCGCCAGCGCCGAGCTCGCAGGGATGGCGGGCGGCAGGGGAGGGAGGTGCCGCAGCCGGGGTCTCACATGGGGGTGCCTGATGTACCTGGTGGCACCTTTGTTGTTCGCTTTTGCGTAACACCCCTGAAGGTGAGCAAAACCCGCCCCTCCCGTTCTGCTCCCTCAGCGTACCTTTACCGAGTGAGAAAACCGAGATTTGGATGGACCTGAGCAGTTGGCTGTTCCTGCTGCTCTTTTGGCATCATCAGAGCAATCCCTTTAAAATCCCAACTTCCCATGAACTTACCCATTCTGATCTGAATTTCGGGTGCAGGGAATCCCGCTGGCCACCCTAATCTCCCGCCTGGGCAAAGGATTCTTTTCAAGCTGATGGCACAAAGGACTTTGTGGCAAGTTTTGCACAGCATGCGCAAATGAACCGATCTTCTGTTTGCAAGCAGGAGGAGAGTTTCTTTCTTTCTTTCTTTCTTTCTTTCTTTCTTTCTTTCTTTCTTTCTTTCTTTCTTTCTTTCTTTCTTTCTTTCTTTTCTTTCTTTCTAGAGTATTCAGTTCGTAGTGGCTTTTTCCTTTTACTCATGCAATGTATCCCAGGGTAGGGAGGGAGTTTCTTGCCAAAAATTGAAGCATATTCTACTTTTGTGGAGGAAATAGCATTACTATTCAGAAATAGCACTTTACGTTTGCTCTAGAAATCCAGAACGGTTTATTGAAAACATTATTCTGCTGATAAAACAAATTTATAAGGTGAAATTTTGTGCCAGGTTCAATGGGACTTGTCCATGAACATATGAGGGCGGATTGTTTTTTGAGGGTTTATGTCGCACAGTTCTTTACTCCTGAATACCAGTCCCAGCTGCAGAAGGTATTCTCAAACGAAAATTAAAGGTAGTTGTGGCTATCTAAATTAAATATAAACTGAACAAGGGGTATTAATATTAATCTCTAAAACGGAACAGGAAAAAAAAGACTAAAAAATGTATGTTCATCTAAAAGGATGGTAGATATTTCTGATGTCTAAAAGGAATTGTCTTCTAGAGGACCTGATCCAATGTCTCCTTTGGTACCTGAGCAATGGCATTTTCCATTCTCCCATTAGCAGCATTGTCTACATCTATCGGGCAGCAAAGTAAGCATAGACACTCCTTTCTTTTTTTCTTTTCCTTCTTTTTTTCTT
Source organism: Vireo altiloquus (assembly GCA_013396875.1). NCBI lineage: Eukaryota > Metazoa > Chordata > Aves > Passeriformes > Vireonidae > Vireo > Vireo altiloquus. The sequence continues at coordinate 717,660 of VZRF01010024.1, forward strand.
TTACTTTTTAAACTTTGATCCCTTGACACTGAAGATATGGGGAACTGTGAGGTTTTGATGTTAAAGAGTAAATGATTGAAATCATATAGGTCTCAGTGGCAAGCTCCACTTTTCCTTTCTGGAAGTGTCAGTAAATTCAGGGGTCTGGGCCCAGTCAGAGCATTTCCTTAGTCATTAGCCTGCTGATTCCTTCTATCCTTTCATTAGAATGGCTCTTTTATAAGCAATGCTAAAATGTTAATTGGTGAAGAAGAAAATCCCCAGATTTTTCACAAAACTATTTCATCAATTTTTAAAAACTTCTGAAGTTCTTAATAGAAGAGGGGACACAGTTTGAACAAATATATTTGTATTCTACCTACTGCTTAGCAGCTCCAGCTTTTATTTGCCCTAAGAAGGATGAAGATTTTTAAGATCTGAGGACTTCATAATACTCACAGGTTGTTCCAGCATAAAACTTCACATCTACAATGAAGTTTTTCAAGTATTTTTAAGTGCTTTAATAACTTAAACACTAGTAGTGGCAAGCTTGATGTATGTCAGTATTTCTCAATACCAAGAGAAAATTAACATGGTGATTAAATTTGCTTCTATGTTGTCTTGCAACTGTATTTTTGCTAATCTAATGATCTTGGAAGGCTACAATTACTTGTCTTTTAAGATGCACCTGCTATCTGACATGGTGTGGCAAGCACAACCAATATTTGGTTTATTATAATCAGTGCCTGCGGAGCCACTCTCAAGTGCAAAGCAAAAAGAATCAACACTGAGGTCAGTCGATCATTCTCCTTGGTGAGCTTTGAGTACAACTTATTCTTGTGTCTCCTGCCATCCTCAGTCAGGACTGATTCCTGTCTTAGTAATAGGTTCAGCAGGCAAACAACTTTATTGCAGGAGAATGGACTCTTTCTGCAAGTCTGCTGATTTTGCATATTTTTTTACAACAATGACAACTAGAGCAGTGTATTATCTAGTGAAGAAGAAAACACTTTATATTCAGTGTGTTTTTTGTATTTGTGTATTTTCTGTATATTCATTCTCATAATAGCTTTTTAGAAAAAAAATATTGGGTTGGGTGTCCCTTTACTCAGCTGATGATGCAATCTCATGCATTTACTAAATTAGAGGAGATAGTGTGATTAATTAAGCATACTAATGAGAAAGGACTGGTTGTGAGCACTTGTTAGGGGAAAAATCCCTTCCTCTGCTTTTCCCACAGAGTTCCAGAATCTCTGTGGATGAGAGGGAGATAATTCTATCTGAGATCAGTGAAAATGCTACAGTATTTTATGACTGAAAAAACAAGTGAGGGGGCAGGGGGGATGCCCAGCCCTGTTGATCACCCTGCAAGTGTCTGTGCTCTCATGTCTTCAGACTCACACAGTCTGTGTTGTTTCCTTCCCAAGCACGGTGAGATCCACTTTTTCTCTTGTGTTGGTGGGGAGAAATGATAGATGAACTCCCACTGCTTTGCAATGGGCAGTTCTGTGTAAAAATCATCTCTATGGCTGAGGTGGATGAAGTTTTTAGACATTTTGTTTTCCAAAAAAAAAAATTAAAAAAAATCAGGTCAACAAAAGCTAGCCAGAAGTAATTCCACTCAAAATTGAAACAAACCCTTGAACACTTCAGCTGGAATGCAACTTGTCTGGCCCCAAAGAAAGAATTTTATCCAACTTAATTCTTGCTTGTTTTGGGGTAGACGAAAATTCAGTCCTAACATTTGGTAATTTCTACAATTTTCCTGGTTTTCCAGCAAACTCTCTGCCCATTTCTGCTTTGCAAATTTTTAACACTCTTCAGAGATGTGAAAAAAACCTCCAACCACTCAGCCAACCATCAATAGGAAACCCCAGGGTGAATTGCCTGGCTGTCCAGTCCTCCACAACAAACCCCCACTGGAAGGAGATGTTACCACTTGCAGACCTCACCCGTGACCTTGGCTGCTCGAGCCAGCAGTGCTGGACTGCACACCCAGTCCTGAGCACAGACCTCATCACCCAGTCCTGAGCACAGACCTCATCACCCAGTCCTGAGCACAGACCTCATCACCCAGTCCTGAGCACAGATCTCATCACCCAGTGCTGAGCACAGACCTCTTCACCCAGTGCTGGGCACACACCTCATCACCCAGCCCTGAGCACACACCTCTTCAAAAGCTTGTTCTGTTTCCCAGGGCAGCAGCAGTGGTGCTCAGGCCCTGTGCCCTGTGTGGGAGTGTGTGATCCTGCCTCTGTGCCTGGAATGAAGTGCACAGGTAGAAAAGCAGCTGATGGACATCTCTGAGAAGCAAAATTCTGGTGTCAGATATGTCTGGGAGTGACTCAGCTGAAGCCATTCAGATCACTTCAGATTTATATACACCAGAGGGGTGAAATTTGATAGCTGAGTTGTCGATAATCATGGAATGGTTTGGGCTGGAAGGGACTGGAAAGATCATCTGGTTCCAAAAATCTCATTTCTTTCTCTCTGCTTCTGCAACATTCAGGCTTCACTGTAGAACGGGAAAAGCTCTGAATTTCTAAGACGCAGTTTGTGAATAAAACGCCAACAATATCACACACAGTGTTATACCCATTTATGCTGTATAAATAAATATCCAAAAATGTTTTTTAGATTCTGCCTTGTCTATTACTGAAACCGAAAACACTTGTGCTTCCAAAATGATCCTCAGAGAATTGCTTTGCATTTACAGAGATTTTCAAATTGGCAGGGAGCCACTGGACAACTTACTGAAAGTCACTGAGAGCTGAAAGCAATGTGAGGGTTCGAAATGGAAGCAGTTTCACAGATATTACAGGGCCAATTCAGATTTCACTTACAGAGGAGCATGATAACAATAGAAACATACTTCATTAGAAAATAAATATATGATTCCAAAAAGATCTTATTACTGCTTTTATACCTAATATAATTCTTCCAGGTGAAAACAATCCTCAAAATTAAAAAAAAAAAATCTCAACAATTCTGCTAGCTGTTGAGTACAGCTGTCGTGAGGAGGACAGGTCAGAACGCAAACACCTGGCTATGGGATGTTGTTTTGAAGGTATTTAGGCTGAGAGTATTAACTACAACAAGCTCTTTTTTTGGCTCTCAGATTTTTTTACAATTATCCAGTCTATTTGCCCAAAATTACTTGCCATTTCTTCAAAATATTGTTTTGCTTTTTGAATAGCACACAAGTGATTTGCTGTAAGGGTTCACTATTCAAATGTCAGAAGCCTTGGTGTTGTTGGCTTCTGAAGCAATGTGGGAATGTTTCGGATTGCTAATGGGTGATTTATGTAATCCACTGAATTGCAAATTGCAAGCACAACAATGGAGAATTAGTGCTATCTTTGAAAGTCTGACTCATCCTCCTAGGCCTCAAGTTCTCCAAGTCTCCAATGGTGACAATAGCATGCAGCACAGTGGATGCTTTTAAACTGAGCTGCCTTGGGGACTATGGATCGAGATGATGTCTTTGGTGAGAGCTGTAGGAAGAGCTCTCCTGAGAGCCATGAATGGCTGAAGAGCAATGAACTGCAGCCATTGCAAATGACTTTTGTTCAAGATGCAGCTTTAAATTCAGTCCAGGTTGCTTCTTCATGGCAGCAGTGTTTTGTCCTGCAGGCTCTTGAATTTTTCTGAGAGCATCAAAGTTGCCTGCCACTTCTACTCAGTTTTAGCAGGAAGAGGTGGATGTTTGCTGGTTTGATTAAAGCAAAAGGAACCAGGACAGTGCAATCAAGAGCCCCACGTGAGTTCTGTGCCCACACCTCACACCTGATGCGAGCTCCAGTGAGCTGCTGTCCTGGGGCAGGGACAGGCAGCCTGTGCCCGCAGCAGCCCTCTCATGCCAGGAGCACCAGGTCTGGGGCAGGGGCTGTTGTGCCCCTCCCTGGCTCTGGGCAGCTTGTGGGGCTGGTAGAGCCCCTCACTGGTGCCAGCTTGGCAGCCAGCCTACAGGAGGGTGCAGCCCCTCTGCCCTGCCTGCCCCAGCACACCTCACTCCTGTCCCAGACTGCCCTCACTTCTCCTGGCACCTCACTTCAGCTTCACTTCATCCACAGGATGGCTCATCAGTTTGTAAGCAGAGATGACATAGCTGGAAATCAGCTAAATCCTCAAAGATTAAACCAGCATTTAAATTCACTTGGTTAGTTCATAATCCCCGTGCCAAGCAGGCAAGCAGGCAAGACGTGGCTTGGAGGAGCAGCTGCTGCCCAGCAAGTGAAATTAAATCATGCTGGACCATGTTGGAGCAAGAATTTCCAGGGACACTCATTATAGTTCAGGCTTTTAAAAGATATTTTGTATCAATAATCGACCCCCTGCTGAAGCACATGAGAGATGGTGTGGGCTGGTGTTTGGGCAGGATGGAGGGAAGCAGATGGAAAGGGAAAGTACCACCAGTTAGGCTGAAGTATTGCTGCTTTTACCTGTAGTTCTTAGAGAAAATTTGTCCATGCCAATAAAGTCAAACAGGACTTTATACTGGCATATTGAAATGCACAGGATCACAAGTACAAACAATGCACTTGAGAAATAATTCTCCTACAACTGATGAAGGAGGTTCAGTATTGGGATAACTTGGTAGAGGATTTGGTGGCCTAAACAGGGGACAAAAGATTTTATGTACAGACTTGTCTGCATCTCTGATCCTCAGCTATTACATGTTACAGATCCCAGAGATGTGTTCACAACCCCTGCCCAAAGCGGGGTCGTGCAGAGGATCAGGCATGCTGGGGGTATGGCAGCATTCCTGGCTGGGATTTTCTGTAACTCTCTGGTTTGGCTCTATGATGGGAGTTGCTCTACCAGACCAAGCACACCAGATTTGCTTTGTCATCAGCATTTTATGCTGGGAGGACTGTGTGCTAGGCTGCCTTTTGGCAGGGTGTGGGGAGAACAGCTGTACAACCAATAATTAATTCCATAATTACTCTAATCTAGACCAAAACTGAGACAAACCTTAGATGGAAACACTGGCAGGGCTGTGATCAGCTCTCTGTGGAGCCAGGAAATGTTAAAGAAAATAGGTTCAGCAAGGAGAAGGAGCTTAGCAGACCTGAACCCCATCCTTACAAGTGCAAAGGAGCCTTTTGAAAGTTAGATTTGCAAAATGCAGGCAAATTAGTTTCCCTGAAAAAATTAGCAAATGCTCCACACTGACTGAAGAAGTGGCATTTTTAAACTGTGGGTTATCAGCACAATTCAAACCAAACATATGGCAAAAGCTTCTTGCAATGAGCTGAATATGTAGCTAATAGTGAGTGGAAGACCTTGTGCCCAACTGTCCAAATGAGTACTCTTGCCTTAGCCATGCCAGTTTTCTTATGAGAGATTCTTTAAATAACTGCATAAATATAGAAACTAACACTCTTTCTCCATGCCTTTGGGTATCCACCTTTGATTTTAATTTTCTGCCTCATAGAAAATGCTGTTTGTATATTACAGTGGTGAAAAATCATCAAAATATCTTTGCATGATACATAAAAAGGAAACCATAGAGCAGAAGAGAGCAAACTGTCAGTGACCGCAATACCAACTGTACAGCCTTTCATTGCAGTGCTCCTTGCCAGTAAGAATGCCTCGCATGTATAACTGCAAGTTTCTAAATGTGTTACTGGCTTTCAGAAGGAATTACTACAAAAATGATCCACATTTTTCTGTATTTCATTTGCAGCAGCTTCGCAAGCTTTACCCTTTCTCTTTGCTGTGAAATTGGAGGAAGCTGTTGGCCTCCCACTGAAAAATATGAAGGCACCCACACCCTGGAATTGAACACTGATATTTGTAATGACACCTTCAACAGACTCATTAAAGTGCTGTTTCTGAACAAGTGCTTGGCATGAACAAAAAGTATATTTATAAAGTATATGAAGTATATTTCGCCACTATGTAATGTATGGTATATAATATGTATATAAAAAAAAAATAAATTCTCTACAAGTATTTAAATGTACATCTTTGCAGTCCCTCACCATTGCTCACTGACAGCCAGGGGCACAAGGCTGCCATTTCAGTGGCTGCTGGTTACTGTGGAAAGGGTAGAGGTGGAAGCGAATCCATGATTGTTGAGATGATGAAAAATTTCTGCCTACAAGGAGAAGGTGAATATTTACTCTGAGTGCCTGTCCTGTAAGTCAGCCTGTTCTTGGCAGGAATCAAGAAAGCTTAGTAAACATCTGCTACCTTTGAAATTAAAGTCTATTTAGTGCATTTCAAATGTGTAATCCTTTGAAACCACAGGTTTGGGTTTGGCCTTTCTTGACCAATTAAATGCATATTATTTACATTTATAAAGGAATTTAAAGTACTGTAAATGAAGAGGTGGTTCCTTCTTCGACAGTGTCAGCCTAAATGTGGAGTAAATTTTAGCTTCATTGATGCTCTTCCCCCTTGTCAATCGTGCAGATGAGCACAGAGTCCATCTTTGCATGTCCTAATCCATGAAGTATTGTTAATTCATTATCTGGTGGACTAATGAACAACAGACATTTAGTTTTTGTTCACTGCTACTTCATACTTATACTATGTTTCCCAGAAGTGAGCCACTTTATTCTAAACTGGAGTTCTGGAATTTATTATTTTTTCTCCTTGTTTCTGATGACTGCAACTATTTTTCATAAGCAGCCCCATTTCTTTAGTTTGTGCCAGCTGTGGAAAAAGGATAATGGGGGGAAAATAAATCACAAATATGACAATGGTAATAGCTGGCATGAATGTCCTTTTCCAAAGCACTGCATTTAGCTCTTTAATTTTTTGCAAAGTGCAGACATAATAGTTTATTGAAGCAGGTCACAGGAAAATTGGCTGTCTGCTAAAAGATGAGAGGCACCACAAAACAGACGTGTGAGTAGCACAATGAGTACTACTGGGGGTGGAACATGATGGGAGCAACCATGGCACTATTGTCTGTGCTTTGCTAAAGCAGCAACTGAGCTCCCTGTGCCCCAGGAACTGCACACCAAAACTTCTGGTCCTCAACTTCTGTTCTTTTGGTACTGTTTTCTATATAAAGAGATCTTTTACCATGAAAAGATAATGGTTTTTTTCTCTGCATGGGTTACCCAGGGGAGAGCTACTATCCCCCCATTGCCTTTCACCATGTGGGATGCACACCAGGGGATGGATGAGAGAACTCCCAACTCCCTGAGCTCAGTGCCCCGGGCCCCCAGGGAGGGACAGGAGGGAGGAGGGAATGTCCTGGGCTGGACAAGCACCTCCACCACCCACAATGAGGGCTGCACTGCCAGGGCCAGATACAACCCCCCGAAGGGGCTGAAAATTACTGAGCACCTTCTCCAGAATGCCTCCTTGTAACCCCAAAAAGGCTGTAATTGAGTTAATAACACAGTCAGTCACTGCAAGGAAGCTTAAAATTCAGTGTTGAAAGTTTGCTATCACATCTATTTTTATTTTTACATTTCTGTTGGATACAGCATGATTAACATTTTTTCCATTTTTTATTCAGATGTACAATTTGGGCTGAATAAAAATTTGTATTTCCCTTGCCTTTATTATCAATTGTTTTTAGATTAGCTCATTTAAAATAAATCAGTAAAAAATGAAATCTCATTAATGTAATGGAGAGGACAGGGCACACTTATATTTAGATCCATGTCTGCCTGCATCAAAACCAAAACCTCCCCATTTATAGTTGTGCACCAATTCAAATCCAGAGAGACTGCAGCTTCAGTTTTGACTGATACTGGCACAGAACACAGAGCTGGAATTGCGTCCTTGTGCCTCCCATGGGGTTCACCATCTCAAAGGGAGGGAACACAGTTAGCATCCAGTCCTGAGAGTCTTCTCCGGGAAGATTCCCATCACACCTATGAGACAACTAAGCTAAAGAAGTCAACTGCATGATTTACATTTATATTGATTTTTTACTAAGAAAAGCAGTGGGCAGATGTCTATAAAACACGTCTAGGCTTAATCTAGTTGGCCACTGGATGTCACTGATGGCCTCAGAAATACAATGGTAGCACATAAAAGAAAAAAATACATGAACAGGTATTAAAAGCAGACCCTGTACATCATCCATACATTTGAAGGGGAAATTAACAGTGTCTTAGCAGCTTTGAAAGGTGTCACTGCTGGAATTTTTAGGTTCTTACTGCAAAAGTGTGCAAAACCGTTCTCACTCTGGTGACAATATTTCTTCTTGTAGTAACAGAGTAAAATACCCACAGCTTTCATAAGCCAAAGTAGAACCTTGTTATGATCACAGATAACCAAGCTTGTGAGAGAGGAATTGTATCTGAAACTCACCTGGGTCAAGGTCAAGCATTTTGAAGAGCTTAAAGTGAATAAAATATTTTCTTATTTAGTTCTCTTCTACTGGCCTGTATATCTCCTTTAACCCTAAATGGGAACTGCTGGTCTGTCAAAAAGAAAGGGCATTTGAGTGATTCCTGAGCCAGCCTGAAGCAGGAAGTACCAGAGGTCTGGTTTTGTTCGTGTGGGAGTTTGGGTAACTCAGAAAATCCCCTGGCTTTTGGGTGCTCACCCACCCTGAAAAGAGCTCCTGCATTTGGGAATGTTCACCAGGTGTCACTACCTTTAGATAGTGTACCCTAAATTTCCAGGAAAGAAAATTGCGTTTGTTTTGGTAGATGAAAATATGATGGTGCTTTCATCCTCTCGGATGGGGAGAAGGAACTGCCCACTAAATCAAGCTTGGGCTTGTGCTCTCTACAGTGGTTTCACAATTTCTTAACATCTGCTGGGCCTGTTGGTAATGAAGACACATTTATGGAAAGTGCAAATATGGTTGTTATTTCCCTGCATTTTCCTGGGAAAAAAGTTAATTAGGTTGCACGAGCCTGAGAGCTGAGTTGCTTCTCTTGAAGTGCCTCAGCAAAAACAAGTGACAACTGCTAATGGAGACTAATTGAAAAATAAAGTCATTAAACATCTGAACACATCCAGTGTTGGCCACGTTATTTTTAGGAGACAACACAGCCATAGGCTGAGCTGAGTTCCTAGCAGTACTGGAAGGCCCTGAAGGCCTTCAAGGCTACTGAAGGCACTCTGCAGAGCTAGTAGGCTGCTGAATCCAAAAATTCAGGGGTTAATTTTCATACTAAGCTCACATTTAGAAAAACATGAAACAGATGTTCATATCAAAATCTGGTATTTTTCCATAAGAGCCTAACATGAAAAAGAAGTGAAGTTAAAGCATGCATGCTAATAGCTCCTTTCAGATAGTTTAGTCTTTTTCGAATGCATAGATGTTCAGAAAATCTCAGTCTAAGCAATTCTGGGTAACGTAAAAAACGTCTCTGCTGGCTTAAGCTAACAGAGTAACTGCTTTATCTCAACAGGAAAGAACTTTCCTCTTGGGGTGCTCTGTCTCACCATCGAATTCTTGTGTTAAATTAACTTATTAATCTGTGTGTACATATGTCTATATGTAAGGATAACACGTGGCAAACAGGCAACCTGTGCAGGGAGATATGACCATGCTGAGGCTGCTCTCAGAAAGGACAACCCAAAGTGTAGCTAGAATGCTCCTTTGCCAGGTCCCTTTGTGATCAAAGCTGTAGCAATAGTCAGACATGACACCATGAATGAGAAATGCAGCACAAATAGCACAGAATCAGTGGTGCATTGTACTTAGCATTTTTCCAGCAATTTGCTGTATTAGTGCTTTGGCCATCTGACACCTGGGCAGCCCCCTGGATCACGACAGGCTCTGCAGCTGCTCTGTTTGCTGCAGCCCACCAGACTTTGGATGCAGCTCCAGTGACTACATGTGTGAATCCCTGTCTGTTTGTCCAGCTGACTTCCAAATAGACACTGTAGCAGATTAGAGCTGCTGCTATTTTTGTAAACCTAGATAAAAGTAGAAAAAAACATGTAATTATTTTGGGTAAAGTCAACTTCACTGACACTAGCAGCTTTGTGAATGATACTGAAGACACTGCTTGTGCAGGCATGTTTTTGTCAGTCTGCTCAGAACAGCTCTAGTTTAATTTAACTACACTTCAGCACTTCTACTGCCGGCAGTTCCTTATCCAGAACATTTTTTCCAGCTGTGTTGACTGGCTCTTTCAGAAATTCTTGACATTTTGTCTCAAGGCCATGCAGATTTAGGTCTGTGAAGGATTTATATGTTAAAACCCCAAAAGGCAGAGGCTGATCAGAGTTCCAGCAAGAGCTACGCTGTACCTCTGGTGCCACTGATGGCAAGGGGATCAGGCCATACGCAGCTCATCTTTCTGTCCCTGTCACTCCACAAGACTGCCAGTTTTTGGTACCTTTTATGCACCTTTTCTAGTTCTGCTATTTTTGCAATGTAGGACACCAGGATTGTACATGATATTAAAAATACAGAGTGAGGATAGTTCTCAGTTTTGTTTTTCTTTCCTAATAATTCTTTATGGTTTAGCTTGCTGTGAACTGGTGTTCTCCTAAACACATCTGTTATGGCCCCAGATCTCATTTTTTGGGAGTGCTGGTGTGTGCTCAGTGTCTCCCTTTTGCTCTGTGGGACTGTGTGTTCATTGCCGTACAATTCTTCTGCAAATGCTTTTATTTTTCAGAACTTGGTATCAGCAGCTAGTGTTGCCAGCTCGTTTGTTGTCCCTTTTCCAATTTACGGTGGTTGCAAAGCCAATTTTCATTAGTTAGGGCCTTTAACAATCTCTGGCATTTTGCTTAGGAGCTGCAGGAGGTTTTTGTAGTAAAAAGTCTGGCAGACTTAAGTTGATCTCTTTGGTACAATGATTATATATGGTGCAGAGTAGGGTCAGTGAACCATTTAGGATACCTGAGGTGAGAAGCAGGGAAATGCCCATATCTATCCTAAAACACCACACTGGATTGCTGCAGCTGAGAGGTGAAATGGGAGTGGAAAGGAGAACACTTTGCCATGGTTATGAAGCCATTGTGTTTATAAGTGACTCAGTCTGAATAACCTAACTCAAGGTGCTCCAAAAGCAGTGCTGGGACGCGCCTTTGCTAAGTTACAGACGCTCGTGGTCAGAATTCCTGGCACTGGGCTGTGGCAGGAGCAGCCTGGGCAATGCGTGGCCCAGGTCAGGTTTGCTGCTGAGGTGTTATCCAAGGTGGAGGGAGAAAAATGGTGTCAGTGTGGGCATTTGTTAATCCCAGTGAAAGAGGCCATGCACTGGTGCAGCAAGCAGTGAAGTGATGGGATGTGTGCACACAGAGGTTGGGAAAATTGCAATAGTTGGGCAACATGGAAGGAGGAGGGGCCAGGTATAGTCTTTGGAAGGACTGGGCTGACTTTGAGGGCAGCTTCTTTCATTTTATACTATAAATTGATATTGCTAATCTAGGAATAAAGCACATCTCACATACTTTGCTATGGAACTTGAGACTGAAGCAACTAAGTAGGTGTTTATAAAGTAGGTTTTTCCTCCTGAAAAGAAGAAAAAAACCCCAACCAGCTGATGCTCTCTGACACCTGCTAATAATCTTTTATTAATCCTACAGAGAACTGTCCAAAAATAGCTCAGCATTAAAGAGCAAAGCCAAGTGTAAGAAACACCACAATGATGCTGGGATAGCCAGGGATCTGGCTGGAGCACCTCTGCTTGCCCCTGTGCTTTCTCTCATTGCTATTCCTAATACCCTGAATCAAATATCAAGCCAGGGCTTTAATCTAAATAATAATAATAATAATAATAATAATAATAATAATAATAATAAGCCTGTTACAAGTCTTGGATTTAGTCCAGACTTCCATTACAAACTACAATATCTGTTGATGAGTATTACTCCTTGTTATGTCAGCAGAAGTCCCTGCTGTGGACTTAGTTATGACAAAACTCTGAATTCACCAGGGTAGTTGATTTCACCCATATTACGCAGCAGAAGTTCAGTTTTGCCAGAATAAACACGTCCATGCCAAGAGCTGGGACAGTGCCCTAGAAAGAGCTGCACTGGGAGCTGCACTCTGCTGTGGCCCAAGTTTAGGCACAGTGAGATTGGGGGATCCTGCCCCAGCACAGAAGAGAGTACAAGGCATAAATTCAGACAGTGAGAGACTGGGAAATGTCCCAATTCCTAACATTACTGTCTCCTAACCTTAGCAGCAATGAGCTATTGGCAACTTGAGACAAGCTGCCTCATGCAGAGGAGCTACAGGCCAAGGGAAGCTAACTATTTCTGTCGTGTTTAATTTGACCACTTAAACAGTTAATCCCTTTGCAATGTCATTTTTTGGCATAGATACCACATCTGTCTGTTTCTGAAAAGATCTTCTTACTAATACAGCTTTTTAATATATGAAACAGTTTGCATCAGATTACAGAGCCTCAGCAGTAGCAGACACTGTCTGTAGGCACCCACAGACAGACACACGGACATGTGCACCCAGAGATGCCACAGCTCCTCTAAACCTCTCTGCTCTCTCTCACCTCCTGGTTCTCTGCAATGCCCGGTTTTCCCTCTTTGCTCCCCATCAGAAACAAAACAGAACATGCCCCAGGCAAGTTGTATTCCTGTGTGCTAAGGCTTTATGTACAAAAGCCAAGGTGTAACAGACTACCTTTGATATTTTATATTTGCACAGCTTTTTTGCCTTCTGTTTCACCGCCTGTTTTGTTGCCTTATTCCAGGGTGTTTAACACAGGCTCTGCTTTGCTTTGAACCCATTCTTGCTGGCAGATACTCGACATACTGGAGAGAGACCAGCGAAGCACCATAAAGATGGGTAAGGGGCTGGAGCACCTCTCATAGGAGGAAAGATTGAGGGATATCATCAATAATAACTCATCACTGATGTATAATCAATAAACCTCTGAGGGGTGGCTGCAAAGAAACCAGACTCAGGCTCTTTTCAGTGGTGCCCAGTGACAGGACAGGCAGTGGACACAAACTGAACACAGGAGGGTCTGGCAGAACACCAGGAAACATTTTTTTTCTGTGAGTTTTACCAAGCACTAGTACAGGCTGGACAGAGGTTGTGGAGTCTCCATCCTTGGGGAATTCCAAAGGCGTCTGGAGGTACATGGTTTGAGGTAACTGGCCCTCAGTTGTCCTGGGACAACTGCATTTCCCCCTGGACTGGGAGAAATAGCCTCCAAGCTCCCTTCTAACCTCAACCATTCCGTGATTCTTGAAAGAGGATACAGGTCAGTGCTTGTATTAGGTTCAGTGGGAGATAGGTTTAGGAAAAGAGTTTTTCTCCTCATTTTGTAGGAACTTTGTGACAACTGCAATAATTTAAACATTTGATTCAACAGACACTGGAGTAGAAACTGTATAAGAAAATGACTTTCATGATTAATATCCACATGCACAACCCTGATGCTGAAGAAGCAGCAACTGTGACCAGAAAAACAGGCAAGAACAGCAGTGGATTTCTCTTCCACGATTCCTCTATTTATTCCTTCATGAGAGTGATGAAATGTCAGCTGTTTTTCCATGTGTGAGAAGATCTTGCACAGAGGACTCATGTCTAAGAACATGCACATGGTGTTTTTACAGAAAAAATAATGTTGTTTTGCAGTGCATAGGTATATAGTATTTTTATTAGAGCTGAGAGAGTTTAAAAATACAGCTGAGAAGACATGAATGTGTGTCTTTTTCCTCCCTTCATTTCTAAAGGTTTTAATTTAATTTTAATCCTTTCAGAAATAAGAACAGAAGAAGAAAGGGAAAGGGAGAAGAATGTAGACAAAGAGGGGAATGAAAATTGAGCATAATTTAAATAGGAAAACTGAGTTTCCCCTGCACCTTGGATTTATTGTGAAAAGACTTGTCTTTCCAAGAAGCTGATTTTTTTTTTCAAGTACATAGAATTAATGGGCCATGGGAAGGTTATGGAGTAACGGAGTAGCTAGAGTTGTCTGAAAAGGCATTTAATTTGGACCTTGCCAGATACCCTTCTGGCAACTCAGTACTAAGGTTTTTATATACTGTGGGGTGTATCTTGTTCCCTGGGTCAAATTTGGGTGCATTCTTTTGGTGGAATGCATTCTGTGGCAGCTGAGACCCATTATTCTCTGGCTATGTCTTGTGAAAGGAAAGGAAAAGAAGTGGGCAGAAAAGATATTTTGAGATAAAATCTGAATGGAGATACTGGGTTTTAGACAGCCAGTACAGAACTTGCTTTCAAGGGTTAGAGAAGAAAACTTAGGAGCAAATCTGCAAGGCAGAAAAAAAATATTCTTATTATATTGTTATTAAACTGTTTTTAGAAAAGAGTTATTAAACTTACACCAGTTGATTTACTTTCTAAATGACCATATGTAAAATTTTCATTATATTCCATGTCCCCAACTGCAATACCACATTAAGTATTTATATGTATCTTATAAATGAGCCGTATTTGATATATCACTCACTAGTCTGTGTTGATTCATTGTTTGGGGTCTAGTCAGTAAAAGAGAAATTCTTTACAGATTGACTTCAGTTATTTTATTCTGGACTTCTTAATATGTTAGCTGTGTATTCTGATTCCAGTGACTTAATGGTTTCTATTAAACACTGAATAAAAACCCTCTAGGGAAGCTATTTAGAAATGCATGACTTATTCAGTGTGAGGTATCTGCAGATGATTGATTAAAAAATCTTTACAGGCTAAGGAGAACTTTGGACTGAGGAAGAATTTTAAAATAATTTAATCTCTGAACACACAGTGACAAAATCATTGGATTGTTTCAGATGTCAGTGAAAAAGCTTGTATGTGAAACTGACTTAGTCTTTATTACACATTTGTTTCATAAATTAGAAAAAAGATCTAAGGTAAATGTTCAGCTCATCTGGTTTGTAACAGAAACCATGACTATGGTGGATAGGGTACAAAGATGAGCTCATTCAAGAATTCTTCTGAAACAGTAATTTATCATCTAGGTAATTTTAAAGGTTCTTCATGTCATTGCAAGGGTGGCAGAAACAGGCTTTTTAAAAGATATTTTTTGTGATCCTCTGGTAAACTGGTGCTTAAAAAGAAGATTTCACTAATGACAGACTTCCCATTTTGTAAATATTGGGTAAAAATTTTCAATATAGAAGTCTGTACCGAAATGTATAATAGAAAATTGTCTCTTCTTCCACTAAACAAGGATGACTTCCAGTATCATTAGCAATTGTTCCCAAGAAGATTCTGTTTTGGATTATATTATATATACACTGGGAATATAGTTGAGGTTTCCCAAGTTTACTAGTTCCATTCCCATGAGCTAACAGACAGTAGATCAAGTGCCTTCCAGTCAAGTATTCCCATGGCAAACATCCACCAGTGTCCCTTTCATCTGATGCAATGGCATAGTGCCCATTCTTCTGCTTCATCACTCTCTTTCAGTGCCGCAGTGTTCCAGGAAAGGGCCATATCATGGATGAGACTATGCGGGAGACATTAAGCCTAATCTTTAAAACCTTATGGTTCTGTTTTGGGTTTTGCTGACCACTGGAAACAATTACAGCACAGACAACACATGGGAATGTCTGACAGCTTCTTCAGCCCCCTTTGCACCCAACCACTCGGTGAGCCTTTAGGTTTTTGATTACTGCAATTGCAGTCCAAAGCCTGAGTTTGCATCCATACCCTGGAAATGAGCAAGAAGCAGACAACAGGTGGTCAAGGTGACTGCCATTAGACACAAATCAAATAGGTGAAATAGTCTGCTAATCAGACTGTTTTCTTATTTCTGTCATTATGCCAAGCAATCCATTAAGAGCTGCTGATACCTACTCGCCTGCATTTTTTGTGCTGAAAGCTCATAGCCTTCATGATGGTTAGAATTATCACATCTTTATTAGCATAACTAATAAAGTTTAATTGCTCCTGGGGCAGCTTTTCATAATCTTGGCTTTTACCTAACAGTTTTCAAAACAAGATTTAGGTATCCATAGAAAGTAAAAAATAGATGGATATAGGTAACTTTATATGCATTACTTCCAACTGACACCATACTGTTAATTCTAGAGAAGTAGAATCTGCAGCAGATGCCTTCATCAGTAAAGAAGAGTTGAGATCAGGAATGTACAAATGTCATGAGAAAGGCTTATCTCTTAAGAGATTTCAGGAGCTTCGGAAGGACTGTTTGAAGATGAAAGCTGAGAGGCTGTGGAAGTGAGAGACAAGAGAACTGAGCAGCATGAAAGAGGATTGAGGAAACACAGCTAGGCAGGAAACCAAAGGAGAGACAAAAAATTTACAAGAAATTTCACGTAGAGTAGGAAAAATTATAAATTAGGAGGACAGCATTTATTTTCCAGACTGACTGGAAACTAGATTTTGGAGGTTCTACCACCTAGAAGTAGCTACTAAAAGAGTGACAATGAAGTGTGCTGCTGTTGGCATGGCTCAGGAATAAAGCTTGTGAGGGCTGGGTACTGTCAGCATTTAGCTGCCTTTTTTCAATGGAAAAGACAAAAATCCCAACTCTTGAGATCTTTGGGGAGATGTTTCTTCATTTTTCTCGATGAAAAAGGGTAAGAGACAATAGCAGCACGTGAATATTATGTAGGGATGGAGCTAATTTTCAAAGCCAAGCACATAGTGAGCAGATACTACAACTCTTTCTTAAATAAGATAAAAAAAGACTCATGTCTGACTGCTTTCATAAGTCACAATCTGTATGTGAATTTTCCATGGTGTTTCTTGTGTCCTGGATATTGGGTATGCCTCACATCTTGTGAGACTGGCAGGATAGAGTCAAGTGAGGCCAGCCACGTGATAGCTAAACAGAATAAATGCTCAACAGAAGAGAAGTTTCCAAGTTAATTAAAAGGGGTAGTTGTAAAAGTATATAAAGTGTGCCTTTTAAAGGTTTGGTCTCTGTTTATTTTTAATAAACAATCTAAAATGTCACTACTTGCTGGGACTTATGCAAGCATCTTTGTTCTAAAGTGGCATGAAATTCAAAGAAAACTCAGATGTTCTGCAGACATTATTATTGATGGCTCTACTTTAGGCTTTGACCCCAGATATATTTCATGCAACAGTTCTGTCCCACTCTAATTGACATAGAAGGAGGCAAAAGCAAAGAAACATTGAGACCCCTGAATTTCTTAAATTATAAAAAAATATTGGATTTCATTGGAACTTTTTGTTCAAAGGTAGTTTGGTTTTCATGTTCCCTGAATCAAAGAAAATTTCTTCGGATGCACTTTAAAAGAATTAGTTTAATCAGACTGTATTCTGTACCTTTGATCTGGTGTGCCTGTGTCTGCTTTCTTGAAATACCTCATGTATAGAGGCCTTTTGATGATTCGAGAGTTTTACTTGAAATAACAAACATATACAGCTAAATTAATGTGAAATCCTGTTCTTTTTGAGCATGGACATTGAATGAGACAAAGAAAAGGCCTGGCTTGTTTGTAAATACTACTTCCAGAAGGATTCAGAAAACCAGCACCTTGCTATAACTTTTCCAAGCCTCTCCCTGTATTATTCCTTTATAAAAGTAGAAGAATTTTGCACCCAGTCTTTTAGCACTCCTTTCTGTGAAAGGTTCTAGGTACTCTTATTACATTCAGCAGAAGCACTTGTTTAATGTATAACTCTGCACAAAAATGATGTAAAAAGACTAAAATGAGACTGGCCAAACTCTGTAAGTAATCTAATGTTTCTTTTGAATTGTGAATGATGATCCATTCTTGGCTCAAGAATAATATAAATACACATTCCTCAGAGGAGAGATGAAGGATTGACGTGGATTTTTCAAGGTGGATTTTATTTTGCAAAGAGGACACCTTGTTGAAAATGGATGAAATTAGTAACACTGGGTAGGTGTGCATTCTAATTCTACTGCTTAAATGCATGAACAGTTGGTAGAAAAAATGATGGCAGCTCTTCAGGCACTGAATTCATAGGCTTCTTATAATTACACACAGCAGTTATTGACCTGCTGCTTGGTCCCTTTTCTCTTGAGTTCACCATAACCAGCACTGAACCTTCCCCAAACTCTGTCACACACCCAGGCATCTCTCTGCTTTGGCAATGGGGGTTCTCAGTCCTCCTGCTGAAGGCTTTGGGACCAGTGCTCCTCTTGCACCGGCACAATTACTTTGGCTTGTTTTTATCTATAGCTCCAGACTGTTCAGTCAGTCATGGCACTGTTACTTTATAATTAGATAGTGTAAGAAACATAATGAGAAATGCAAAATCAGAAGTGACTTGAACATCTTTAATTGCTATTATTCCTTTATTTCTCTTGGAAGTCCTTTGCATTTAGAAAGCCAAGGTGCTTCCTCTTCTGTTCCTTGCTAAGCTTCCCCTTCAGAGTCTGGCATCACTCCTTTACTTTGAGGCTTTTCTTCCTGCTTCACTTTTTGTCTCCTGTCATACTGCTCTCTCTGTTTCTCTTCCTTTTTCTTTTTTTTTTTTTTTAAATGGTGAGAGATTCTTTCATTTTGAACTGCCTCAACCTCTCCGTGAAAGGATCAAAGCTTCACACTTTGCTCCGTCTCGCTTTGCTCCTTTGCCTCCCTTCACTTTCTTTCCACCCTTCTGCTCTTTCAGAGTTCAGAGATGAAAAAATTGTTCTGTCCAAAGTGGAGCAAACTCTTTGCATAAGGAAAATCTCTTCAAATGGATGATTAACAAAGTTGAATGGCTCTCAAGTATTAATCCTGTGCCAAGCATCAGAATTTCTTCTGTCACCACCTTTAGGTTTTAATTCAAAGTAAAAACAAATACAAATGAGACTCTAATAAAGTCCTAGTCTCTGAGAGGAACATTTGATCTGACATGAATATAATATGAAACCAAGTGCTTAAATTATACATGGAAAGACACACTGAATCATAAGGCATATTACAGTTTTAAGCCCTGTGAATCTTTTCACCTGCATCTTTCCTGCATGTTTGTATGTCATTTGCTGCCTTCTTTTCCCTGGAATATAGAAGTGGGATAGCATGTTTTACCACAGTGGGATCTTGAAAGAAAACATAATTGCATTTATATGGGTTTTCCAGTAAGAATTCAGACATTCCTTGGCTAATAAACTTATTTACCACAAGTGGTAATGTGCAGGTGTGCATTCTTAAACAAGCAAACATCAGTTTAAAATGAGTTACACAAAACCTGTGAATACAAGATGAATCTTGCATACTATGAACTTTCATATTGCTTTCTTTTATTGTTCTGTGTATCTTCTTGAGTGGAAAGAAACTTAATTAAAATCATAAAGAAGCATTGCAACAAAGGAAACTCATTCCAATGGCTCTTTTGCCACCTTACTGAGATAAAAGGTTCTCCGAGACAATTTTGTACATACCCAACCTCGTCAGTGGTGGTTTGCCTGCCATATCCAAACTGTCTTGTCATTTGTACTTCTGTTTGGCTTTTTATAAAGAGGTGTGTGTCTTTTGATACCTATTTTTGGATGTCATCTGACTGGAGACCAAAGCCAAGCCCTGTATTTACCTGGCTGAAACACCACGCCATGAGAAACGCGGTGATGACAGCGAACACCGAGGCCACCCTGCAGCAAGGATGTTGCTGAGAGGGTGACAGGTTTCCACAGTTCCACCCTCCCTTTTTTTTCGTCTCAGAATATCTCTCCTGGCCATATCAGCTGCAATGCCATGTATCAGCCATGGTTTGCCCTGTCCCATCCCTCCACAGGGCAGCTCAGCTTTATAAAACCGTATCAGTCTCTTCAAATCAAGCTACACTCGGTGTCCCCAGGGAGGTACTAGACTGACTCACACAGCCCTGCACTCCTCCTACCCTCCTTAAATTTCTGAAAAGCCATGCTGGGGGCAGCACACCAGCTGTGTGCTCTGTTTTGGAACATTTTCTCCTATCTTACAGGGTTTATCTCCACGCTAATGTCCCAATGTCAGCTAAACGTGTGTGAGCACAGACATGAGGTCAGGAGGAACCAGGGTACCCTGTGGAAAGGTGGGGGTCCCTGAGTGGGTACCCTGTGGAAAGGTGCTGCAGGTCCCAGCACAAGGCTGCATTTACAGTCCTCGCCACCAAGGCACTTCCAATTGGCAGAACAAAGGCAGACCTTGCAGGTGGCAGCACCCTCCACTTGTAATTCCATTTTCTGTTTGAGAACATGTAACATCCTGGGTTAATAGCATGCACAAAAGTCAACAGGAAAGAAGCTAATGGATAAACTCATCACAGAGGGCAGTAAACAATCCCAAATGTAGGTCTGCTTCCAGCCCCCGCACTGCATCCTTCTTGGCATTCTTCAGCACCAGTGGGAGATCTCACAAATGTTCAGGGAAAATGAGGGGTAGGTTTCAAATGCTCGTGTGAGATTTCAGTTCCCTGGAACCTGTTTATCTAAACCAAAGCAAACATTATCTTCAGTGACTTGTGCTTGTGACTTATTTCCCATGCACACCATAGATTAGTAAAGCCTGGTTTTGGATTTGTTGACATTTAATAAAAGCTAGACACTCCAGGGGAAAATAAATAGTTTTTGTTCTGTAGCCATAGCTGGATTTCCTTTTGGTTGGAATCTTAGCTGGGTGCTCATAGCATTTATATTCAATTAGAATCAAACACAGCCAAGAAAATTGGAATCAAGACACAGGTTTGTGTCTGTGCATGGAGACCATCACTCCATCATATTCTCACATGCATCAGGAGAAGAAAATATATTCATATTAATTTTACTCATATTAAAGTCTTTAGGAAACCTGGCAAAAATATAGATTTGCATGAGTAATCAGAACAGTCATTTGGAGGTTTGGAAATTGAATCATTGACTTAATCCATATGTTTTAGCTCAGATCTCTGAAACGTACCATGCTTCTTCTGAGATGAAAATAGAGCAGTTTCAAGAAATTCAACTGTAAAAAAATATAGATATGTTAAACTTTGAACTATCTAATAATAAAATATGAAACACAATAGGTCTACTAGCAACATTTGAAAGACAAGGTATTTGATGTGAGGTTAAGTTAATGCTATTCTCCTGGAATTTTATTTTACATTTCATAAAATGTGACATAACCCTTGGGATCTAATTCTACAGTATTGGTGGGAGAAGATCTACATGCTGGCATCACCACTCTACCTATATTTGTATTCAGCACTGGAAGGGTTTAGGAAAATGACACTTAAAAAGGCTGTAATACCCATTAGCAAGTTCTTCCACAGCTTTCAGGTCTGGCCAAACAGAAGTGTTAAAACACATTTTCACCTAAGAGCAGTCCTATTGATCACTTAATGGCATCAGGAGACATAAGACAGGAAATGAAATTATTCTAAAGTATGCCTTTAAAAGT
Source organism: Vireo altiloquus (assembly GCA_013396875.1). Taxonomy (NCBI): domain Eukaryota; kingdom Metazoa; phylum Chordata; class Aves; order Passeriformes; family Vireonidae; genus Vireo; species Vireo altiloquus. The sequence goes on from VZRF01010024.1 coordinate 738,828, forward strand.
AAGAGTGTTATGGGCATTTAATACAATAAATACATACATGCATGCACATATATAAACTTTTCACATTTAGTGCTAATTTTAGAAGCACCAAGTAGAAAATATCTTTACTTTTAAATGATTTATAAGGTTCATGTGCCAAATAATCTTTAAAGGGTATATGTTAAACCAAAACTGTATGTTACCCTTTGCTTGAACCACAGAGTTCCTAGTGTTACTTCTTGCTTTATCAAAACTTGAGAATTTTGCTCAGATTTGTGTTCTATTTTAATCATAAGTTTTTTTCACTTCCATTATCCTGTGATCTGCTGCAAACAACCAACTCTACTTACTGCTGCTAAAATAGGCTGCTCTTACATGAAAGGCCAGTGCTGGTAGTGAACTGGAAATGAAAGGTTTGTTCCAGTAATAAGAAAACCTCTTTCTTAGAACTACTTTTTTCTACTGTCTCATAGTGATGGAAAGATCAAACACTATTTTAAACACAGTAGTTCTATACTTCAGCAACAAAATGCTTCTTTATAATGTGCAACCTAAAAGAAAAAAAAGTCTGTTGTTCAACAATCTCTCTGAAAATGATTTGGCTTCTTCTCTCATGTCTGTGCAAAATGAACTCCAAATCTGTGCCTTATTTCTTTGTAGCTGCACATGCATCCTCCCCCACATGTGTTCCCACCATCAGACATTGAAGTCCTGGCCTAATAGCAGATCCATGGTGCTAGTACATGTTTCCCTGGGATTTGGAAAAAGCCTTTAAATAGATTTTTATTGGTTTTAAAGAACAAGGTTATTTTGTGTTAATAATGGGCATGCATTAGGCTTTAGATAATTGCTTTATGTAACTTAAAGTTTTGCCTTTCAGCTAAATAAACACTGTATGTGTTCACAGGTGTATTGTCCTCCAGGGCATTCTGCTTTTCAGGGTGGCAGCTGCTGCCAAGGTGTTGCTGATACAGCTCTGTGTATAATTTATTGGAAACAGGTGCTGGCTTATGATGAAGATAGACAGGAAACTAAAGCAGACAACATGTTTAACCACCATTAAAAAAGTTCAGGTTCAGAAAGACAATGTGTCTGAGATGTTTGGTTGATGTTGCCAGCGTCTTAGTGAGAGTTTTCAAGCTCCCAGAAATCACCATAAGGAACAGATTGTCCAGGAACTGCAGGAATTGCACTCTAACGAGCATTGCATGCGATGGCGCCGGGGCTCGTTGATTACACAAATCCTGTCATTTGTAACTAACAAAAATCATGGAGTGTATTCCCAGGCTGATGCTAAAAATTACTTTGAAATGAGGTTAATACCTAGGGCTGTCGGGCTGGGGATGCTGTGTGGGACACAACACTGTTGTGGGCACAGGGACTTTGGGCCTTTGCAGGATTCTAAAATCTTCTCTCCTGGACGTTACTGTGTGAAGACTGTAACAAACAAGTGGGAAACTCTTAAGATGTTAAAGCAAAAGTGGAAATCGCATTCTAATTTCCAGAGAGGACCCTCCAGAGCAGAGTTCCTCTGCCACCAGTAGCTGACCCCAAACCCATGCACTGCATAAGGCAGAGGAATGGGAATGTTGTGGGAGCAGCTGCTTCAGTCCATCAACACAACACAGTCAGGGAGCAGCAGCAGAGCAGAGAATAGATCCAGCACACATAGGAATAGGTGGAAAGCCTTCTTTTGGCCTCGGTGGGCTTTGGATTGGATCCCAAGAGAAAAAAAATGAACTTCTTTATTTTCTGTGACCAAGTTAAACCATTAAAATTATTTAAACATTGCTACGTTGCTTTTTCCTCCCCTCATCTTACTTCCCTTTGCTTTTATTGTAGCTTTAAACATTTTTTTTTTTTTAATAAGGAATTTTCTATAGGAGTTCATGAGGATATTTATTCATGGACAGCAGTTTGCATATTTTAGCAAGTAATCTCCAGTTTAATCTCTAGTCTCTATAAAATACATATGTAGTAAATATGCATACTAAATATTTTTAAAAGAAGTTGTTAAAGTGTGTGCACAGTTCTTAAACCTCAAACCTTAAATATCTCAATGATTTACATTTAAAAAAATACCCAAAGGCATCAGACCACATTATGGACTAATAGCCTGCCAAATTTCATTTTTTTGAAAATGTTTGAGTTACAATATATGAGTGTATAAAGGCAACTGAAACAACAAAATTTGGTTGAGAAAATATTGACCCCAGGCCGAGACCTTGTATGCCAAAAATGTTGACAAAACTTTATACCAACCCTAGCAGGCATGTCATGTTTAATACTGGCGGTATATGGAAAAAGGTTTGGCAATTTAAAGTTTGTATTAATTTGAAAAACTTTTATGCAGTGGGTATAAGCTTTTACATTACCATTCCTAATTTGTACCAGCCTTCCTTTTCTTTCCCAAAGAATAAATGAACTATAGTAGTGGAGATAGAGGGGCTTACAGAGAAATCCCCCAAACATAAAAACCAATGAAGCCATTTGCTGTACCCCACCCAAACCTACCTGGCTTGGACTGATCACCCCTTCCATCTGATGGATAATTCCATTTTCATGCCATTTACATTTCTGGATTATTTTTTCACATAAATTTTTCATAGGAAAGCAAATAGTTGAAATGAAAATAAATCTGTTTAAAGGAATATATGTAGAAAATCTTTATTTATATTGAAATCTCTTCAAATAAATATTCTGTTAACAAACTTGTGTAAAGAATGATAATGTTTCATACTCTACCAAGTGATGAAATACAATGCCAGAAAACAAGTGGAGAAATCTGATGATTGATTATTAAACTCCTTAAGCAAATAAATGTGCACTAGTTAATGATAGTTCCTTGTGATGGGAGTTTCAGTGCATCAATGCTCTGTGAGGAAATAAATGAATGGCAGGAGTCAACCAACCCTCCACCCTAATGCTTTGCATTTTAGAGGTCTGCTCTCTACCACCAAGTTGTTATGAGAAATGTGGTGGTCTGAGCTCCCACACAGTTATAGATCATTGATTAAACTGCAGTGATCAGTGATTGAGCTGCAAGTGCAGCGTGGGACAAGGGGTGAACAATGCCCCCCAAGGCTGTGCTGTGGTCACACCTCATGTGCTCAGTGGGGAGGGATTGTGAGGGAGCTGTGTCATGACCACATGTGAGCAAGTTATGCCCCAGTGATTACACAATGACTAAAAAGGCCCCTGCTTGATTACTAAACAAAGAAAACCAAACAAGCCCCACAGGATCAACATTGTGGCAGCTGAGAAGGAGCTGCACAGCCCTTTTTTCCCAGAGCTGGCTTCAGTCATTTCAAAACACGTATTCCCACTTACACACCCAGGTTATGCTCTAGGTAGGTACTAGAAATAATTACAAAAACGATAGTGCAGCCATTAAATATTTCATTATAGCCAATGGCTGTTCTAGGACACATAAAACTTCACCTGGTATGGGCTGAGCACATCTGCTGACCTTGGTCTTGCTGGCTCAAATCAAAGCTAATTGACAGGAGTATCCTCCAAGATGATGGAAATGCACCTTGCTGTCCATCCTGACTCAAATCATGAAGGAAACTCGTTGACATTTTCTGCCAGGACCATTCATCCTTCATCTGAAAAGGTTTGGGACCTGGAGCAGTGGGTGATGGCATTTGGTTAGAGGCACGCAGCCCACACTGTGATGACTCCTCCTCACATCTTCTTGGGTTTCCTTGGGAACTGCTGGGATCATACTCGGACGGAATTACTGGACAGGGTTGGGTGTACACCAAGTGGCCTCCCTGCTTCTTAGTGTTTTATAGCGGGTGATGTGTTCAACATGGTTGAATATTACTCATTTGAAGGAGAAATTACACACCAATAAATGGCTGAAATTCACTTCTCAACAATCTCAGTAGACATCTGTGAAGATTTTGGTAACTCTTCTTTCAAAGTGCTGTTCCTGGATGCTGCCATTTTCCAGTGTTGTTGGATTTGAAATTTTGTGTGAGGTATTTTATTTAGTATCAGGTTAGATGCATTATATAAAAAAATATGAAGTAATCAAAGTGAAAACAGAGCACTTTCATTTTGACAAAATGAAATAATTCTGTGAACATGGGTTAGATTGTTTTTCTATGACAATTTTCTTCATCGAACATTTGGAAATGTTGGAGTTTTGTTCCAGTTTGGAGCGAAGCCATATTTCAAGACCTTGCATGAGATGGATCTCCTATGTTTGACAGGGCTCTAATTTGAATATTTTTCTACTATGAATGGGAAACAAATCCAAAGGGCAAACAATTGTTCCCCTGCTCCTCTCACTGAGCTTTGTCAAAAATGAGTCCCACTCAAGCAATAACTGCAGTAAACTTGTGATTTATACCAATCATTCATATTTTTGTATTCAAAAGATGAAATCTTCATGCTCCCTGCACCCTTCTCATGCCACTGGTATGTAAAATTCAAAGCTTACTCATCTTCAGTCCCAACAGAATGACTGAAGGCAGTTATTTTTTCCTTCTCCCTTCTCCTTTGTTCAAAAGGAAGAGAGAACATATAAAACACAAAAATAAAGAAAAAGTCAGAAATAGTGAATAAATAGATATAGAAGGCATCACCTAGGCTACATAAAGGTGCAAAAGGTAAAGTTTTTTGATTACTTTGGACAGAGACAGAGGAGTGGAGCAGAAATAGTAGAACGGTGATTTGAGCTGTCTCTCTGGAAATGTGCCACACCTTTCAGTTCCTCAGACCTGGTGGAATTCATGCCAATGTCACAAAACTTGACTGAAGAGTGAGAAAACAGTTATGCCTAGAAATGAATGGAGAAGTCAGTCACCCCCAGTCGTACACTGAGAACCTGACAGCAGACAAAGAGCAGGCTCCGGGCGACACAAAGCAAGAGGTATGGACTTCAGACTTCCTGGAATTTAAATAATGTTACCGAATAATACATGTTTATCTTAGAAATCATTCCTAATTTGCCTGCTTTGAAGCCTTTTGTCCCATTTGCTGCCCTGCACTGCCACGAAAGCCTGGAGCATCTCTCAGAAGCATGGGTGGCTTTTTGTGGTGTGTGAAACACACGTGGGGGGCACTGGGAGAGTGTTGCTCCATGTAGTGGTTAGAGCTGTGAAGCAGATAAATGGTAATGAGCTAACAAGCAGTAGACAAAGGATAACAATCAGCATCTTGTCTCCCTTCACAGACACACAGGAATCTTTAACAATGGAAGGGGTTCCCTATATGAAAAGTTTTGTGTCACCTCACCTGTAAATGTTGACGTTGCCATTTTCCTTGGGGTGGTTCAGGACCCTGAGAGGTGTCTGCTTCTTTGTTGTGGTTGAGATTTGCACAAGAAGTGCTTCAAAAACTTCTGCTGCATTTGTGAGTCAATTCAGGAAACAGATCTTGGATTCTGAGAAGCAGAAGTAGAGGAGAATCTTCATTAAAATATGCATTTTTATTTAAAATTCTAATCACTTCTAATATTTATGTATTTTAAAAAATAAGGCTTGTGGAAAGGAAAATGTGTGGCCTTCTACATCAAGACAAAAATACTGAAATCCACCCATTACCCTTGTATCTCTTAGAGGCCATGGAAATCATAAAATGCTGCCTCTTTATTTCAATAGCAAAAAAGGCATTTTGCACTGGGAATGAAGTATGAACATTATTTACTTCTGGATTTGTATGTACACAGTAACCAGTTACATGTTTGCAAGAGCTTGTTTGCCTCAACATGTCTGCAATGTGAAACTCGTGAATTATGCATATCACTGATGCCAGCAGTCATAAAAAGTGATTAAAACTCCAAAGTTTATGTCTTTAGAAATGTATCTGTCCCCAGAAGACCTGCAGAAGAGGCTTAAATCTAAAGAAGATTTCAGGAGATCAGATCTACTGGATTAAATGATTCTGCACCAAACTCAGTGACTGCATAAACAACACAAATCTTTTCTGAAAGCAGTGGTCATTACACAGGCTTATTCCACAGCCCAGTTTACTTCTCAGTGCTTAAGATGCTTGAAGAGGAATTCACATTTACATAAACTTCTGTTCCTTTTAATTTCAATGTTGTAGTTTAATGGACACATTAAAAGTATCCCAATACCTATTTGGAATAACTTACTCTTTTGGATAATAGCCAAAATATATTTAAAAAAAAAATCAAGGAATTCTTATCTGTTTAGGACAGGGTTAAATGGATATCACACATGTCAGACACAGTCCTCCTAACAATTTTCCTAGGACTCCCTTGCTGGCATTCTAGATTAAAATAGCTTTAATTTTTTGGTACATACCAACTCAGCTTGGGGCGAAGAGAGGTGAAGCCATTCCCTAGGTCCCAGTCCATCTCACCCATACATTACAGTGTGTACTCCATGACTGTTAACTTGTCTAGAAGTCAAAACCATCAGACTTTTCGGGAGACAAATTCTGATTAACTCATTATTTTTTAAGCACTTATGAGAATTATGAAATGAAACAATTTGTTAGAAATGTGACAAAATAAATTCTGCATCTGCTATATATCAGGGGAGAGGATGGAAAACTATCATCCCCCTTGAGATATCAAATGCATTTATTTTATCTTTTTTTTTAATTGTCTTATTTTCTTGGTAAAATTTGGGCCATCTTTACCAAAAGAGAGGGCAGCAGAAAATGGGAGAAGGTGACTAATTCATGATCCCCTCACTTTTCAGGCAGATTTACCTCTTTCTCATTCCATCACAATGGATTTGTGAATGATTTGCTCTGCTTTTTTGTTCAAGTAAGAACGGTAAGACCATGTCTATGTACATGTTTTGTAGCAAATATAACTCTGTGCAACCGAGTCCTTGATGCTTTGAGTCCAAGAATAGTGGAGCAGAAGGTGGCACAGGGGAGCAGTGCTGATGGCTGGAGCTTTGGCATTTCTGAAACATCACCAGCACATCTGGCCCTTGCAATCTCCTCTCACTGAGCTCATGGCCAGGGGAGTTCAGAGCTGCACCAACTGCCCCATGCTCCCAATGGCTCAGTATGATCCTTAGCTCTGGATTTCTCATGACTATAAAGCTACAAAATTCTTGTCCTTATTATTGGCTCAGGTATTTCTTGGAAAAAAAAATTCATTTGGTGTTCAGAAGAGGTCTCTTCTGCCTGAAAACTTCTTTTTCGGGCAGAGTCCTCAGAGGTGGTAAAAGATGCTTGAAAACTCCTCTCTGAGTTCTCAGCTGGAGATTCACTGGGTCCGTTCTGGCTGATTTGAAAAGAGCAAAGAGAGGACCAACCTGAAATTATACCACAGGAATAAAATTCTCCAGGGACAATTCTGCTGACAGATCTGTTTCGAAATACTGCAAATTCTGGCTGTGTCCCATCACTCTCCAAAAGCTCAAAAGAGCAGATGTCCTGAAGTGGCTAAAGCAGCACGATGACTCCCCTACACCACAGGATCACCAGATGTCCTCTGCAGGCAGCCTAAAGATTGCTTCTCGATGCTGGGCCAGAGGAAAGAGCTGGGGATCTGGCACAGCTTTAGAAATTATTTCCCTCATAAGTGTATCCTGTGGTTTTTTCTTTTCTCCAAAAAACAGAGTTGTTTGAAAATAAAACCTTTAAAATATCCAGGCAGAGATGAGTGTGTGGCCTCCCTTTATTTCAACAATCCCCGTGGCTGGTTATTCTACAACGCCAGCAAAATTGGTCCCTGAACTGGAAGGATCCAGTTTTCTCTTGGCTGTCTGACCCAAATGCCATTAATTCCAGTTAAAAGTGCAAAGACCTTAGAGAAAGGAAGACAATACCTCCAAGCAACACAGTACTGAAGAAAGAAAAGAGTGTGGGGAACAAGTCTCAAAGGAATTCCAAACAAAGTGTAAAGGAGTTGAGACAGAGAACAGAAGATGCTACCCTTATAGACAACACGAGAGGGTGAAGAAACTTATCATTCCTGACAGATGTTCCTCCAAAAACTCCAAGAACCCTTGTTGTACCTGGGCTGTTGGCTCCGGACCTTTCAGGAACGTTGCTGCTGCCCAGCCCTGACCCAGTCCAGCCTGGGCTGCTCCAGGCTTGCACATACTTCGTGGGGAGCAGCTCAGCTCTTCTCTTCCCAAACACTCTCCTGTCACATACACGTTCACCACAAGTCAAACATTATGTTTAAAGTGCTGAAAAAAAAGCAACCCATGGAAGTTATGAAATCCATGAAACAGTGATAAAAAAGTTTAAAATTGGTTTTGATGGTTCACAGTGAGGTTCCCAAAGTCCTGACTGCTGACAGAAAATATTACCCACCCATCTTCTCCCACCTTTGTTTGCAATGGATTTGACAATTAGGGGTGATATCCCTTCATCAAAACAAGCCTTCTGTTAAGTATTTTACAGTCACTCTAGGGATTCTGGCAGAGGGCTCACTTTTTGTACAGTTTATCTGGAGCACAAATTTCCATTTTGTCAGAAGATGCCATAAAGTGAGATGAAAAAAAAAATTTACCCTTGATTTTTCTTTTGGTTTCCTGATTCAAGAAAATAGTGAATCTGCACATGGGATAAAGGGAATCCGAACAGAGAGAAAGGCTTCTTTTTTTTGATTAGTGCTAGAAAATAGATCTAAATAAAAGTAAATACATGTCTATCTACAAGCCAGTATTTTTTTTAGTGTATAAAAATCTGCTTTTAAATACATTGCTATATGCAGGATTCACATACATATCTCACAACAAAGATCAAGAACACAGGGAATGGTATGCAGTACTGAAAGAGGAAAAAGCTGAAGGATGAAATTCCCCAGGATTCCCCAGGTGGTCCATCAGACCTGCATTCTGGGCACACAAACCCCACATACACAGCCTTAGAACTTTGCAGAGGAAACCTGGTTACAGCAGAGAGGAGCACAGCCAGTACGAGCCTCGTCACCTCCCTCGATGCTTTCTGGACCCCCTGAGCATGCTGTGCTTTGGCAGTGCCCACGGGGCATTGCTTTCCAGTCAGCATTCACCCACAACATCCATTTCCTCAGAAACATTGGAAAACTATCACTTTGGAACACAACAACCCTCAAACTTCTTTATTTAAAAAAAAGTGATATTCATGATATTACCCAATGACACCAAAGGGCCACCACCTCCACCTTACAAGTGGTGCAGAATATGTGTGGCTGGTCCCGTCAGAAGGGGAGCATGGGTAGACATGAAATCTTTATAGTGGATCAGAGTAACCAATTTTTCACAAAATTAGATTTAAACTGTAATTGCAGACTCATTTTGCATTTATTTTGAGCAGAAGGTGCCTCTAAATATGGTTCTGATGCACAAGATCATCACAGGAGCAGTATGACTGGCAATAACATTTTTTTAAAGACAGCAGACGTGTTCTTCCTGTAATAACAGGGCAACATGTATAAACAACTGCAGCTCTGCATACGATATTGAGGAGGTGAAAGCAATTCATTTTCCTCTCTGTGACTGGGGTGTGGGTAGGCATCTGAATGAAAGAAAAACTTCCAGCAGAGACCCTCTTTTTTCCTTTACTTTACTTGATCCACCCAAGAAGGAATATGGAAGAAAAAAACCTTAACATAGTTGTCACTTTGAAATGTTCCAGTGTTTTAATTAAACACAGGTCCACAGGCTGGCAAAATTTGTCAAAGTTTCCCTTTGAAAACAAGGTGGGTTTAACCTTCAAGAACGTTTCCCTGGGTTGTTAACACAGGTCTTACCCAAAAGTGTGCTAAGCAGTGGGGTAGGTAGGACGAGGTGTGCTCCCTATCCTTCTGAAGTGGGTGGAAAAACTCTCATGGTCCTCGGAGGGCTTTGGCTCAAACTAATAATTCTAAATTTAGGCTCACTTGTAATTGTCCTTTTTCTCCACTAACTGCTCCATAACTTTTTCTGTTTGTTTGTTTTTGTAATCAGAGGAGACAGAAAGAACTATTCTATTCCTTCTTACGATAGTCATGCTTATTCCAGAAAAAACATTTTTGTACCATCTTTTGGTATTTTCATCAGAAGAATGAGAAAAGGATCAGAGGCAAACAAAAGCTGAAATAAAGCTGCAGATGGGACTCAGTAGCTGATGCCAAAGAAGAAGACATACTCTGAGACAAAGCAGAATAAAGAGAGCAGAGATGATGTAATAAAAAAAAAAAAAAGGTCAAAATTCAGGATGTTAGAGCATTATTGAAGTCAACAGCCTTGCAGTAGATTTAAATTAGAGAAACCTGGGTCAGGATCTGACTAAGAGTGAGCCTGGCACTCTAGATGATTAGTCTAGCCCTAAACTTTGTCTTCTCAGGGGTTATAAGGATTGATCCCCTCATGGTTTTGTCCATCCTTATTCTGTAGTAAGAGATGAGCCAAGAGATCAGGGACTGGTAAAATCTGCAGGATCTAGTGGGAACAATTTTGTGGGAATGGCTGCTATTCCTGGGGCTTTCCTTTCTTAACAAGTGTTCTCTTTTAAGAATAATGCTTGAAAAAGTCCCATGTCCTAAGAGACCAGCTGATCTTGTGTTTCTCCTCCACACAGCTTTAAAGGTGTGATCCAGGAGTCCAGTCCAGGTGGGGAACATGATCTGGCAGCTCAGGGCTGCAGGGGAAGGCTTTAGTTCTTGGCTGCACTTGCACCACTATGGCCAGTGCTCTGTATGGGGAAAAAACCCCTTGGAGATTCCACAGATAAACCTGCTTGTCTACAAAGGAAGAGCCTTTGGCATCCTAGATAATATTTGAGATTAATTAGCAGTTTGTTTGATGAAGCTGCAGCCAGACATCTTTAATCCAAACACCTTTGTAGAGCACATTTATATGCAGAGCTGCGGGCAATTAGCAAAAGTACTGCTTCATAATAAGAAAACAAAACTCATTTATGAAATAATATACATGTATTAATACATGAAAACAAAGAATAATATACACTTAGATATAACATAAAAATAACTGTACAAGCCAGACACTTTTGACAAGATCTCCTGGAGCCTTAAAAAGGACAATAAACATCTGTTTTATTTCTGAATGCCAAACCTTAAAAAACCCCCACTCTTTTGTTAAAAGTCCAGCTTCTTATTTTAATTAAATTACCAGGTGTTTATAAAATATCATTCTGTTGTAAAACTGCAGTAAACAGGAGGGATCCAAACCCCAGTAAACTGAGAATGCAGACTTCAGCTGCTAGGATGTCATTGGGAAGCTTCAGGCTGCTCTGTTGTGCATTGCTGCAGTGACAGATGTATACTGACCATTTGAAGGAAAAGGGAATGAGTTTAGAAGAGCAAGTAGAATTGCTAAACAACTCATTTTTAAACACAGGGAGAAAAAAGGACAATGGAAAAGGAAAAAAAGGAGGCGTTTCAGTGGAGAGTATCTTATTTTGTTTTATTATTCTTATTATGTCGTTACTGGAACACAGTAGAATAAATGCTCTGGGCTGTAAAACAACACCATTCTGCACAGAATGGATTAAATTCAGTCAGAACTTCTTTTCTGATGCTTTGATTGCATATGAGCAATGTTTGTGATTATGTCTCCCTTTTCTGGCAGAAAACACCAAAACATACCACATTGCTGCATAATGTGGAAAATGTTCTCTTGCTTCTATAGATGTACATATATGTATATCAAATTAAACAGTGGTACTATAAATTAGCAGTCAAAGAAATGTAGAAATATGACAAAGAAGTCTAGGGAAATATATGTTGCTAAGAAAAATAGAAGTTTTTTTCAGGAGTATATTGTCTCCCTTGAAAATCTTTAAGATGGTATGAACAGATTACAAGATTTGCTTAAAACAGCAGTGTTATTAATATTATAGATAATAGAGAAATAATATATATTTCAATAAACACAAACAGAAACACACACACACTCTACTGTTTAGTATTTGAAGATAAATAGGATGATAAAATAAATGGCCCAAAGATAATAAACTCTCTTGCATCACATTATCTGAGACGTCACTGTTAAAATCCTTCTATTTGAGATGAATATTTTTAAATCAAAGAGTCCATGCACTGTAAATCCAAAGGTTGTTAGAGATACTGCCAGAAGCCAAAGTGAGGAAGCAGAAGGATCACAGTAATTAGAGGTCAGTTATTCTGGCATCAGTCCTAAGCAAAATAATGGAAACGCTGATAAGGGCTTCAGTTAGTATAACATTAAAGGATGACAGTGGAATTGGTGCCAGTCAAGATGACTATGTGGAAAAATAAGTCTTGCCAAACGTTTTGGTGGAGGCAACTACACAGGTGTAAGACTTGAATGAGACACTTGGCTTAGTCCCTCAGCATATCGTGATTAAAGGGCTGGCACTGAGAAAAGCAGGTTATGGGCAGAGTGGCAAACGAGGGCAGTACCAGCACGAAGCAGCACATTCAGCTTCCTGCCTTACACTGCTCCCTGTGCAGCCAGGCTAACCTGTGCCAGGTAGAGACACGGGAAAGAAGACCAGGAACACTCTGTCACCACGGCAAGGAAAGAGCAACAGGAAATCCTGAATGCAGTGGCAAAGCCCCCTTATTTCAATGAAGAGTTTTTAGTATAAAGCTTGTAAAGAACCCAAAACCTAGGAAAATTCTGCAGAGCTTCCAGTAGAACATGTATTATGAGGCACGTACTTAAAATCTGGATGGAGATCAGAGTGCCTAAAAATTTGAGGTTCAGTCTGGAGTAATGGACAGCTTCAATCCCATTGCAGAGAGAGCATTTGGAGGATTTGTGGCAAAATATATAGACTGATTCCTGAAAGTTGCAACAGGAGAACTGAATCATAGTGCATTCCAGGCCCTACTAAACAACTAAGTCTAGTCCCAACAGATTTTGTGTACGTTAATCACAACACAGATGCTTTCATGTCTCAAGTCTCTTGGGAACACCATGTGTTTTGTCTGTTTTGTTTCTTAATGATTTGCAAACTTTTAAAACTTGGCTGTGTTGCTACTTTGCTTGTGGGTTCAAGAAAAGACAAGACTCCATAAACCTTTGATCCACATGCTACAAATGTACTAGGAAAAAAAGAGAAGAAAAGAAAAGAAAACACGGTGCTGTCAACAGGAAGATATAAAGGTTGGTTTGTATGAATGGGGATAATTAGCTGATATGTGATATGGGAATTGTTTTGGCTTTTTCTTTCTGGAAAATATATATATTTGTGAGAACAATTTTTATGCAAAGTGTGATTGAGAACATTTTGAATAAGATTAAATCCCAAAGTTACTTTTTCTGGTCTCACCACAAAACAAAGAAAGGATGTTGAGTTTCACAGCTTCAGAAAAGAAAACTTTCATTAATGTTTTTATTAGCTGTAGATTTAATAATGCAAGACTATTAGATCTCTTTACAACTACATTTTTAAGTATCACTTTTCAGAAAGTATGGGCTAAGAGTTTTGTACATCTCACTTTAAGGAGCTCAGCTGACAAGAGAAAAAGAAAAGTCACTTTCAGGGACTTCTCTACCTTGCTAGAGAAGTGTATCCAGCAGAACATGCAGCTGTGGGACAGACAGCTGCCTGCCTGGCTGGTCCAGCTCAAAGGCAGTGAGTGACTGTCTGGGGATGGCAATTCGCCTTCTCCTCATCAGATGGCTGTGAATTTACTCCTGAATAACAGCTGGGCTCCTGGTCCAAGCCAATTGTCTTGGCTCCCTCTATAGTCCAGGAAAGAAATCGGTTTTTCTGAATGGTGACTGATCTCCTGAATGCCAGCAGTCTGTCTCTGCTGGAGCGACATGTCCTGATCCCCAAAGGCTCTAGAGGGAGCCTTGATGAGCAGCTTAGCCTGGAACTCAAACCTCCAACAGCCAGCACCAGGTGAGGTGAATTATATCGAGTGGTACCACTGATACATTTATTTAAAGCCAAAATACAACCATGCCCATTAATTTAGCCACATGGGTCAGGTTTCAAAAATCCAGATAAGCACTGGAGATTTGACTCGGGCTTTATAAATATCCATTTCATATTTGAGTCAAATGTAGCTATAAACTGAAATGTGAGAACCTTATATATGTTTGAGAGGAGTGTTATGAAAATCGCTAGCTGAGAGGGCAAAATGAGGGGGGTGCTTTATAGTTTTCCCGTGGCTCAAAGGAAGCATGGAGCAAGTTTGCATTTTGCCTGCAACCCTCTCCAAGAAAATGGGAGGATGCTTGTTCTCAGTGTTTTGGCTTTGGTGCAGGGTCTGTGCATGCTATGATTCAAAAATAATTGTGGTAATTGCTGCAGCTACAAAGTTAATGCACACAATGTTAATTTTGTTCACAGAGAGCTGTGCCAGTAATGGCACCATCCATCATTTTCTGTTGAAACAGGAACAGGTGTTAATCTCCACTCAGCAATGGGTGCGATGTGAGTGAGCAATAAGCAAACGCCAACAAAGAAAAACCACTGTCAAAGCTCTCTGTCACAGAAAAACAATTTCTAGCAATATCTCTGTAATTGGACTCAACTAAAGAGTGAAAAATGATTTGACTTTTCAGTGACAGGGATTGTTAATGAACCCAATTTTTCTCTTCCACCTTGATTAGCTTTCTGTAGGAAGATCCATTTTAGCTCTGTGCAATGTAGCTCGGGGTAATAGACTCCCAGCTGCCGTAATCCTGTCAGTACTCCCACTTGCAGAAAAGTAATTTTTTTTTTCTTAGATAGGCTGCTAAACTATTACCAGGTTTTCAAATATAATGGAAAACAGTGCAGAATAGCATTTAAATGGGACTTCAACAGCAATTTTGATATTTTTCTGGTTTTAACAGCAACCTTATAAGACTTTTAAATGCTTTGCACATCCTGTCCTCCCAGGCACAAATATCGTCCCAGGGTTCTGGATATTCCCACATACCCCTGGCACTCCAGTGTTGTGTCTGCTCAGTTCTGTGCAATGCTACCTTCCAGAGCAAGAGCACAGCTAAAATCTCCAAGGGTTGGCTGTGCAAACTGGTTCATTCAGTAGCACTCAATTTATCAACAGGGCTCATTCTAAGCAGGTAGCAAAGTATTTCCAATAAGCCATCAGACCAGTGTACTGCACTTTTAGTTATAATCTGTGTTTGAGACCCTTCCAAAGGCCATGCCAGGGGCACCTGCATGGTTTGGCCGAAGTAAAGGAGTGCATTTATGCTGCCCAGTGCTCACACCTTTTCCACCAAAGGCATGTCTGTACCTTTTTCTGGATTAAAACAGCCCATGATCCTGACCTTGTCTGTCCTATGGCACAGACTGCAACAGCATTTGGGAAAGAACAAGGTCATTTGGGACATGTAAGAAAGAAAAAAGGAAGTGTTGAGATGGAAATACATTTTTGGAACATAAGTGTGATAAGAACTAAACCCAGTTCTCTCGATTTGTATTAATGCCTAACTAGTGCTATCCAGGGACCACCTTCAGCCCTGGGGCATAGTTTGACGCATTATTAGTAAAGAATCTATTGTTGAGAAATAGAGCCAGTTTTGAAATGCCAGTTAAACCCAACCTCAGTGTGGTGTTATCCTGCTGGTGTGGAGTGGCTCCTCGGGTTTCAGGGAAGCAGTGCCTGCATGGGACAGGTGGCACGTTTGACTTTCACAAACGGTCTCACCTCAATTCTACTGGGTTTGGGATCAGCTGCAGAGAGGATGAGCCTTTGGGTAATGGATCTGCCTCATTTAAAAATTCAAGCATTGAGAAAGAACAGCAGATAAGCGGCACCCCTTGAAAATTTAGCAGGAAATGAAATATTTTGCAACGCAGTGAAAAAAAAAGTGGATAGGTTATGTCTTTCATATGAGTATAATCAGATATTGTAGATATTCCTTCACCTTTCCAGCTGATCCTTACAAGTTACTCGATGAGTGAAGGCTTTCCCAAGTCATCCTGTTTTGGTTTATTTTGGTTTTTATAAATAATTAATTTATTTTTCAAAAGAACTCTGAATTGAAAAGTCAACACTTATCTTTCATTTGTCAGGTATTAATTTAAAACCTGATGTTAGTACTGGATATTTCAAAAGGAGAACTAAAAGAAAAAAGTTTTTCATTTTGTTTGAGAAAATCATTAGATGCAAAACCTGTAAATCACAGAGATGGCCTTTGTGCTGACAAACAGAAAAACCCCAGGAAATTTAAATGCAACTTCCACATTCCTCGTCAAGAAAAGAAAGCTAAAAGAAAAGTCAAGAAGAAAGGGTCATTGCCCACTTTTCCTAATGCTCTTTTAATATAAATGCCCATTTGCCAGGTAGTAGAAGGCAGCAAAATATACTACCACTCTAAATGCACACTTCATAATTATTTTTAGTAAAAAAGTTTTAAAATGCCTGCAACTTTTTGTTTCAAAATTTGCATATTTTTAGTATGTCTTTCAGCTATGGATTTTATTCTTCCAATTATTATTTCTTTGTAAATAATAGGCTTCTATGCACAGGTAGATCAAATAAAAGAAATTGTACGTGGACTGTGAGCTCTCATTATACAAAATGTTCCTGTCCTTCTGGCTTTAGAGATAACTTTTCTTTCTACTTGACTTCAGTAATTAGTTTTCCTGAATATATTGCATATCATTGCACAAATTTGTGGGGAGCATTTGTTGTATGAAACACAGAAAACACATACAGAGCATTCCAGGATTGACAGAACTGCATAAAGCAATGTAAAAAACCCAACAGTACAGTAATTTTTTTAGGATTATGAAGCTTTTTGAGTCATGTAGGTTTCAATGCTGTCTTTGTTTTGTACTGCTTTTCAAGTCATCTTTAAATTATAAAGAATTAAACATAAGTTGTGTATTTCTTTATGCTGTTGTAGCTTAGCTCCTCAGACTGGTAGTTTTAATGCAACTGCAAGAATACTGACTATCCTTTACATGGTCTTAGGACACAAAGGCAATTTTAGTTCATCTCTACTGGTACCATTTGCAGCTCTTTGGTGAACCTGAAACTTAAAAAATTAACAATACCATTCTCTGCATTATACTCTTATTAATTATCAAATACACATGCTCCAGGTTTGGAAGGCATTTTTTCATTTTATTTTGATCACTGCAGCATTTTTTTTGTCAGAGTGAATTTTAAAACTTGACCTGGCAGCAGCCTGGTGCCACAGGCTGGTTGTGGCAGTGCGTGAGAGCACAGCTGCCCACAGGGGAATAATGGGCTCCAGAGTCCCACATGGAAACATGGCCCTAAATTAGTGTTGTAAAAAAGAAATCAATAAAGTGTGAGAGAATTAGAGAATTTGGTGATATGAATAAGGAAAAGGTCACTAGATATGAAAATCTGGGGTGGGAAATGGAGTAATACCGAGAACCCTTATTGACAATAAGTCAAATTCGAAAAAATAGCCTATTGGAGTCAAATGATGACCCCACTGAAATCTGTAGTAATTCTTCCAGCCTCATGTGGGGCCTGGATTTCATCTTCAACAGCCAGAAATACCCTACAGCAAATACTTTCATCTGTGAAGACAGAAAAGGAAAAAACAATTTAAGTATTCCTAGCATACAGAGTGAATGGATTAATGACATTACATTATTCAGAATATATTTAAATCCTGCACTTTTATTTTTAAAAATAGTGTAATCATGTGGGACTAAGACATTTCTTCCCTTTTTTTCTTTTTTTAAACATTGCATGATGACATCAGCTAAAGCTGCATCACTTCTCAGGGATTTTGTGCAGAATCTTAAAGTTTACACTAACAACGTAATTTAAGAAAGTATATTATGTAAATCCTTGAATCTCCTAGGGTCTAGGAATGAAACGTAATGCTAATTTGATTTAGTAATTTGTTCTCTCTCCCCAGAAACACACAATTACTGCTTTTGAAAGACTTTTTTCTTTTTCCATCACGCTAGGACTAAATTGAAAGCTGAGTCGGCAGCAAAGCCCAGGCTGGGAACAGAGAAGAGCTCTGCTACTCAGGCTCTTACAGGCAGAACACGGCGTGCAGGGAGATTTATTTCTCAAAACGGAATGTTCTTTATCTCTTTTTTTCATTTTTTTTTTTTTTTTAACCAAGAAATGGAAACAAAATAAGTCTTCTTGAAATTCCATAATAGTAATCTAAACGTGAAATGTGAGCTGAAAATAACGTGCCTCTCTGTGTGTGTCTAGAAGAGAGAGAGGCCTTGCAGCTCTGTGCGTGTCTGTCTGCAGGAGGGAAAGAGGGAGGTTGTGTGTCTGTGTACAGTAGTGTAGAAATAGTTCATCAAATGAGTGGTTTCCTGTCCTGATCTGCAGATTTTCTTCCTTCCATGAAAGGAAATGGAGATAATTGATCTGACTCCCATCAGCACATAAAAGAGATTGTCGGCAATTTGTTTTCTGAAGGGCTACTTAAATACATGGTGATGTGGCGAGCAGGAAGGATCACCCACGAGCTCTGCAGCAGTCCCAGATGCCTGGTGGGCACACCCAGAGGACCAATGCATTCCGTCATTTGCAAAGTATGACTTTCCTTTCTTTCTATCCTTCTCTTTCTCCCTCTTTCTTCTCCTTTAAGGATACACGATGTCCCTCAAGGTTCTGCAGTCTGGGTTTGATTAAATAATTATAAACTTCAAGCAGCAGATCTATCATTTACATTCCTGAACATGCCAACATGTGCCTTTTGTGGGGATGCCAACCAATACCAAAGCTTCAGTCATTATTGTCATTGAAAATACAGTGGTTCAATGTTTGTGCTATTTCCTGGATTTTGGCAATATAATGTTGCCCAGCAATTTGCTGTTAGTGCCAACAACACTAAAGAACTTCATAATAAATCCTTTCTATATTTACTCAGTCCACCACTGTGTCACTGAAATTAGCATTTTACGATCTTATGCTCCAAGGAACCTATTTTCTCTCTTTTAACTCCATGCTATTATGAATCTCAACAGAAATCCTTCAAAGCATGGTTTGCTTCAGCTTTTCTGTATAAGGATTGCTGTCAGTCATGTTTGCTTTCTGAAAAGATGTAGAGCTTGCAGCTTCATGGTACATGATAGCAAAGGTAAACCAAACTAGCAAACAAGACAGTGTTTAATTTAGAGATGTTACAGAGATTGCCTTAAAATGTGAGATGTCTTCATGCACCCTTTAGTGCAGAAGACAAAATTAACAGAAAAAGATACCAAAAAAGTAACAGGACCAGATCTTTTCCTGAGGTCCAGATGAGCCAACTCTGCTGATGTGAGTGACAGGCAGAGTGAAGACAGAGGGTTTGACTTCTCTGAATGAAAATATCACGGTAATGGAAGAAAACAATAACCAGTGTAGGGGCCTTAGCAAAGAAAGGTTCTCAGGGATAGATACTCAGCCAATGCCTCATGGAAACTGTGGGACCACTGGGGCTGAAATACTGCTGTGAGTGAGTAAAGCAGCCTTTGCTTAAAGGGGTGTGGGAGAGAATAAAACAGTGCCTTTTGCACTGAAATGCTCAGCAGGACTTCCCTGTGAACCCTGAGTTTGGGGTCCTGTCTAAGTGGTCAATATGGGGCCAAATTCCACTCATTTGTTTGGTCTAAGCAGAGGAGCAGCCAGTATTAAAAGGATTGAGGGGAGAAGGAGAAGGAAGGATATTCTACACAAAGGAAGAACAGGTTTGAATAGAAGGGAAAGAGAGCAGAGGGCAAGAGCTTTTGCCTTTGCAAGGAGGGAAGTGAAAGCAATTCTTTCTGGAAAGAGGTGGATGGCTGGAGGAGAATGGCTGGAGAAGAGGAGGCTTGGGAAGAGGCACACCAAGTGACTCGCTGTAGCTGTATTTTTTGTCACTGGAATAGAGGAAGGTTGGAATTTTTTGACTAATGGGAAGCACATCATTGCTATCCTCTTGTAACCCCAAAAATCTCCATTTGCTGAGCATCCTGTCGTATAGCAAAATCCACCAGAAAACCCCTCGAGCCCCGGAGTGGGTTATTTTGGAAACACATATGTGTGTGCGTGGTCACAAGGCCAGGGAGGAAAGTGCTCTGCAATGCCAGGCCTGGCAGCGAAGGCAGCTCCCACAGCCCTGAGAGATGTGGGCGCACACCAGCTGTTACAAGCTCCCTCGGGCACAACCCTTCCTTAGCAAAATCCGTGGCACAAGCCATTTATCCCCTCCAGGCCTGGCCCCTCACAGCTGCAGGCGAGGGCAGCAGGGCCCTGTGTGGACTCGCTGGGGCTGGAGGGGCTTGGCGGGATCTGCTCGGGCGGTTTCATTAATCACAGGACGTTTTCAATAACAAGGATACATCCAAGGAAAAGAAGAAACCACGTGGCAAAAAGAGATTTAAAAAAATAGGGTAATTTGACTCAGCAGCTCCTGCAGCCCCTCCCTCCCTCCCCGTCCCTCGGGGTGAGTCTCAGGGGCTGCAGTGGTGCAGCAGCCACCTGAGGACACTCACTGCTTTAGCAGAGTGGAGCTCTGGGCAGCACGGGAACGGGACTGGGTTAATAGCCAAGCAATAGCCAAGAGGCTCCTAAAGCTGGAAACAAACTGATCTTCAGGCCAGACTGAGAGAAATTTTGTAAGCAACTTCCAGGTATATTCTATGCTTTTCTCCCCCTGAAGCAGGCTACAAACCAGGAGTTTCATACAGTGAGTTGGACACTCTTGCACTGAGCCACCTATTAATCTGCTGTTTGTTAAATGTGATAATGAGAGAGGCCCATTTCATTACAGAGAGAAAATATTTCAGCTGGTTGGATTGTTAAGGCAGCACCCTACCTTTTTCCCTGTTTTAGAGTTTTGTCTTTTTTGTGTAGCAGTAGTAGTTTTACAACTTTGGTTTAAGGCACCCAAGGTGTGGAAGGGTGTGTAATAAACACAGAAAGGAAAAATGTTCTTGCCATGCTGCTTGCACAGCTGGCTGGCTGTGTAGCTCTATATGTCAAATGTCACACATGCATTAGGTGAAAACATGGGACCAGGTATACAAAAGTGCCTAGTTTCTGCCTCTGCTGGGTCCTCTTCTGATGATAGAGGCACTCAAACTTCCAGAAATTCTGGGAACTCAGCATATAAAACTGATGCCTTAGGTTTTAACTTTTATATTTTTCTAATCCTGCAGTGCCCAGTGTAACTCTGCAGTTCCCTGGAGCTTGTTAAGTGCTGTTCTCTCATGCTCACACAGACATAACAAAGCCTCTCCAGCTCGCTCTCCAAGGACACCCAGACCCTCCTGGGCCCAAGAACTGGAAACCTTCATCTTGGGGGAAGGGGGGCAAGCTTGGGGGAATTCCATCCTTGCCTGGGTTCTGCTTGGTGAATTTATGCTGATATCAAAGTGTGAAGAACTCATGACCTGTTGTCCATTTTGGGATACACTGAGGCAGGACCCTCTGGAGCCCAAAAATGTACATCTGAAGGCCTTTCAAATAAATCCCTCCTTTATTCCTTTATTTCTGTCTAGCCTCTGTTTCTAGGTAGCCATTTAAGGCATCAAAACAGTAAGACGAAAATAAAAAGAATCCAAAGGTAACCAAAACCACTCTGCTCCTCTGTTACCACTTTTTCTACTTTAGATGTGCTGTTCAAATTCTTTGCTGGGTTAAATCTGTTGAGCTCAGTGTGTCACTGCTAGAATTTACATGGAAAGGCATTTCTGTTACCGCTATAAAACACATCAATCTCTGGAATAAAGGAATCTCCTCTGGCGTGACACTCTGCTGTGGCTGAGCTGTGTTGGCTCCTTCCTGTCGGCACTGGGGACACAGGTATGGAGATCTGGGACACAGGGATGGGAACTGGGGGCACAGGCTGGCACATCTGGTCAGAGGGAGCCCAGGTGAATGGGCTGGGGCAATTTCCAGCCCACTGGAGTGAGTCCCCTGAATTACACGATGAGCCTTCACATTTTACAAGTTTAAACAGTAAGACTGAGCCCTAATTCAGTAGGTTTGTGGTGTGACCAGAAACCACCTCCTTTTCTGCTTCTGATTTTCCTCAGTAGTAAGGAAAACTGAGTTACAAGAACAATATTTCACCAACAATTTCTTCTAAAAGTATTCTAATAAAAACATCCTGAAACTAGTATTCATCTACTTCCTTTTCTGATATTTTTTTTTGTTCTGGGTTTTAAGGGGGTTGTTTAAAAAAGTGGTTTTAAATTAAAGGGCACAAAACAGAGTAAAAGTTATTACTGCAAACAAAAAAATCCTTTTGCCATCTAACTTACAATCAAATTACTACTCAATTAGTTACTGAAGTTACAGTAGTCCTTCCCTTAATTTGTTACTAATGACAGGGAAAACATCTATAAAGGAGGTTCTGGGCTTATAAAAGTCTGAACTAGCAACTAAAAAAATAAAAATGTATGGAGACTTTTTATATCCTCCAAGATACTGAGGAATACAGCAGATATCAACATTGTTTTAATTTATTTTGTCTGCTTCCATCTGTGTGCACTGCACTGTTGGCTCATGGCGATGCTGGATTTGTTATTTTATACTTCTATGTATGAAGGTCACTCCTCTACTGATGTTTTCACTTACAGGACCTCATTTGTTTCACAAACCACTACTGCAAGGATGAGAGAAAGGTCTTTGAAAGATAGGAAATCCCTATAAGTATGGCAGTGACTATTCTCACACTGTCACCACTGGGAGGTAATTTCCTCGGAATGACTTTGGCCGCTGCTCTTGGATTGAAATCTTAGGCAGAGTGGCAACAATACAGGTTGAATTGTACAAAAAGACCTTTGTGAACCCTTTGCAAATGCACTTTTAAGTGATGTTGTCCTTCCATCGCTTTTGACAATACTCAATCATTCCTATACACAAAGCAAAGCAACATTAAACGTGTTTTCCTAGTCTCCGGCAGCAGTCTGCTTGGCATAGCCATGATTGTCAATAAATAATGTTGCTGCAAGCAAAAAATTACATTGTGCAAACCAAATAAACCCAAAACAAGCCATTTTGATCCCTTAGAGTTTCAAATTCATATATTCACGCTTCAAGAAGGAACTGTAAAAAATCTGGTTTGCTGGGTGGGTGGGTCTTCGCTGGCTCTGTGTCAGATCACACCTTTGGGATTTTGCCATGTTTGCTGGTTTTTTCAATCAGCTAAAGAGAAGAAAAATTATGAGGAAGAGTAGAGCAAAGGGCATCCTACAAACTAAAATGCTTTCCTTCATTAAATTTCTTAAAAAAGACAAGTACATGTAAGAGCAAGGCAGCAGTAAGGGAAATAGAGCACAAAACATCCCTGATTAAAAACACCAGGCACACAATCCCAGAGCTGTTTGAGGCTTCAGCTCTTTGATGGATGCAGTATGCAGTCTGTGAGGGGATAGGTGGAGAAAAAATATAAGTGATGTTGCGATTCACTGATTTAAGGGAGAACATTAGTTTTACTACTTTGTGCCATATTTTCACTGATTTACCTGAAATCTTAGTTTTACACCTTTATCTTTCAGTTGTGCCAGTGACTACACCAGGTGAGATTAGAGATGTATCACTGTGTACCCTCAACCTTCTTTCAGGCACACAGGACTTCCATAAAGTGATAGGTGTGTATTCCCTCACCATGTGGTCCTGGGAAACATTTTATTCTGGTCCACCAAATTGAATGGAAGAGCCTACTGCCTTCAAGTACTTGTAGGGACTTGGCTAGTGGCACTTGCTGCTCACTTTATCAAGGGCTTTTTAAGCTGTTCCTGCATGTTTGAGATGATTCTTCAAAGATCTACTATGAAGACTCTTTCAATGGACCTGATTTATTTTAGTTCTGTAAGGCTCTAAGGCTGAAACAGTTGATTACATGAGCTCTTAAAGGCACCTGAGAGTGCAGCAATATGCATCTTGCACAGGAGACCCAGGAGTACATCTATTTGGACTGCAGTTTTTTCTCAACAACCACTGGAAAACACAAGGTGAAAGACCAACATTACAATGAACTCTACTAAGAAAGCAACCAATTGATGATACTTCTTGCCAAAGACCTCTCTCCTCATGATAGCAGAGAGCTTTCTGAATGTATAGTCAGGATCTTTACATAAATGGCTTGCACAGCATGTCACAGAAGAGATATTTTTGAAACAGTTCCCAAATGTGCATCCTTTCCAGCTGGCACAGAAGGAAAAGTTTCCCCCTAACTCCCAGGGAGGAGGCTGGCTCATGCCACAGCCAAAGGCAAGTGTTGGGGAGCCAGGTCTGCCCGGCTCACTTGCTGGCAGTGACAAATTTCCAGTAAGCCCCAAACATTTCTGAGGAGCCTTGTGATTCCCGAAGGTCCTTGCAGGGGATCAGGGTAAGCGGCACCTGCCCGCGACCCCCGAGGGGAGCTGAGTGCGGAGCCGGCACACCGCGGCCAAGGAGGAGCTGACACCGACCCTGCGCCAGTCCAGCTGCTGGGAGGGAGCACGGCCCTCCAGCAGGCAGGAATGCAGGCAAGCAGGGCTGGAACACCGTGTGTTCCAGTAATTTGGGATGACAGGGGAGACATTGCAGGTTATTACATCTAGCGCACATTGGAGCTTTGTTTTGTCTATCGAGCGATATTCTGGGGATCGGTACTCTCGCCCCAAAGTCTGGGAGGAAGCGTGGGGGGAGAAGAAAAGGTAGCAAGGAGGAACAAAACCACTACTATATTCATGCTGGCCCAACACAGAGACCAGGCCACATTTGGGACTGATTTAGAAAACTATTTGGCAGCATCTGTGGAAAAATGGAAGATGAAATTATACCTTTCTCTAATCTAGGTGATTTCTGCAAGTTGAATATGAAGCATCCCAATCAGCCATGGTGATAGTCACTCTGCTGTTGAGCTCACACTGTCTCCATTTGATGTGTATACATCCATATCTAATATTTATCATTTGGGCCTCAAAAAAGGCCCTTATCAGTAGGGCCTCAAAAATATTACAGTGGAGATGGAAATCCTGTACAGAATGATGTGAACCTGTAGCAATTTGGCCATTTTAGTTACTGTTGGGGCTCCATTAGAGGTAGTGGAGCGGAGTCCCTCTCCCCATAAGGATCTGAAAAATAATTGTGTTAAAATAGGGATATCAGCATTGACACCTGAGTTAGAAGTAAAGCATCACTAAAGTCTTCTGTAGGACTGAGCAGAAGAACATCAAGGAAGAGACAATCCCCCAAGATCATTTCTCAAAGACCATTCCTCCCTCATGCTGTGATGACTTCTAGTAAGTGAATATTCTCAAAGACAATTGTTCTGATACGAAAAGAGCACAGAACAGAGAGGTATTGCTGTCCAATATAGGACAGAGTTGTAGCCTGTGTGTTTTTATTAGAGCTGAGAGTTTAAGAAAAGAGCCCTGTAATGTGCATGTCCCCCTGGTGAGTTTATGCATGCTCCCACAGCTCTAATAAAAACATACGATGAAGGTAAATTAGGGCAGACGACTGCTTCTGTCAACACTGAGCAAACAGCATCTTTACAGTTTATGTGTGACTTAGAATTCAAGAATGCAGACTTTGTTTTTCATTGATGGGCTTGTTAAAGAAAATTCTTTGATAGTTCCTGAGGAAAAAGAAATTATATAGAAATGTGAAGAGATTAAAGCAAAGAAAAAACCTTGACATCAGATGGGAGCTTGTTTGATTAGGTCACTCTATAGACAAGAAATAATTAAAAATAAAGAAGACAGATGGAGGATGTCAGGTGCTTAAAACAACATCTCGAGTCTACCCGTGCTAGCGAGCCAAGACTTTAGGCTTCACAGATGTCTAACATGTCTCTTGGCTGAGGGTCTCAGCAGGATGGGGTGAGGCACCAGGGTTTGGTGTGAGCAGAATGGAGCTCATACAGGTCTGACAGCAGTGAAGGACATTTGCTGCCGTTAACAAGCAGAGAAGGAGCTTTGCCGACACCGTTCTGGGGCAGGCAGACAGGCTTGTCTCCAGCCCGGTTCCCTTTTGCTCCTCACCTGCTGCTGGTTGCTCGGCCTGCCTGTGCATTAATGAAGTGGTTATTTGCCTTAAGGAGCAACTTGTTGTGCTCCCAGGGGAGCTGCTCCCGCCTGCCTGGTGGCTGCGGTGCCGGTGCCAGCAGCCGGGCAGGTGGTGGCAGATCAAAAGGAAAAACTCCCACAGAGCTTCTGGGGATTTCCTCACTAATATGCTGATACATACATTAGCTGACTGACTGACACTGCCTAAATATTTGTCCTTTACTGCTATGTTTGGCCGTGATTTTGCAGCAACTTTGGTGGTTTGCGATTTAGCCCACTTTAAGCATGAGCTGCTTTGACTTTTGCTTGCTGCCCATCCGCTAACCGCCGCTGTAGGATTACAGGGGTTGACATCAGGCCATTCACCTGAGTTTTCTCTCTTTCTCAGAGAGAAACAAATGACTTTTCACCTCCTACCTAAATGCTGCAGCCAGCAAGAGAACATTAATGGACTTTGACAGAAACTAAGGAAGTCTGCACTCATATTTACCTCGCACAACTCTATATATTAGTCCAGAAGCAGGAGGGAGTTTTCAGTGTCTGCACATCCCTCCAGAAGGTATTTGCATGTTTGCTAAATTCCTACTGAACAGGGAAGCCTGGAAGTGACACAAATAAGCTACTGTTTCCCAGCCAGCACCAGATTCAGATAGAGCCAGAGGTGAAGGCTGCTCCATAAAAGGCCCAGACAGAGCAAGACTGTTGGAGGGAAGCAAACCAGAAATATGTCTTTTCACTGTAGTCACTCAAACACTTGAGGCTTAACCGGGAAAGACAGACAGGTACCATGACTGTTCAGGTGATCCTGGAAATGCACATAATTTAAGTATCTTCCCCAATCTCCATTTGTCCTCCTACATAAAAGGAAACAGGTAACTTCCTTTTTTTAAAGTCAACTCAATTGGATCATGCATGGTGTTTAACTGCAGTGATAAACACAGATGGTTTAGGAATTCAATTATATTTAAGTTCTTCTCTAATAAAGCTAGAACAGCTGGTTGCCAGATCCTCAGAGTGCTTCAACATTGTCAGGAGCATCCAGCATATTTTAAAACCATCTCTTGACCCTACAGAGGAGGTCAATGTTTCTCCTGGCAGCCCACTAGTTATTTTTTAAGTGTCTTGATTTTTTTTCTGTGGCGTAATGCAATTTTACTCATTATCACTACAGATGTCAGACCAAGACTAGCAAGATTACAGCAGTAGCTGGAGCATATGGTTGAGTCATATGAATAATAATCATAAATCCTTTTTGACATTGGCCCATTATTACATCCTGATCATGTCCCCTTGGAATCTCTTGTTTGGTGTAATGTTTAAGTCATTATAAGGTATCTCTGGAGGTCTAGATTTGTAGAGCTCTCTATTGGAGAAACACAGTATTAGCAGTGTGTTTATACAAATGTAAGACACGTGAATATTATATACTAGTACATCTACACGCAATGTTTATGGAGACACACAGGAGAAGCAATTAATGATTAGCAATCACTAAAAAAATGTTTCTGATGACATCTTAAAATCACAGTGTAAGTCAGAACGACAGAGATGTTGCCTGAACTGTCCGTTAAAAAAGAAAACAAAGTATGTGTGTATAAAGAAATGCAGCCTCTTGCAACCTCACCCCAGGTGTAACAGGGATACCCTAAAACTGAGACTTCTTAATTAAGGAAGAGCCACTCTTCCCTGAGATACCATGTAATGGCCAGTCCAAATACTTGCAGGCTAAGTCCAACACAAGTGATCATCATCGGTAGCACCATTGACTTAAACATCTTGGAAATTTCTTCGGTTTTGGTAAAGGCCATTTCCCCAGTCAGGGCAGGTTTCTTTTCACCAATGCTCTCCACCCTTCTGTCCCTTCTGTATTTGGAAGCCCCTGGTGGCTGAGCCTGTCTCAGAGATGCTGGGGGTAATGCACAGCCCACCTAACTCCCTCTTTGCTCTCCTTCCCACCATCTCTCTTCCTCCCATTTTCCCCACTCTTGCTGTTTTGTTTCTAAGGAAGGGGAATATTTACAGGAAATTCATATTGTTCCAGAACTATTCAGCCTCATGGTACAGTGGGAACACTTCCCCTTTTTTCACCTAAATCTCTGTGCTGAGTGTGCCAGCAGGCAGCTAGAGCACTCATTTAATTTATGCTGCCCCTTAAACACACTTTACACCAAGTTTTTATGCAGACTGGCAGTTTTCTCCATGAGACACACCAGTGGCTAAACCCACCCTGCCTCCCAGCACAGGCATGTGCTGCCTGTGCTCAGCACCCACCTGCACAGCCCAGGGGGAAGGGCTGCACAAACATCTGCAGATGGAGCCTGATGAGATGGTGGCCTCACAAGTGGGAGAGGGAACTTACATCTTGATTTTAGTTGGAAAGGACCCCATTTTTGTTTCAAGTACAAAAGTGGTAAGCAGCATAAAATGAATCCAAACATGAAAATACAATAAAAGTCAGTCTCCAGGTCTGACCAGCTGTGCTGACCTTGACTGGAAGATAAACCAACTTTGTATAATTGTGGTCATTAAACAAAGCATGTTGTCATTAAGAAAGCAAAGACTTGAAAGCTTAAAATGATTCAACACATTTCTGTTGAAAAAGCACCCTTGCTCTTGAATAAAGTGAAAGATTGTTTTATGGGTTTTTTTTCTTTTCTTTTTTTGTTAAATTGAATACTTATTGGGAATTGTTTCCCAAGAGTCAGCATGCTTCATTTTTGTTTCTTGCAAATAAGTGAAATATTTAGGCATTTGCCAATTAATAGGGCTTTTGGAAGTGCTTCCTATTTGAAGAAAAGGAGCAGATTGCAATACACAGAAGTTATCCAAGAGGATACTCTAGACAGATGCACCAGAGATGACATCTGTCCTGTCATCAGTAAAAATGATACAGAGCATATTGCTAAGTTATTCAGCAATTTTCAAAGAATCCTCTTTAATGCACAATAAGAAACAGATCTCGGTTGTCTTTTCATGGATGTCAGACTTAAACAAAAACACAGAATGCACTTGCAAGCGTTGGTGTGAAAGGGGACCTTCAAGTACAGGACTATTAACTGAAACATTCTGCTATAAGATATCAAAAGACTGCCTATTTGCCACAAACTGCACAAAGTTATACTCATTTTTCTTAGTGGCACTAAGTGGTTTTAATGCAAGTAATGGAATTTAAAACCAGAAAGTCCTTACTACAATTCAGAGTGCCCTTTGTCCTTTGATAATGAACACCATATTAGGGTCTTGAAGAAAACCCAAAATCTTAAAACAGGATATGTTGTTTCAGCATTTAGAACTAAGTGACCAGAACTTTACTACTGAAAGTTGATTGCATTTAATTGAATATAGACAAAAATCAAAAACCAAATTCAAAACTCTCAATTATGCCAGCAGTAAGAGTACAATGAAGATGGACAAACATATAATAAATTAGAAAAATATGACAAAAAGTGATAAACTATGCCAAAAAAAAAAAAAGTGTGATATTTGGTAGAAAACGATTATATTTGTTGCATTAAAAAAAGATAATAGGGAAAGGAAAAAAGGGAAAGTAGGTGCAGGCAAAGCAAGGGAATGTAATGCCTGAAATGCATCCAAGGGGCTGCTGGAACCAAATGTATTCCAATTTTAATTAGTCTCACCATAAAACTTACTTGTTTAAAAAATATTTCAGCTACAAATACTGATCAGAGAAATTCCATTTTTGGCATGGGTAAAATTGATTATCATAGTAAAGTAGGGCAGCATTTATTTATACAGCATATACAATGTTCAATAAAACCTAAAAAGCTTTTGGACCTAAAAATTAACGTGAAGGTTTAAAGCATATTTCTCAAGTAAACAAGTTCTGTGATACAGAAAAAAGGTTAAGGGCAACAAATATTCCTCCCCACCAAACCAATGGATAAGGAATACACCTTAGATCATAAATTTCAGTTAAATTATGTCTCTATTTCCAATCTATTTAGACCAGATATGCCTGGTCCTTCTCTCTCTCCCTCTCTCTGCCCTTTTCCTAATTTTTGGTGTTTGGCAGGTCAGCAGAAGCCCCTGCAGTACAAAACTGCTAATGCCTGGCACAACACAGAGCAACCATGATCGCTCACCCTCCTCGGCATGGAAGGAAATGTGCTGCATAAACACCAAAAGTGAAAAGAAAGACATGAACCTGCATTCCACACGTCTCCTCAGAAGCCTTTGCACTGCTTTCAAGGCATCCAAAAAAGATAACAAAGCAGAGAAGACTTTGGACTTGAAAGAAGTCCAAGGATTTCAGAGTGGTTGTGATGCACCAGCTTCTCCAGCCAAACTCTGTTCGGAGTTCAGGACCCTCCTGACCTTGCTCTGCTCTGGACCATACTGACACACCCATCACTGTGGGGCTCCTCCTGGTGATGTAAGGTGCTGTCAGGTGTGGTTTAAGACACACCCATCCTGAATGAACGGAAAGAAAGTGATTTGAATCAGCTGAATCCTTCTTCTCTTTAATTAAAAATGAACAA
The DNA here is from genome assembly GCA_013396875.1 of Vireo altiloquus. Taxonomy (NCBI): domain Eukaryota; kingdom Metazoa; phylum Chordata; class Aves; order Passeriformes; family Vireonidae; genus Vireo; species Vireo altiloquus. The sequence goes on from VZRF01010024.1 coordinate 769,115, forward strand.
ACCATACCTACAATATCATCATTTTGCTATTACAGACATAACACAAACCAGTGAGGAGCCAAACTGGCTCACAACAGCAAATACATTGTTATTTATCAGTTAAAGATTGAGAACATCTTTTACAAGCATAGAATAAAGATGCTGGAGAAAAAAGTCTTTTTGCTCCCAGAAATTTGATTTTGTGTAAAATTTGAAAAGTGCTGTGGCTTGTAGCAGATCAGAATGAGTTAGAATTTGTTACAAATCTGGCATTTTGAATAATAAGCATTAAAAAAAAAGGAAACTGTGAATACTGATTAGCTTAAGAAATGGAAAATGTGAATAGTGACCAACTCAAACTGGTTTCAGATGACAAGTCTGAGGTAGAATTATTCATGAAAGTATATTCTCCTTTATTTTGTCTACTTCACTTATAAATCAGGCAAGTAAAAGGCTATTCAGTCCATCTATTTCCAGATTATTGTGGTGCTGCATCATCTCACCAAATAGGAAAACTTCCCTTCACTTTATTCTTTACTGCTGTCCTGATCGAATTCATCCCCAAAGCTTCCATTGCCCAAAAAGCTGTCTACCAAAGGCTGCCAGAGGTGCACAGAGGGATTGGAAGGGAGCCCAAATCCCACTGTAGCAAACAAAACTGCCTTGCAGGGAGTGTTGCCACAGTCTTTGCCACTGTTTTCTAAAGGACTGAAGTTGCTAAGGAGAAACAGAGTGATTTTGGGAACAAAATTCCATTTAATTGTGGTGAAATCTCATTTGAATGCTTCTTGGATCATATTTAAGTTTCCCATCAGCAATACCCTGCTGTGGAGGATGACAGGGTTACGGGGAGTAAATGTCACAGTTCCCTCAGGTTATCTGCGTGACACTGGCATGGAGTCAAAGGAGGCTGCTGAGGCCGAAACTCACACACACCCGGAGGAAAAAAAATCTGGCCTGGGAAGTGGAAGCTCACCTGGTGTCCTGTGTGTTGGTCAGGTTATTCCACCGAAGAGCACAAACTTTGTACCAGAGATGGATTGAATTCTTGCTCATTTCCAGCTCCGAGGGAGGGGAGCAGTGCAAGGAAAGACAGGGATGCAATGGAAGGGCAGGCAGGAGGCGCAGGCAGGAGGGCAGCTCTCCCTAGTCAGAGGTGACACTGGGGACAACTGCCTGCCCCACAGTGTCCAAGCAGGAGAAAGGACTCCTTTCCCTGGAATGCTGTGCCCCTGCAGGCAGATACTGCTGCGGTTCCAGGACATTCTCTCCATGTCGCTGCAGGCAGCTGCTGCCGTGGCTGTCAGAAGAAATAGTGCTTGGAGGTGAACCTTTTGCATAGAAGTGAATAGTTAATTATGGGTGACAATCTGGAAAAAAATGACCATGTGAGGAAGGAGCAGGAAGCCAAATTATTACATCAGCTGTAATCCCAGCAACGAAGAGAGAATTGGATGCAGCTTGCCATTAATGACCAAAGCTCTTCTGTATTTAACAAAATGATATTTAGTGGAAGATAACATTCTTCTACCAGCATCTGGATTGCTGAAAATAACGTGCAAATCTCTGAAGATTTACAATTAAGAGAGAAAGCAATGTTTATGGGTGTCTATGAATTAAAGAGTGTCTTTGATTCTCCTCACAATATGATGCCATCTTGACTTGATGAGATTTTTAAGTGCTTGTATAATTTTCAGTATTATTCTTAATGGAAGATATGTACAAGCTCCCTGGAAAGATTATAGTCTGTATAAGCAATGGACAACAATAGTGCCTGTAGGAACTAATATTTCTTTATAAGCAGTTGAAATATTTATTGCTAATCAGCTCTATATGGCTTTAGAGTAACTTGAAAGACAATCCACCTCTGCACAGACACCAGTAAGGGTATGAGACAGCTTTCTTGTCATCAGCAAAATGATATACAGCAAACTATTGGATAATTCAACTAGAAATGCTCAGAGATCACCTTTACAAAATATGAAACAGAACCCTGGGTCTTTCTTTGATGTTAAGGTTTACAGAGCAACAATAATGTGTTCTGGATGAAGAGGGACATTGCTTTGATAAAGTATATGATATTCAGTCCTACATACCTTTCCAGCCTTGGAACACTGCATTCTCTTTACAAGACTATTTTTTTTTAGTGCTATAGACACTTCAGAAGGGGAAAAATGTGATGCATAATAAAGTTGTGACACACATAAGAGTAGTAAAAGACTAGTCCATATTTCCTGGCCCCAGCCAACTGACAGGGTTAAAAAGGTTAATACCCTGACACAGGACACCAGTGGCTACTGTTATATAGGGAAATCTTTTATTTTTTTATGTTACTTGTCATAAGAAAAGGGAGAGACTATCTTAAAGCTCTTTAACTCAAGCCAAACATCTTCAAACAAACAACTTTAAAAAACTGAGATCTAATGGAATTTGTATTTATTTTCCTGTGTAGTTTAAAGCCCAGTGCTTTAAATAATCTTGAAAATAATCTTCTAAAGCAACTATAAGATATTCTTGTATGTTTTACATTATAGTAATATGCTATAGTGCTGACTTTCTTTTAAAGAAATTTTAGCTAGGGGATTTGTTTTTATGCACGTGATTGCTAGCATAGTCATTTTTCTCCTTTTAAATTAAAAAAAGTTGAATAAATTAAAAATATTCTTAAAATGTTCAGATTGAAATTTGAAATATAGAATAAAAATAAATATTTATATTTCTGATCCTAAATTCAGTGGGATTTAGGTGCATAAATAATTTCAAAAATCTTGAAAGGACTTGCATTTATATATTCACGAATACTCAGAATCATTTATCCAGAAAGTAGCTTTATAACTTCTCTTTTTTCAACATTATATTAATTAACATTAACTTTGCATAAAATTTGAAAGGTCCTAGTTAGTGCGACCTGCTCTTTGTATGGAGTATTCAGTGAAATTTTCACTGGAAGTTAAGAGCATTTGTCTTCAGAGACACAACATTTACAAGGATTCCCTTTCAAAGAGAAATTCCAGCCATTGGTCTGGTAATGATATAGTCTTTATCTCCAAAAAACAGACTAAGAATATTTATGCTTGAGGAAAAGACCTGCCTATGTAAAAGAATGTTCAGTTTTTCAGCATTCACATTTATAGGATCTTTTGCAAGACACACTGGAATATTTTATTGGAGCTGGAAATAGAGCCATCAGAGCTGAGCTTGCTTAACCTGCCCTCCCTGCAGACAAAAAATTTATTATTATACCTGTCCACAGAATTCAAGAAAGGGCTTTTTAAAACATTGTTGGGTTATTTTCATTTAGGGGTTTTGTTTGCTTTTATTTTGTTTTTAATCAGTCTTTAATCAGTTTTGCATTATCCGAAGGAAAGCATTTACATTTTGACAGTATTTTACAAAAGGCATTTTAAACTTCTAATTCAGGCCTCTTTTTACAAGGGAAAATCTTTTCTCTCTCATATGCTAAGGTGATATGGATTTCTAATGTGCATTGCACATATTTTATATTTAGTTGTAAACCTTCATATTATGCAGAGACCCCTGTTGTGTGAGTAACAATGCGTTGTGCCATACATAAATCTGGGATGATGCCTGCCAGGGTGTTCTGCAGCTCCCTGTGCATCCTCTAACCCCGACAGATCATGGCAAGGAGGGTGATTTATCATTCATGAGACATATCTATTCTTTCCCCAATAATAAAGCAATAATCGCCAATCATTTTCTCATCCTCATTCATGTTTCCATAAGGGAATGGGAGAAAAATCTCTAAGGAATAGGATTATGAAGAATCCGATCCAAAATTGCAAAGAATTGCAAAGAATGTTGTCCTGGTGGAAGACAAAATAAGGACTGGTGAGCTCTCAGCATTACCCCATGGCAGGAGGCTCAGAGGAGCTGTGTGGGAGCAGGGTGGGAGAGGGGTGAGGGGTGAGGGGTGAGGGGTGAGGGGTGAGGGGTGAGGGGTGAGGGGCGAGGGGTGAGGGTGGGATGCCTGCCTGGAGTGGGACCCTCTGGCCAGGCCCAGCAGGATGAGCTGTTCCCAGCTTCCCCAGAGGGCAGGGGAGCCCTGTTTGCACAACACTTTATCTCAGTTAAGGAATCTGCCAAATCCAAGATCTCAGGGTCCATGGCAAAGATAATCCTTAGACCAAATAAGCGACCACGGCTAATTGAGATTTGACAATGCGGCGTTATTCACTTCAAATATAAATTATAAACATCGTATATTTATTCTGACCTGTACCTTCAGCATAGCTCCAAATATTGAGATCCTGGGAGCAGCTTCTGTGTGACTGAGCTAACTAGAGTACAGTCCTTGTTAATGATGCGGAAACCAACCTGAACAAAAATCAAGAACTGCTTAAGCTTTAAGCTGACACTCCAGCCAAGCAAAATATTTTCAGCTATACGTAGATACATTGCTGCCCTGATTCTTTTTTTTTTGTTCCATGCTATGTCTTTCTATATCTGCAGGTCCCCCAGCTCTCGGGCCAGTTCCCATTATATGAGTGGAGGTGAAACAGCAGGTTACATAGGAAGGTGTTTATCTGTTGTGCTCTCTGCCAGACACTTGTTTTCTTTTCCTGCTGCTGTTAATATTTGGTTCATCTTTGCCTGCTTCTCTTCAATCTAATTTTAAAGTCACAGAGAGCGTAAATCTGAGGTTGGATGGTTTGGGTATGGGAAAGTACAGAATTAATTTTTTTAAAGTTCATTTTAGACGACAGTCATTCAAGAAAAATGTATTTCAAATAGCAGGCTGTCTTTATAAAATAAAATTTTGGTTGTTTTTACTAGGTGGAACCACACAAAGTACATTTTCTTACATAAAAGCGACAGTAAATTCTAACAAAATAAAGATCGAGCAACAGCTACTCACTGTCTCCTCCAGACCATGAGTTCATGGGGATCTTATTTTCCAGGTCAATGCATTTTGCTTCTCTTGGGCCTGAGAGACCATATTATCTAAAATTGTTGTGGATGGGAGAAGAAATGGTGCTTCTGCAGCCTTGCAAGCATCATCCTGATTTGTGTGGAGAGGAGGGCAACAAACACCTCTTCCAAGGACAGATTTCAGGTGTTTCATCCACCTGTTTTTGTCCATTCTCTTTAAATCTAAATTATCAAAAGAGAGAACCAGGGAAATGGGAAGGGGAATACTCCAGGCCTGGCAAGAAGGCCAAAGCTTCTGCATTAGTAGAAGAGGATTGTAAAAGTAGAAAACTGTAAAAAGGGTTTAAAACCCAGCTGCCCCCTGCTTGCTGGAGTTTGGCACAGAAAAGCCAGGAGCGGTAGAGAAAGATCTTTTAAAAAACTATTTTTCATTTGATATCAGTTAAAAATAGCCCCTGTAAATTTTATAGTAAATTTTATTCAGATGAAAATCCCTAGCTTGTTACTGATACCTTTGGAATTAGTCACTGTCACAGCAAATTGGGAAGGGAAAGTGAGATGGAGACTTTCTCCGTGCAGCTCATGGGAGCAGGACTGGCACGAGGAGTTCCATGGTTTGGAGACTAAGGAGTCAGTTCCAGAAACTGAATTTTTACTGTGTCAAAGTGATCCTGTGTGTATGTATTCAAGAGTCAGGGAAGCCAAAGCAAGCAAACTGAAGAGTTAATGCAAAGGCAGACTTAAAGCAAGCAGCAATGTACCATTACAGCTATCCAGGCTCCCTGCAGATTACTGCCACACAGAGAAATTATGCCTTGTGGTTTCCTGACATGTTCTTTTAGTGCATGATCGGGCTCCAAATGGCTCTGGCCACATGATGTCAAAATCAAATCTTCTAAAATACACTGTGACCTGCAAAAGGCTCTTGCTCCCCAAGGAACCCACCAGCCTCGAGCATACGGAGAAGTGCACACGGGGAAACAGCAGCCCTTGAACGACCTGCAGATGCAGAGGCTCCCTCAGGTTTCCATCACATCCTATCCCTCTCCAGTTTTCCTCCTCTTGGAAGGCCTGAGCAGCTGCTGTGAGCCCAGCTCATCCTGCTTGTGGTGAAGGAGAAGAATGCACAGGGTGGTGACGTGTGCTTCCTCTCCTCTTGCTCCCAGTATTCCTGGCATCCTCAGCAGCACATTTAATGGAGGGGGGAAGAATATTTTCACAATTTTTACCTCATCAGAAGGCTTTCATGTTGGCCTTTCTCGTTTTATGAACCACTTGCAATAAAAAGTTGAGGGAGACACAGTGTCAGTGTAGTGCAGGAAGAGCCCTCAACTTGCCAGCAGGTAGAACTGAGCCTCTCCTGAGGCTGCTGGCAGGTGGAGCCAGGTTCCTCCTTCCAGATACTCATTCTAGAGCACCTGGGAATGCCCTTGCCAGTCTCCCCTCCCCAGCATGCCCACTGTGACATCCCAGCCCCCAGACACGGCTGGGAGAAGAGGGGATGCTCTGAGACTGATGGATTTGGGTTGCAATGTTTTTCTCTTCCTTATTTGCGATAGGTGTTCCCTTAGGGGGATAATTTGATCACACTTGTATTAGGACACAAGAACATAGCACAGAAAAAGCAGAAAAGTACAGAATTTGGGACACCCTTGGCTCTTTCTGGCATTGGTACTGCTCCATTCCCTCAGCAGGTTCCCTGCAGAAGGTCCTTGGTACTGACTGTGGTCTCTGGGGATAGAGTTGTTTAAAGCAAGATTCTGGCATTTATCCATGTCCCAGTAGTGAAGCCATTGTGCAAATCCACTTGTCAGAAAAAAAAAGAAAATAAAAAAAAATCCAAACATTTGGTTTCAGAGCTTCACAGATTCCCCAAGGCTCCCCCAAGGTTTAACTTACAGGATTCTAAATGTTCACTTTTTAAATGGATCTTTAATAGAAGTACAAATTACCCCTGAAAGTGGCAGATACTTCAGTGCTCACAATGGTATCTCCAACCAGGGCCATCCTGCCTGGCAGGAGAGGAGGAACCTGGACAAGCCTTGCTGTGGTACGAAATGAGAAAGAAAGACAAGGAAAGAGAGTGCATAAATGTATCATCTCTAATATGCTGGGGTTATTATAAGAAATCTCATATTAAAAAATTTAGAAAACATACTGTTATTCTATTATTATTTTATATAGATAAATAGATATACACACACAATGTTACTAAATTATTACATTAAATTATTCTGTATTAGGTATTTGTGTACTCCACTTGTTACTGTCCAGTTAAAATGAGAAGGAAATTACTTCTGCAGAATTAATATGTAAAATAAAATTTTATGGTTTCACTTTTATTAATGTTACTACAGAAACTAACCAAAGCCAAAGGATCCTGACACAACACTCATGTAACTGCTACAATAGTAGAAAAGAAATGTCATCCTAGAATGCTGTTATTTGCCTTGCCAGCTGTAAGCCCTGGGTTTCACGGGCTGGTATTATTCAAATGTGTTATTTCTTTTTAATTATCATGCCAAGAATAATGTTTTCCCCCTGATAGAACACACTCTTGCCTAGGGAAGGAAGAACTCTTTGTTACATGTATATTTACTTTTTCACACACAGTGAAGACATTTAAGCTCAGCAAAATTCCTAGGAAAGTACTTCAGAGGGCATGCATCTTGAAATCTAGTTTGCTTTGTGGTTTTCACTGTGGAGGGACACACATCAGTGAAAGAATAAAGCATTTTGTAAAGGCACTACCTGAAAAACACAAATAGATGGTTCAAAACACAGCCCCATACCAGCTTCTCTGAGAAAAATAATTAACTCTACCCTAGCCCAAACCAGCCCATAAATAAAATTCAGGAGAAGTTTAAAGATGATTAAATGCAAATTCCTCTGTAGAAATGAAGCTTGCCTGTATCAGAACTTAAAAACCATCAAAACTAGACCTTGGCTAGTTATTCTTGACTGATGTTTCAAATTACAGTCACAGCTCCCCTGGTTAACAAACTATTTCCAATTTAACTGCAGCACTTCTTACAAAAGCATTTACTTAAAAATCCCTTCTTAGCTCAATGAAAGTTCAAGCCACCTCAGGGACTGTTGAAAAGCTACTGGCAATGGGCAACATTTCACACACCTGTGTGTGATAATTACTGTCCACTTGACCCCCATGTTATCAATCCCTTCCCAGACTAGAGAGCACCTAATTCAGATACGGCATCCAAAGTAACTAGAGATGGAATTGCAGCGCAAATATTTTGCCTGGAACATATTTACAACCTTTTTTCTTCTTGTCCCTATGCCCAATATTATTAATTAATTAATTTTAATAATTTCTAAATCTCTTTTGTGAAAGTTTGAAGAACGCATCTGGTTGCAAACACCAAAATAAAGCAGCAGAATTATTCAAATCCTTTCTCACGGAGCAGTCACCTTGCTTTACTCAGAGAGTATTCTGGGAGAAAAGTGGACTTTGATTAAAGGAATCCTTGCTGGAGACTGGAGAACAATCCCTGAAGGAGAGATGCCCCCGGGAGGCACAGGAGTAGAGGCCATGGGTGACTGCAGGAAACCTTTGGAAAAGTGTCTCTCCCTGTGCCTGTGGGTACCACTTGCTGCAGGTGATGCATCCCCAGGAGCAGCAGCAGGACCAGGGCAGCCAGGGAGCCAAGAGCATCGTTCCAGGCCCTGCCTGAGGTGGCTCCTGCAGTGCTGGATTAACTGGCCCTGGGGGAACCATTGCCACTCCCCAGATGATTTCCATGGCTCCTGCTGCTCCCTTCAGTGCACACAAGGGATGGTAACTTGTCCTCAACATGCTGGGCTATGCCTGGCTACCTGAATGCTCCTGCACACCAATTTCCTTCCCAAAAGCCTCTTTCTGTCATATGTCCTCCCTCTCCTTGAGCTATTCTCATTTTAGAACTTAGAATAAAGTTTTAAGTAATCTTTTTCATTTGTTTTTTCTTTGGGTTTTTTTCAGGCTCAGTCAGGAAACTCTGAAGTGGCAAGGAGTTGAGCATTTTTGATTCTAATAAAATCTGAAAACAGCACATCTTCCAGACTACACATAAAAGCAAGCAGAAACTAGAAATGTTTTGGAATTCTTTAAGATTTAAATTCTTTAAAATTCTTTTCATAACCTTACACATTTCAGACCCAAAAGAACTGGAGAAAACTAGTGGCAACATAATACTAAAATGTAATATAAGAACATGGATTAATAGCAGGAAACTATGGGCTGTTCCATCTGAGACTGTGTGGGGAAGTCTTTGGAACTATTTTAAGTGACTCCAGCTTCTTTATTTATGGGAAGTACTTGAATGTTGACTTTGAATGCAAGTTTTGCAAATTCTCAAATACAGAATCTACAACAGTAAATAAAGAAAAATGTTCCGAGATTAGAATCAACAACAAATCCCCCAAACTTCTGATCTTTAACATAAAATGACTAATGGATGAGAAAGTAACTTTCAGTTTAGATAAAAATAGCCAGCTCTTTGGATCAAATAAATGCACAAAAGAAAAACCAGAGCCCTGTTTTAGCCTGTGAGAAGCAACAATAAAACTCTACTGACTGCGAAGGAGAAGAAAGGAACCCCCTGAAGTAGACAACTGCAGAAAAGCAAAAGCCTTTCAGACAATGAAAAAAAAAATCTGTAGTTTGACTCATTGCTGTCAAAATGCAGAGAATTGAGAGAAATGGGAACTGACAACATTGCCTGCAGAAAAATCACAAGTGTTCTAATGGGGCTTAAGTAGAAAGAACGGAGTCACTTCCTAAACTGCCAAAAAGATATTCAATATAAAAAAATTCAATCAGTCACCCAAAAATACAGTCAATCCATGCTGTAATTTTAAAACTTAAGAGATAATTAAAAGGCTCTTACACTCTGGAGCAGAGTGTTTATGTTAATCACACAGATATTTATTTGCACCTTCCTTAGCTCATTGTTCAAAGCAATACTTTTTCTCAAGAAAATAATCCTTAGTTACCTTCTGTCTTTGTTCATGGTTATCTCTGTTGGCAAAACCAGCATGGAGTCATGGATTTTTAAAGCCAAAAAGAGCCATTACTACACAGACCATATTTTTCATACAGTGGTTCATGCCTCTGGCACTGCATTTTGCAGATTCAACCTAAATCTTTTAGAAAGTCATCTGAATTTGAACTCACAGTGGTAGAAAACCTACCCCATCCTTTAGCAGTCTGTTCCAAATGCCAATCGCTGCAATTCCATGCTCATGATCCTTATATTTGAAAAGAATATTTATAAATTATAATAAAAAATCTGTTGTTGTATCCTTGGATCTAAGACAGAGTAAGGCCTGTTTATTGGCAGCAGGAACACCTCTTCCTATTAGCATGCTAAACTTGAGGTTACAGGTCTGAGAAACTTCTTCACAGAGATAAATGAACACCTGAGAAAACACAGGCATGTTAAAAAATGAAGGTGCATGGCTCTACTATGTGGCCTTGTGCCAACAATATGAAAAAGCAACTCCTGCACCTGCACGTGCATGTACAGGTTTTGATTTCAGCAGATAAGTGAGGTTGCATGCCACCTATTAAAGTGCTGGAGAAAAGCTTTGATCCCATTGACGCCTTCTATATGTGTGTGCTCATGTGTATAGGTGTACCTATTATATATATATTGAAAGGTATTTTAATTATTCATGTAGGAGCGTTTTTTTAGATGCCATTTTGTTTCTTCCAGGTTTATGTGCTTATCACTCTGTGATACTTGGGATGACTGAGAAGTTGAGCAAGAGGGAAGGCCCCTGTTTTGTAATTTTACATGCTTTATTGAGCAAAGCACCTGGAATGAAATACTGGCTCTGTCAAAATCAGTGCCAAAATTTCCACCCATCTCAGCAGGGCCAGAATTTCAGGCCCAAGTCAAAAGGTCATCTTAGGTGCTGAAAGGTAAACATCTGCTTCAGCAGGAAAGAAAGTTCCGTCATTGTTGGCTCAGATGCACAGACAAGACAGGGCAAGGCCTAGCAGATGAGGCTAAAAGCAGGGTGAAGGTTTACTCGTCACACTTCAAAACATGATGCCATGAGCAGTGTCCAAGGCCTGCGTATGTGGTTATATCAGAACCCCCAGAAAATTGTTTTTGAAATCTGGAGATGTATGCTGATCGAAGAGGTTAATGGAGCTGAAGGCCTCCAGCAGACCCTCGGCCTCCCCAGCCCCTGAGCAGCCGCAGCCTGGCCCTTGGCTGTGTTATAGAGCTGCCCCTCGCCCCAGGGGCTCTCCGGGGACTCATTTCCCTTGCGCTCTAGCATATTAAGCAGATACTTTTTCTATTTTTCTTTCCCTTCTCTGCTAAGAAGATTGGGGGCAGGGAGAGGGTTCAGTTTCTGCCAGCCTTGACAAACCTGGTCACTTCAGTCTCAAAGCTGGGTTGCACCATTTGGTGGTCGGAGTGCTGCTCTCTGCTGATCACTGCATCCCAGGAACCAGCTGAGCTCATTCCTTCAGAGGCTTCTGCCCTCCAAGACCTTTTTCTTGCCTCCTCTTCCTGCCAGTCCCTGGAGCCTGCCTAGAAGCAGAACAGAGTCATTTACCTGGGAACAGCTCGGCCAAATGCCCAAGCCAGCAGCAGGGCACGGCAAAACTGAAACTTAATAATTGCTGTTAGGCAATCTGCTTTATTTCCCTGTTAGTTAGGCATCAGTCTATTACACTAAATTTCTAAAAGCTTCAGTCATTTCATTTTTAAATGTCTCAAGCAGGAAAGCTTCCACAGCGCTTTTTCACACTCAGCTCTTATTCCTTGTTCCAGAAGTGCTAATGCAGTTGCTCAGTGTCAAATAATCTGCCTGAACAGCAGAAAAACAGAATTCCTTGCCAGGGAAGACTTAGCACAGGGTAAGAAAGCAAAATATTTTCTTCTTAGGGGTGTGATCTTCTTTTTAATTTCCTGTAGGTAATTGCAGATATTACCACACTGTATCCACAAGTAGATACAGAAAAGGCAAGAAATAGTCAGCTTTTACTGCATATCCTACTGCTTCAGGTACTTAGGCTCTGATTCAGCCAGTGAAGCAAGGAAGCATATGCTTCTCTTTGTAATTTTAGTGCTCCATGTCCAATAAACTCCCAGTTGTCAGAGTGGGAATAGCCCTGATGAGGAAACCCCCACTGGATGCCTCTAATCTACTCCCTTTGATCTCAACAGGCAGCAGTAATGCTCTTTTACCTCAGTCTTACCTCTTGAGATGTGTCTTGCATGGATACTCCAGTGCATAGCACACAGGTACTTTGGGGAAGGGGACATGGCATTTCTGCTGGCTGGCCTACTCCTTGTCCTGGCCTTACCCTGTCCAATGGATGCCCTGTGGTGCTGCTTCAAAAGACAAATTCTACAGTTCCTATTCTCAGAGGCACTGAGCAGTGGAGGGAAATGGGGATAACCAGCTTCAAAAAGTAGCACAAGGCCTCAGCTCAGCAACAGAAAACAGATACACATTTTATCCTTCCAGATTCTTGGCTATTTTCAAGTTCTCCTTCAAGCCAGAGTTTCCTTCCCTTTCCCTTGCTGTGCAGTGCCTGCTCTAGCAAAGTTCCATTTCTAAGAAGAAGAGTATAATTTCATGGATGCATGTAAGTTCCTTGTAATATTGAAGCCATGACGTTGGAGAAGGACACAATTAAAGCACATTTATCAGCCTTGATTTCAGAAAGGCTTGGTGCAGGATTTTGTCAGGGAATAGATGACAAACTGCTAAATTATGTTATTTGTTCTACACAGTCCTTCTAATCTAACTTACATGTAAGCAGTGTTACAAATATGTATCTTTAGAGCTGGAAGAAAGATTCATGGCCATAAAAACATTTAAGTCAGATGAACTTCATTTTGACCTAATTAAACTGGTCAAAATATCCAGATTACATTCAATAGATTTTAATTTGATTAAAAGTCAGAACTGAGGAATGGTAGGAATTTTATTTCCAGGGCCACACTTTCACCACCTTTAAATGGGCTCTCTGTACCTCTGTAGTTCTGAGTTTCAAGAAAGATTTTATCATCTGAAACTGTTAGAACTCCTCTCCTGTTCCAGCTGAAGGTTGACTTTCCCCACAAAAAAGGACCATATAGGCCCCATACCTATTAAATGTTTAATTGGAGCAAACTGGTGCATTGTAGAGTCGGGATGTTAGACTTGAAATATCTCAGTAAGTAATTTCCAGTTTTATGGACTAGTATCTTTTTAAAATCAGAAATTCAAGGTATATGGAAACCAAAGGAACTAACTCTTTTGCTTCTTTCTCCATTTAAAGATACTCCCTTTTCCAATGTTCTTCAATCATTTCTTTCTACAATTTAACTATCACTTAAAAAAAAAATTATTTTTCCACTCGTAAAGGACATTTCTTATAATCCATTCAGTGTGTTTATTTCCCTTTGGATGAAATACAGTAGTTTCCTCTTAAATTTCCACTCCTAATTTCCTAGGATGTGCATTATGTGCAATATTATCTTAGTTTTGTGTTTTTGATAGTGGGAAAATTTTGACCAGGTCAATTTTATCAGTGCTCTGAATGAGGAAAAGCATCAATTAGATGACCAAAATGTCTCCTTTCCGTAGTGAAAATAACCTTATTTTCCTCAGCCACTGCTAATTACATAAATCTTTCTGTTTTGCAAGTGGCAAGGGTTTTAACATTTGATACAGAGATTTAGATCTCATCACAAAGCCATGTGGAAAAATTGGGTTTGTAGATAGCAGCAAGAACATCAAAACTCAATTAAGCAGCACACAATTTTTTGGCAACAGCCAGTAACTTGTGCTCCTAAACCAGAATTACTAACTTTCACCGTCTTGAATTTCATGGAAATATCACAAAGAGATTCTTGAGGTAAACCAAATTAAGCTATGATTGTATTGTAGTTCAAAAAGCAACAAATTAATTGGCAACAGGGGTTACCGTGTTTATTCCCTCTCTATGGCTTCCAGATTAAATTTGTTCAGTTAAAGAGATTTACAGCAAGCTTCCAAAGTTTGTTGCAGTTTTTCTCTGTGAATTTAAGGCTCTAGGTTTCATAAGATTCTAATCATTACCAATAGATATAAATCTAAGAAAATTAACAAACATGCCAAAGGAAAAAGGACAGTTCCACGATCCATATTTGCAGTAAACAAAGCACCATTCAGCATCACTTAGAGAAAAACAAGAGAATCAGGAGAAAGAGAGCTTGAAGAACTGAAAAGAGAAATGCAGGATAATTTTTTCTACTCTGAAAGGATTTATTTTTCTCTTCCACTGGCCAGCTGAAAAGAGAATAGAGATGATATGTTTGGCATCCTTTACCATCAGCAGTTATGATGTTTGCCTCAGTGTCCAGGCTATATCAAAGTACCTCTTGCATGGAGGGATGCATTCTCCTTTGATCCTTTGCAAGCTCATAGGATATGAACTGGTACAAAAGCTGTGTAGCTGTATTAATCTGGCACTGATCCCAGGCTCATCAACCCTGCTGTTTGCACTTCCCCAGTGGGTTAAATTTATACTAATATGCTGCAGAAAGACAGACACTGCTAGCAGAAGTATCAGCTGATGCAGCTCCAGAAATGACCACTGGCCATTGAAGATTAACGATGTACTCACAAGTATTTCCAGCAGCACTTGCAGAGAAAATACCACGCTCATGCACCCCTCCAAGAAGGATGGGCGGTGTGACCTCTGTGTCATGCATTGTGCAAGATTTAACTATGACCAAACTGAGAATTTATGTGCATATTTGTTTTAAATATATTTTATCAGGTCATCTGTCCAGTGAGTTAAGGACACAGCAATGTTTCTGATGTAACTTCATCTACTGTAACAGCAAGAAGAAGAGTTAAGAGATTGGAGGATGTCAGAACGATGAACATGTCCTTATTCACTGACTGTACACAACTGATCTGTTCTTGAAATCACCCTCTATCTAGCCTGGAGCTGAATTCTTTCTGGAGATCTACTATGTAATCACCATTTTCTGATGTGGGATTCACTCACTATTGACATATTCCTTTGTCTTTGATAGGTGCACATGTATTACCATATATGTTTTATCTACCATGGGTATTGGTTTCATCTACCATGATACCATCCAAACTAAAGTCAGCTGAATCATTGCCTCTTTTCTAACTTGCTTTGACTATGGTTAAGGAATTTTCACTTGTCTGAATATTTCCTTGCTTTTCCAAGGCTCCCCATTACATTTGTGAAATGTTCTTGTTTGCAATGTCCATATGCTCTCAGATGGGATTTAAAGCAGAATAGACACAGCCACTTTGCAGGCTGCATGTATTTTCTCCAAGTTAAGCAACAGTGAGTGTAGAATTACAATTATTTTAAAGCTTTTGTAGTGTACAAATAGTGCACTGGGGGAACACAAAACTCCCCATTCACATTTATTACCGTCTCTGTGTCATTTCTCACTTACCAGGGCACTTTTTGGTGCATTTTGACAAGCTCTGTGGATTTAAGCATTTTTAAAAATTCATTCATCTGCAAAGCAGCAGTTTATCTCTTATTTTCATTCTCTCAATTTGAATTTTCATTAATCTCTCTCATTTTTCTGGGTTAATGCTTATATTCAGTCACAAATACCAGGGTTTGTTTGATGAGTTAAATAGTCTCACTGCATGACAGATTTGTTTGATGAAAGTCACCTTCCTTCCTGCCCGTGCAATACTTTTCCATATTCAGGAAGCATTTTTAAGAGGAGACAGCATTGAGGTAATTCTGCCCCTGCTTAAATCCCGTGACACCCATATCCGAAACTTAATACATGTAGAGCTGAAAATAAGAGCTCTTTAAAAGCCTTGGAGATAGGAATTACACACAGGCAGCATTTAGCTTTTTTTCTTGAAATTTTGTTCCCCTAGCAGATGCAGCAAACAATTCTCTGTACTCTGAGCAATGAAGAGAATGATACAGCACTACAAGTATGTGTCACACGTTTTCATCCTTCTTTTTCCTTTTGGTGAGAAAACAGACAGTAACTCTGACACATATGAATAGAAAGCTTTAATTTTGACCTGTACAGACAATAGTCTGCCAGATAGTTGGGATACAAACATCAAGGAAGAATGAAAAAAGACAGACACTCATGAAGTCCTGGCTCCATTGAGGCAGATGGGAATTTTGCCATTGATTTGAATGGAGCCAGGATTTCATTGCAAAAGCGTTGTTCAGCTGTAAAAGTTGTCACTGCTAGGTCTGTACACCCTCATGCATTCAGTCCCAAATTCCTGATGAAAAGATTTGTAATTTTTCATATTGCCTAAATATTTTTTTTAAGAGCTGACCCTTTCTCTTAAACACAACCTTTTTCCCCAAGACATGTATTGAATACTTTTGTTGATTTTAATATGACTTCTAGCAACTTTCCCACATTCGAGAAAAATTTACTTGAGCTATTTGCTTCCACTCAATTTCTCTTCTTGTTCATTTTTGTTAAAAATCATTTTGTTAAAAATCCCCGAGAACATAACTGAGGCTGACTCAAAATTATACAGAACCTGGTTGAACTGTGGCACTTTCTGGATTGCTGATAGCAGCAATGCTTTATCATCCTCTTTTGTTCTTGGCAACATATGCAGATAAACTACTTATCTACTGCTGTTATCTTTATTATACCAAACCCTCTGGGTGGATGTTAGAGGAACTTTTATGTGGCTGTTTCATTGAGGAATCTTCTTGCTTGCTATCTATATGGTCAGTGCATCTGTCCACCCTCGTGCCTGACTTTTGGAGTGGTAATGATGTGGTTCAGAGAGGAAAAGGAAAACGAAAAGAAAGTAGAGGGCAAATATTTTTTATTATGCTTAAAAAAAGTATTCAATGAAGTAACTAGCAATAATGTAACATCCTTTGACCGACACAAACTGTTATGACGAGTTCACAGAAGAAAATTCTGTTGTGTTGTTGAGCACTGTATATTATCTGCCAATAAAATAAATATATCACCCAAACCAAGCAAAAATAACCTTATTCAAAACAGTAGACATACAAGCCGAGTATTAGTAGGGTGGCAGTGAAGAGAGCTTGGCCCTGGGTAGAAGCTGCAGGTCAGAGTGCCCTCACCTTCAACAGCCACTGCTCTCCCTGCAGGATGGGGGACTTGGGAGAGCTTTCCTTCAGGGCCTGACAACGAAAACTATCCTCCACAGCAAGATTTATATGAAAGTGTTACTGATTTGCCCCACTCTGCCACTGAGCCAGACACAGCAGCCAAGTGGCAACACAAAATGAGGAAGAAATGTCTTTGGTACCCATTTCCTGAAGGCAGGATGGGAATTGTGGCTTTTATAGCTGCAGCCAGCAGCACTGAGGCGCAGCCAGGCTCTGTCTGATGCACCTGTGGGAGCTTTGTGGGTGATCCACCCCAGCACCTTTAACCAAACCCAACAGCAGCATTCAGCTTTTGGCCCCAGCTGAGTTTCCAGGATCCATGCTGTGTTTTGCTGTACCTTAACACCAGGGCAGGGGTGAGAAGCAGCTCTTTGCAGATGTCAGACAGCTGCTGGGACCCACCAGGTCCGATTTACTGCTGTGGATGAGGAGAAAGAGGTCAGGGCTCCTCCTTCCTGTGCTCTGGCATCTGAGGGGATGCAGTGACTGATCAGCCCGATGCTCAGGTTGGAAGCTGAAGGTGGTTTCTCACCAGTGAGACAACCAAAGGGAAACTGTTTCTCTCTAAGAGAAATCTATCCTGAGAACAAGTTGTGTGAGTTTAATAAACACATCTTAAAATATAGTTAATGTTTTCACTGAAAATCTTACAGTGATCCTGGGCCCTGATGGAAGTCTCTTTCTGTGTACACCTGTCAGATTTGACATATGAGATCAAGTTAATGTGCTTCAAATTAAATTTGAGGAGAAAGAGCATAAAAATTAAACACAATTGGTTAAGAATAAAATGGCTACTTTGTAGCTCTTAACCCTTTTATTTATAGTAAACATTTGTCTTGCCTTGGAGTAATTTTTATTTTGAATGTCTGTAATTAATGACATGGTTCATTAGTTGCAGGGAAGCTAATGCAGCTCTGCTATACAGTAGTTCACATAATTGTGGGAGGTAACCCATTCCACATGCTTTCAAATTGTAATTTCAAAATATTTTCCTAATAGTTCTCAAATAGAAATATTTCTAAGTGTAAATTGAAATCTGCCTATATCCAAGGAACATTAACAGAACACATTTTAAGCATAACATGCCAAAACCTATTATTTTTGGCTGTAACATAATTGGTATCACATGCTGTTGCTGTTTTACATACTTTTTTCCTTTTTGCCTTAACTTCTGCAATTATATGTGGGCACAGGTATTACCTGAGGATGACTTTGCATAACAAGACATAGGTGCATAATAGGTACTGGAATTTTAGCCATTTAGTGTTTTTCTTTCAAGTTGAAACAAATATATGACACAGTTAAAGAAAGTAATCTAATCTCCTTACATTTAGCAGAAATATTTCAACATGGCACTTTAAAAAGCAATTTACATGGGAAAATAAAGCACAAGATCTAGAATAGGACTGAATCTGGAAAAAATGACCACAGTGAATACTCCTATAAACTTCACTTTTAAGAAGAGGTATTTAGCTTTATTTCAGCACTTTTGTCCCCTTTACCTCTAAGACCTTCAGATGGCTGTTAACTTGGAATTTGTATTCCCATGGCTGTGTGGGTCTTTACCCAGTTTTTAGCATGAATCAGTTAAGCATTTTTCACCCTATAAAACTCTTAATATGTGTGCCCACTTAGAAGTTATTCTTCCCAGTCGGTGGAAGAGCCCTAATGTGTGCCCAAGCTAAAATGCAGCTAAGAAATCCCAACAGTGAAACAGGATGAGGAGATTATACCTGTCTGTCCTGCAGCTATTTAATGGGGGGACCTGGGGGACATTAGAGATGTCACAGTTAAGAAAGTGAACTATTTACCTATGTTTAGTCTCAATAACATTAGATTTAATTATATTTCTTAGATTTAATAATATTGATGTGCCAATAATATATCGGCACAATATATCAATAATATTGATAGTGGTTATCACTGTGTTCACAGGTACAAGAGGGACTTGTTACGTATTTTTTTTTAAAGAAATAGATTTAACAGGCTTTCAGGATATACTTCCAAGATACTAGTAAAAGTATCTTTAGCAACTGACCCTTCTCTCCAAAAGCTTTTTCAATATTAGAGGTGTGATAAGAATTATTGCTCTTATTATTTCTTTATAAATATATTTGTGTTAAACAAAGAAATCAAAAAGTCCTGAGATTTAAGATGGTACTATGGTGAACCAGAGAAGTTCTTTAAAGAAATGAATACTCTAAATACTCAAAGCTGTGCAAATTGCCTGGGTTTTGCCATCACCATTTGTGTCAAAAAGGAGGGCATTAATTATATTTACTGGGAAACACTCCCATATTTTACCCCGGCATCAGCCAAGCCATGAAAAGCATAATTCACATGATATATTCAGGTGGCTCTAAAAAGTCATTGGCTAATTTTAAAATTGGAAGCTCCCAGAATAACATCCAAAATCAACATCATCTGAAAAATCCAGTTTGAAATGCAGTTATGTCACTAGTTCTAGTCAGTATTATTAAATCAGGTGGGTTTGAAGAAAACAATTCTGATTGCATCACTTGAAACAATCTGATATATTGGTTATGAAAACCTGTGTATAAAATTTAAGAGCTTCCAGGTTGACTTAGTATGGACCTCCTACACAGCTTGTAAACCACAACCTTTTCTCCTTTTTCACATAGTTTCGGTGCAATCCATCAATCTCCTATATTATGTTATAGCAATTTGTAATTCAAACAGAGGAAGTGCAGTTTATTCATAAGGAACTCTGGCAAGTAACATCCACAGATATATTTTACACTGCAGTTTTGTCTTCAGGAACTGTTTTAAAGTCAAACAGCAACACTGACAGCAAAGAAAGCTGTTTGGTGTGCCTCCACACTGGCCCTTTTTGAGGATCAAATATGCACCTGTTGATGTTGATGCCTTAAATGGCTACCTAGAAACAGAGACTGGACAGGAATAAAGGAATAAAAGAGGGATTTATTTGAAAGGCCTTCAGAGGTACACTCTGGGCTCCAGAGGCTCCTGCCTCAGTGCATCCCAAAATGGACAATGACAGGTCATGAGTTCTTCACACTTTGATATCAGCATCAATTCCCCAAGCAGAAGCCAGGCAAGGATGGAATTTGCCCAAGCTTGCCCCCCTCTCCCCAAGATGAAGGTTTGCAGTTGCTGGGCCCAGGAGGGTCTGGGTGTCCTTGGAGAGCGAGCTGGAGAGGCTTTGTTATGTCTGTGTGAGCATGAGAGAACAGCACTTAACGAGCTCCAGGGAACTGCAGAGTTACACTGGGCACTGAAGGATTAGAAAAATATAAAAGTTAAAATGAAGGCATCAATGTAACCCCCCCACTTGCTTGGCTGGGCTCCACCTGAGGCTCTGGAGGACCCTGGGCTCTGTGTGATGCTCAAATGGACTGGGAAGCTGCAGCAAAGCCCTGGAGCTGCTGGTGGGTGAGCCCTGGGGTGTAAGGAGCTCTGCAGACACAGACATTGTCCTGCTGAGCACGTGGCTTCCTAGTGTAGATGCAGTGTGTGTTTTCCAAACATAAATGATGAAGTTTTACTAATTAGCAGTGGTCTGTTTCCAGAAAGTCATGTATTTTATCTTCCACAATTCTTGGTAGATTGCGTACTGGATTCAGTAGGAGACTTATTTTTTTTGCCTTTATAATGGAATTTGTTTGCCAGAAAACATTCTTAAGTATTCTGAATACTACTATTTATCAAAAATAACAATAAAAAAACATGTTCCACCCCCAAGTGGAGATGGACAGACGGTATTTACAATGACAGACAGAGAAGCATGACAGCAGAGAAGAATAATTAGATTATTTCTAATTCACCACGATTTTCAGTGGCAACAAAATCATGTTGATATCAGAAATACAAGTTGTTCTACATATGTCAGTTTGGTTTAGATCGGGACTTTTATTCCTCAGAAGGGGAGTGCTAAATTAAGGTGTTTCCTAACTTGTTTATATCAAAGGGATTCCACTACTTCTCACATTTGATTCAGCAGTGCTCAAGTTAATGAAATTTTGTCCTTGGCTGCCATATGAGCAGATGCAATGGTTACCACTAAAAATCCACAGATGCTCCATAAGTAGCAACAGGGAGTTCTAGCTTAAGTCATGTATAAAATAATATCCGAAATTTAGTGAGAGCATTTGCAAACTGATGGGAAAAGAGAGAGATATTTTTATTTTTCTAAAACTGAAGTCACTGTGTAGAACATCCAAAAAGTTGTCTTCTTCTTATCCATATTTATGAAGGAAACTCTCCATTTTAAACTTCCTGGTAGAGTCCAACCATTTGAACTAATTTTAATTTCAGAATGGTTTAGGCCTGAAAACTAAGCTGGCTACACCAAGAGAACAGACTTCCTTGTATTTCCTCCACACACCCCCAGTTTTGGATGCATTGAACATAAGGCAAGGCAGGCAGACAGTCATATTTACTTCTAGCAGAGACATTGCCAAGTTTGTAGAACAACTTTTATCAAAAGATTTTTGTCCGTTATATTTCTCTCCCAGATACATTTTGAATTTTCATTTCTTTTCATATTCCCTTAGATACTCTGTTGATTTTTCTGTCTTGGCAACATAGCCTATCATTATATCTTGCTTTAAAATGTGTTGAGTGATTAGAGAGGAGTCAGGGCAAAAATAGCAACAGCTGTGACTGCCTGTGCCTGACCGAAAATACCCAGCCGTGCACGTCTCCAGGCACATCCAGCTTGTGAGGCTGGCAGCGTCTATGCCAGTGGACACTATGGCAGGGTCCTCCTGGACTTGGACTCACCAAAATGCTGTATAACAATGAAAACAGGGCATTAGACAAATTAGGTCTTCCATCTCTCCTTGTTCATTCCTCTTGGGACAAAAAAAAAAGTGTGTTTACTTACCCTGGGAAAAATGCAGGTTCAGGTCATTCTTCTTTCTCTTCCTCTAAGCCTCTATTGTCCATTTAAAAGTACAATAAAATAAAAAGCATTTGTAGCTAACTCTCCCTGTATCTTGTGTACTTGTAGCTTAAGCATCTGCCACCCTTCTTCTGGTCTTGTTTTGGTCTCTCAGAGCAGAGATGATGCATTTCAGTTTTTTGGCAGAATGACCCATCGTATAGAGAATTCCTCTCACTCTTACTCCCTCATCACAATGGGTAATAAATTAATAAACAGCAGCAGTCTACACTTCAGTGATTCTTCCATAGTTTGTATTTGCTGAAGGCCTTTTCACTAAAACAAACAAACAAACAAACAAACCAGTAGAGCTTTACTATGAGATTTAGAGATCATTTTCTTCATATGTGCATAAGTTATCAGTCATTACTTCATTTCCACCATCATGCCCCAAAACTATTACCTATTCTGTTTTTAAATGTATTTTTTTATTAAGTTTGTCTTATTCATCATTTGTGTCCCTTTCTCATAATGGAATTCCTGTCATGGTCTGTCTACAGATTTTCAGGATAAAAGCAAACCAACTACCATATTTTCTTGTGGACGAAGCTTTGTGTCTTGGCCAAAAGCCATTTATAGAAGGAATAGATCAGCTGGAGGCCTTCCTCTCCAGTCTAAATGAGAAATTGCTCCTTATGTTGTCTTTCATCTTTTAAATATGTTCTGATCTGATCTGAGCAGCTGTCTATGTGAGATTTATTCCTCTGCTTGTTCACCGATATTCTCATCTATGCTAATCAGTCTTCCTTTGTATGTCTTGAGCATTATCTTCTTAATCAAGTTTATTTTCAGGCCCCATTTCTTGGCTTTCATGGTCCAGTTCCTCAATTAATTCTTGTAGATTGAGTTTTTAGACCAGCATGATAACTGACAATCTGATTTACTTAATTTTTTTTTATCTTTGGGTGTTCATTTCTCTCATTCTAGACATTCCTTTTACAAAAACATTATAGAATTCCTGCAAACAGCTTTAAAGCAGTAGAATCACATAGTTCTATTTTTCTCCTTCTCCCACTGTTAATACACACAGATGCACATATATATATATATATATATATATATAAGCCTACATGATTTAAACTTGTGGTGAAGTTTCACATCACTGTGTGTTTCCTGGAGACACAAAACAGAGTAACATTTTTAGGTCCTTTAGCTTTCCAAAGCTCTGACTTTTGAGTTTTTCTCCAGCCAAAGAGCCACGTTCCACGCAGACTGATAGTTAGCTCTTCACTGGTGCTCAGTAACTCATTAATCATTTATCTGTTACAAAGCACCCACAACAAAAGCCTGTTTTCATTGTTTGACCAAGTCACTACAGTGTGGCAATTCCTGCAGGAACTAGCTTTGCACATTTCATTTCTGAAAGGACTCAACCAACCCAAACTTAACAGTTTTCTGTCCAAGGCACCACTGAAACCATTTGGAGCCCACCACACATTCCAGCATCAGGGTTCCTTTGTGCCACCCAACTGACTGATGGTCCTGCCACACCTTTGGGATTATAGAAAAGGTCTGTGGTGATCCCACAAGGAAAGTCACTGAGACAACAAAGGGACTCCCCAGAGCAACAGGCAATTACTTCATTCACTCAGCTGCAGAGCTAAACAACCATTCCTCCTTGAGGGTCATGCAAAGCTGAAAGAACTTCAAGGATCAAGATGTTGGCTTGTTTCAGCCTCCTTCCAGCATAATTTTTCCCAGCAGAAACACTTATTGTCTTCTTCTTGTCTACCCCCTCTCTCCCAAGCAAAACTCACATGGGATTTTAGGCAGGGGAGAGGATTGGGAAAGTTCCAGAGGAGGTAACTCAGGCCACCCCCTGCCTCAGCTCCACACCGAGGAGATCTTTTGCTATATGGTCAAAGATTTACCTAAGGGATGCAGGCTGTAGCTTGGTAAGCTTACACCTCCTTCCTACAGCATTAAATCCTTGTTGTCATAATTTACAATTTCTGAGGACAGGCATTCCCTGATGAGTACCTCTCTGACTCTACAGCCTCACCGACCAGCTTCCCTCAGGCCAATATTTACTGCTTTCTCCATAATTCTGTCTTCATTCAGGTACTCAGCCTCCTTTCCAAGATACTTTAATTCAGTGGAAATTGGGAGGGAAATTTATCTCCACACCCAGGACCCTCCAATGTCCCTTAAATGATTTCAATTTTATTACCTAATCCTCATTGTTGAGAGTTTTGCCACTTACCAACGGTTTGCAGGATTTTGGTCCAACCAAATAATGCACCAGGCCTTGGAATGGAAACGAGCTTCTCCCTTTCTGGACTGAAAGTCCTGGCTACTGCCACTAATTCTTGTCACTTCCCTGACATAAATGTGCATATCACCAAAAATTCTCAGCTTCCAGCAAAAAGCTTGCAAGTCACTGGTTTTATACGAGTGCAGAACCACATGGTGCTATAACAGAGACCTCCAAAGTATCTTAAAAAAAATAGTGAACAGGCTTTTTAAAAGCCAAGTGGCAGCTACAAGCCAAGCACAGTGGGTGGCTTTCACCTACCCTGCTCTAATGCCACAGCAGGATTTATGGCAGATTCCCTTTACGGCCGTGGCTCAAGGTGCTGTTCTTCCCTTCCACAGTCTGGGAGCTGTGTGCTTTGACATTACCAGCCTGCCTCTCCCTTTGATCTGAGATTCTAGATCAGGCAGGGCACACAAATCACAGAGGTGTCTGCCTGAGCAGATTAGCTGAAAGCACACCCTGCACCAGGACTCTGTACCTTACTTGAACCAAGAGCATGACGGCCAAAGCCCAGGCCATGCCAACTTTCTTCTCTTAGGAGGAGAGGAGAGAGTAAGAGATAGTGGTGGAAAAGGGGACTTTGTTTGCCTCCATTGAACAGCACGTGGCAAACAGATCTTAATGCTGACGTCCCACTGTATTTTATTGTGGACTTGCTTTGATAGTGTTCAATTACACACATGTGAAAAATAAATAAAGCCACATAAGCACATGACTTTTACAGCTCCAGTCAGTGTGTGTCAGGTCCCTTGTTTAGTTTTTTTTTTTTTAATTGAAGATGCTTAGGCATTTAATAGTTTGAGACAGAAAGAGGTTCCTCTGTTGGCTCATGTGCATGCTCATTTGTATTCAAATCCACATTTGGAACAAAGAATCCCAAACGAGCCCATATTGAAGTCAATGAATACATGAGTGGCTCTGGAACACATTGTGCAAACAGCCTCAGAGCTGGGCTTGTGCAGCACTGCCCCGCCAGGGGGTAAAGCCCCTTGCTAAGTTCGGCTCTGCTCCAGGAGACATTTCTGTATGTGCTTAATTTTTAGCAAAAAAAGCTCTTCTACCAAAGCTGATGGAGCTGTATAAGAATCTGGGCAAACCTGGTTTAGTGCCTGTTGGATCAGGGCCACTGACTGCTGCACTGCAATATGAAGGGGAAAACTTATTGAACAGAGACAGCATTTTCTTTCAGGAATATATCTCATTCTTCATCTGCTTTTCCCAATGTTAACAATCAGGCAGATCTGAATTATATTTCCCTATTGAAACGTGATGCTATTTATATACACTTAAAGCTTTATGTAGCTTTACATTTCTCAAGTAAGAAAAAATAGAACAGGTAGTTAACAAAAAGATAGCATTTTCCATCCTAATAAACATTTTTACATTAAATTCAGAAGTACACACTTTAAGCAGAACAGAAATTCTCATTTTGTTCCATAATGTCAGTTCAAAGCAAACATGTTTAGATTTTAAATTATTTTTCTTTTTTTAGAAAAAGACATTGGTTTATTCCCCTCAAGGAAAAAATATTTTCCATGGAAAGCAAAAGGTTACAGCAAAACCATGCTAAAATTTTTTGTCCAAAAATGTTAACAGCATCTTAATACAATTTAACAGCTACCTATGTTGTTGCACAATTGCCATCACTTATTTCTGTAGCATGAAGTCTTTCCTCAAAATCTATTGTGTCTTTTATCTGTAATGTGCATGAATTATTTTTTGAGCAGTTATGCATTGTGGCAATTGCCAAAATACAAGCATGTTTAATACGCCGTGACATTTGAGAAGACTACAACTGCTTCTTACAGAGGTACTGTAATTGTTTTTTCAGAATTAAACAGGAAATAAAAAGCCAAAGTGTACAGTGTATTATACATAATTGGCCAATCATCAAAATGGCCAAGTAAGTTCAGGACTCAGCCCATGCGTTAAACATAGCAAAGGAAGTGGCATACATTAACTAAACTTCTGTATTTTATTTTCATTTCAAACCATATTACCAGAGCTGTAAGGGCTTGGGAAAAAAACCCAGCCTGGCAGTGCACACTTCTCTAAGAAGCTCTTCAAGCAGCTGAGCCTTGGGAGAACTTCATTAAAGCCCCTTGCTTTTGCTTTTACACATCTCCAACTTGGGTTCAACAGGTCCTGTCTTCCTGTGCCAAAAACTTAAGCAGGCATTTTTAAATGAACAGTTTAAAACGTAATAATTGAAAGTTATATAGCACATCTCAGCCCAGGGGATTGTGAAGCACTTTAAAAAGCTATCGGGCCAACTCTGCACTCTCCCACGGCAGCCAAATTTCTCCTACCTTCAGGTTTCCCTCCCTTTGCAAAGGTGGTCAGAATTGGGCCCTGCTTTTGGTGAGGAAAGAGGGAAGCATGAGAAAGCAGCTGAACTTTTATCTGGAGGGTGAAAGGGAGCATGTTGTCCCTGCGGAGCAGCACAGGGCATGGGCAGCCCTGCCAGATTCCCCCCGGCAGGAACGCTCCGTGCGGACACTGCCCGGCCCGGCCGGACCCTGCTCACCTCGGGAGCTGGGAATGCAGGAGAGAGTTCAGTCAGAGCTTTTGCATCAATCTCAGGAGCTCAGCACAAGGTGTGCCTGTGCCAGCTCCAGGTTTTGTCTACAAGTGTTGCTGCAGTTTCCATCTGATTTCTCAGTACTCGCTGTCTGCAGCAGAAGTGTGATTAGAAGTCCTTCTCTTCTGAATATGTTCAGTAATTAAGAAGATTTGCTCACTTTTTTTTTTGACTCTCTATAGAGAGCAAACCTCTATGGATATTTTACAGTACTTTCAGTGGCCAAAATCCAATGTTAGAAAAATCAGGATTAGAGTTCCAAAACTATCCAAGCCCTCCAGCAATTTTTTCCATTCTTAGTACAATGTTTGTACCTGAACAGAGATTGATTTGTTACTATGAAAAAAAATCAAAGGGTGTTTCCCATAACAGCTAGCTCTCCAAGTGTATATAATTTATATATACAGTTTATTAAACTATTCTATGTACAATTAAAATATAAACAATTCTGAGGGTAAAGGTTATCAGTACATCTGACAGCATGTTTTTAAATATTTATAGAAATTGTCACAAAGAATGAGCACTTACCCAAAATCTTTTTGTACCTTCTAAACTACCATGACAAGATTTAAATATTCACATACTTCCTTAACAATCAGGGATTAGGCCTGTGGTAAACTCCCCCACCTTCCAATCCTCACAAGAGCTCCAATTACCATCATAACACATAACCTCTAAAATTAATAGAAAAGGATGTATTTTGCAAAATGCCCTGAAGATCAGTCAGCATCCTGAGGCTTTTCTAGTTAGGGATGACATTAGAAAAGGGTTTCTAGACACCTGTCTCCTCTCTTTAAAATGGAAGGGGATGCTTATGCTCATTTTAACTACAAAACTATGACACTGGGAAGTTATTCCAGCATACAAGATAGCCCAAAGCTGTTTGAAGCTTTCTAAATCAAAACTAGTGTCCTTTTAAATTCAGTCTGGAGTTAATAGCTGTAGATTACAAAGGCAGCAGGGCCTTGTGCTATTGCACCAGCATCTATTAACCAGGAGACATCCTTCTTTATCAGTCTGTTCTGCTGGAGCTCTGGCCTAATCAAAGCTGCACTGCAGCCACCTTATCTGGAAGAGGGAAAGGCTCCTGGTCCACATCAGAAACAATTAAGCTTCTTGCTGGGCACAAATCTGACCAAAAAATTCCTGACTAAGCATTTTTTAAAGGTGGGGAAACGCCAGGTTGGCAACACCATCTCTTTCCCCTCCAATCCTCCACTCAGCCCTGCTTCAACCTACAGCTATATTTTCATTTACATTAGGAAAACATTGCAGCCCATAAAGGTCCCCCTCTGACCTGAGACTTACCCCACACTGAACCAGGCACAGACTGCTGCTGGCTGAATTGGACACGGTGTTGTTTTAGAGCTGGGTGGCATCAGCCAACTGCAAACCTTTCAGACTCTAATTCCTAATTAAGGGCTTCACTGCACTGGGAAATTTACCAGCATAGCAATAGTGGCTTAATTATAACTGTTATAATTGGGATATAAATATAAGTCTCTATTTCTACATTCATATAAGGACTATGAGTGCTTATCGCCGGTTTATTTGATGTCACTGTGAAAGTTGTGTGAGGAGAAAAAATATCTTTACTTCATACTAAATATATCCAAAAGGGGAGTCATACTGGCTGGGCTGGTGTAATTACACCTGATACAATTGTACCAGTATAACCAAGCCAGAAAAGTTCCCCTACACACAGCTCTTCCCAGCAGACTTGGGTACAGGTTAACAGGATAAGGAAGCAGAAGGAAGCTCCTGGAGTCTCACCTGACAGTCAACTCGGTGAGGAAATGCCTTCCAGGCTTGCTGAGATTGTGCAGCAGGGGATGATGAATGAGAATGGAGATGGTATTTAAAATTACAGTGGGTGATACAGCTAGAACCAGCTACAAATATTCTGAGCTGGCAATCATACTCGTGCAAAGTGCCAGCTTTCAGTCAGGGTTGATCAAGGGCTCTACTCTCTCCTCAGTGAAACAGCAGCACTTGCAACAGCTGCCCACCACTGGCTCAGGGCAGGGAAATGTGCCAGCTGCCCAGTGCTCCTTGGGGACACTCGTGGAAAAATAGGAGCTTATGGGGTTTACTTAGGAAGCAGCTCTAATATTTGACTTCCTCAAATTAGGAAGCATCTGCAGTGTGAACCTGGCATCTCTAATATTTGTTTCTTTCACTAATAAGTTCCTGATGTTTCAGATCCTTATGCACTGACAGGACCCTCCAGGTGCAATTGGTTGCTCTTCATTTTGGCAGAGGTACATAGAAACTGGAATATTTTTGAATTCACTGAATACTGAAAATCTTATGAGACTATTCATTTCAATTTTTAAAGAAATATTTTTAAGCTAACATTTCACTGGTCAATATCTATTATTTTTCTTAACAGAAAAATAATCAGAAATAATTGTTATACTTTCAGGAGAATTTTGAAGAATATACATTTCTCTTTCTAACAAACTGATAAAATAAGCAACATGAAATACCTTGTAAGCCTTTCACAATAAAGAAAAAAAATTATATGATTTGGTGTCAAATATGTAGCTTAAGCTCTGGATGTTTCAGTGTATTCCACTGGATTAAATAGATCTTGCCTGGTAGTGAGCTGCTCTCTACAGACAGAAAATTAGCCAGGCTAGGTTTTCTCAGCAGTGAGTTTTCTGGATCGGTTTAATAGTCGTGTTCAAAAGCCATTTGCTTATATTTGCATGATCTCAGTTGCTCCTGATTGCTAAAATTTGAGAACTCCAACTTAGAGCAAATTAATTTCAACCAGACAGAAACCAATTCCACCTGGAACAGGGATACAGGGCCCATGGCATGGGTGAAGATAGAATGACATACTGCTAACTTTGGAAATCCAGGAAATAATCTCCTGAAAACTCAGGAAGATTTACGCCTTTCTAATCCAATCATAATTCACTTCTACAAAACATGGAATGAAATCCGCAGAGAATCATCCAAGGAAATTCTTTGAGCAGACATATGGGGAAATTCCTCAGTAAAGGTAAAAGGTCATTTATTAACCTGAGACAACTGAATAAAAAAAAGAGTAATGATGGTCTCCAATCCTTTTAAGAACTGTCAGTTTTTGAGAACAGTGTAGGTGAAAGAGGGTGAATACACGGCAGCAGCGCAGATACACACAGCATTTCTTCTTTGTTAACCAAGAGGTTAAATTCACTGCAGCTGAAGTTAGCACAGGACTGCAGATCTTAAGAACAGCCAAGAGAATAACACGTGATTTAAAACCCTGCTAAAAAACCCCCAAACTCTGAGTTGCAGAAGCCCAGAAACGATGTTCCAGTCACCAGTGGCCACTTCAATCCCGCAGTGCTTGCAGTGCATCACAGAATCAGACCCATATGTACTTTTATTTCCTGCTCAGATTGCTCTAAGTAGGTGTCATTGGTCCTTTCCAATCCAGCGTCCAGCAAACTCCAGAGAAACAGAAGGAAAAATAGCATTTTGTTAAAGTCAAGGCTCAAGATAAAACCCATGACTTTTCTTTCCCTGAAACCAAAGGAAAGATGAATTGACAGATAAAGTACTACACTTTATTCTGCATTCAAGAGGATAATTTTAAAGTGCATAATGAAATTCAATTACTTTTGAATGGTCCTGCTAACTGCTTCAAGTAAGGCACAAGTGCTAGAAAGCACATTATGTAATATATAAACAGGAACTGAAGCTAACTCTCCCCCAAAAATCATTGAAAAACACCAACTGAAGGCAAAGAGAAACAAACAAAAAAAAAATGCTGTCATTTGAGGCTTCTCAATAGATTTTCTTTCCTAATTCTACCCCCTAGCCCATGCATTAGACACTGCAGAGGCTGCAGGGAGCATAGATGGGATGAAGTGTAGGGAGCCTTACTGTGCAGTGCATGGACAGAGGGGAATGCTGCCACACTCTTCAAACTCATCAGGAGACAAGGATTTACATTCTCTGTTGAAGACTGGACCAGGAGATTCAGGAGAGTTATGCTGTCACTTGAGAAGCCAGCTTGAAATATACGTGGCCCATAATATTCCGTGAATTATGGCACTCCAGTGCATAGGTATAGGCTGGGTTAAGAGGGTGTAATCAGAACCAGAAAGTAAGGATGTGCTTGGATGACATGTTGCTTGTCAATACCTGCATGAGGAAAATAATGCTCTTTACAGCATAACTATTTCCCCAAACTATAACATACACGAATACATATATACACACACCCTCTAGAGTAGTGTTAAACCGATCTTTCTGGTTCTAATGGCAGCAGATTATAGGAAAACTCCAAAAATATTCACTGAGCCTTTTTCCTTCTTCCATTTGATAACAGAGTTTGGTGGTTTGTTGGGTGTTTTAGGATTGTTTTTCAAAACACATGGGAAAAAGTAAGTAGGAATAGAAACACAAAATGGAAGGATTTAAAAGGACCTAGAGCCCTATAAGCAGAAAAGATCCATCATGATAAAACTATGGAGAAGAAACAGATGTGGAGTCCAGCAGTCTCTAAAGACTGGAACAAAGAATGATAGATCAATTTTATATCCATTTGCTTTCTCTTTTCTTCTTCATGAATACTGTGATTGTGCTTCTTTGGTGATTATTCAGCCATTAAAAAAACCCCAAACCTGATCTACTGATATGTTAAAGCATTGTCTGTTTGATAAGCGCCTGGTTTTTCATTTATATGAGTTGCAAATGTCTTCCAGAAGACAGTGCTGGTAATAGAAATTTATGTTTCTAGAAGTTCAGTAACAAATGGGCCAAGAGGCTTTTTGGGAGTATTTTGCAATGTTTCACAGTTACTTACTTATGCTCAGGCTTTAAGATTAGTTTAGTACTCTCTTCTTCCAGAGAGCAGACTTTTTAGGATATAACACTTCAGGGCTTAAAGGCACCATTCAAGATTTCTCTCTTTGAGAGAAACTGGGACTTCTGATAAGCATGATAAATGTACATACTTCAAGAGCCATTTTTCAAATCAGCTTCTTATACCACTGACTTTAAAATAACAGATACTTTAGATTAAGGACTTTATATACTCCAGCTAAAATTCACTGAAGACATGGAAAAGATACCTGCACATATAATGCTGTTATTTCCATTAAAAATGGATAAGTCTCTACCAACATTTGTGAGATATAGGAGATTTTACACTTGATTTCTTATTCTGTATTGGTTTAAATGATCTTCTCCCAGGACACTGCAGTTTAATAGGCTGAACATGCAGCTTATAGGTGAAATTCTTTGGAGCCATATCTTCACATTGCTTGCACACAACTGACTGAAACCTGAGCTCCTCAGTTTTATTTCCTGATTTGATCAATGTAGCAGTTCTGGGGCAAAGTATTTACAGCCCAGTCAGGTCAAGCACCAGACTACTCTTACTTCCTGATTGAAACACAAATGCAGAATCTCAAAGGATTCACATCCTGACCTCTCTGCATTTTCATCTCCCAAACTTTAAAAAGAGGACAATATGGTAGAAGAATTCCAGAGGAAATCTCTGTTGAATCAAGACCAAACCAAGCTCAGTGGGTAACTTGTCTTTTTGTTTTCCTCTTTTCCAGAATTTACTCGGAATCAATTTCCCTCCTTGTTCCCTTGTCTTCAACTGCTTCAGCTTTTATCCTGTGCTGTCCTTGCTTGTGCTCAGCCTTAAACAGCAAATGTGGCTCCTGATCAGCTGCCTTGTCACAAAAACAAATATGCACCAAGTTGCCTTTTCTGCAAGTTAGTTCTGAGGCACTGCTTCCAATAATATAAGGGTGTATCTATTTTTTCATAGAAACTGCTGTATACTGAAGCCAGGAAAATGTTGTCCAAAAAAGATTTTATTTCACTCTCTAAAACATAAAAAAAGCTGAATCTTGTATGCCCTCCCTGTTCATAGTCAGCTTTACCAGGAGGACTACATGAAAGGAAGAATATTTCCAAGAATTTGGCATGAATATTTCTATTGATAGCTACAAGAAGACAGGGGAAAAAATGTGTCAGTCTTCCCTTTCATGAGGCCATAATCTTTCCTCTCTATGCCTGCAACACTACAAGGGATTTTTCCTCTTCTATAAGACTGAGGCAAAAGCTGGACAGGCAGGGAAAGCAGCATAAAACATAGAGGGAGCTTTCCTGTTTATTTTACTCAGAGTATTTAATTTTTTTGAATTAGGGTATCCTCCACTAATCTTAAATCTGTCAGATTCTGATGAAGATAGGGTTGCAGTATTTGGAAAGGAATGGGCAGGACAAATTTCCAGGTTTTCTGCCATGAATATCAGCACGATTAAGCCTTCTTCTCTCAAGTGAAACAGTTAAGAAGTTCATGGTTTATCCTAATCTGAAACAGCATTGCCTAGAGGTCCCAAATGCAGGGCTGAAAATATGCAACGATCTTGTGTATTAGAAGTTGTAGATCATTTACATGCTTGGCAAGGCAGTTTAAGATCATTGTTTACTGTTAAGAAGTTCTCAAGTGTTTATTGAAAAATATGTTAAATGTGAAACTTTTAAGTATCTTCTATTAGAAAAAATCCTCCAAGATAGACAGATGCAAATACATAATGACTGCCATATGTCAAAAGGATTTCATAGTTAAAAACCTGACTTAAACAATGCCCCTCTGAGTTCTCATAAACCCAAGTTTTTAAAGCTTTTATTCTTTAAATAAAATCTGGAGGTTTTCTGCCAAGAAAACTTTTATCAGTGGAAAATAAAAATTCTTGACCTTCCTATATCTTACAAAATATTTATCTTCCTGCAGAGATCTCTGTTTATATCATTACTAGTGGACCTAGAGGATATTAACTAGATATCCCTTATTGAGCCCATACTTGTATGAATTCAAGTGTATCACATTAACTCCAGGTTTTAAGCAGAATTCAAAATACTCTCTGTTTACTGTTTCTCCAGAGGAGAGATTTCCTGGGAGTCCTTGAAATTCTCTAGGTTTAGACTTTAAAAGACTGAAGAAGAAAGAGAGGAAGAATGTCTACTTTAAAGGAAAATGCCTTTCTGAAACCCACAAAGATCTGATGATGGGAAATCACAAGTCTCCATTAGAGTCTTTATGACCAGGTTTCATGTCCTGCTTTTAAAAGTCTGTTAGAGATAATGGAGTTACAAATTAATTGTTGCTCTGGTTTGTTTTTGATGCTTAGTAACTTGGAATGTAAATAGATTACTTTTTTCCCTAATTATTTCACTCACATCTGTGGACATGAAACAGATGTACCTGAACAGCTTCATTAACTATAATAGATAACAAAATATTGTCAGAAACTTGGGATTCTCCCTTAACTGTTGTACATATCACAGTAATGTCTCAGAGGAAGCATTAGAAGATCCAGGAATGCAGCTGACTGCTTCTAAATTAATTCTCCCCCCACACACACCCCAAACAACATGGGCAAATGAAAAATAATATTTCATTTTTCCAGTTAAACCCAACTGACCAATGCCAAATTAATAACAAAGGAAAAAACCCCGAACAATTTTTTATTTCCTCTTTCAGGATTCATCTGCACATTTGCCTGTGTGCCCCAAGCACTCTCAGTGAGTTCAGCTATCCCAGCTAGTCCGGACTAGCTTCCTCAATTAAACATTTAGCACTCTGCCCAAGACATTTAAATAGCTGATTCAAAACACTTCTCACCATGAGCTGAAATCCGATCTTCCCTTTCTCCTGGAAGTGAAATACCCAGCATGTTAAAGCTGCAAACTAAATCCTAACACAGTCAAACAAACCCAGCATTAACCACTTGAACTTCTGGTGTTAAGGTTCAAATTTGACTCAGGATTGTGAAGTGTAACCTTTTCTTACAAGGCTGCTTTAAACACATATAAGTGCAGTTCAAGACCACATCTGGAATGAAAAAAACAGCTTTCCAGCTTGATCTTACAGAGGCCCTACTAGCTGTCAACTCCTTATAACCTCTTGACAAAAGAATTCAAGTAAGAGATAACCAAACTCTGCACTACTTGAATGAACTAGAGCCCAACTCTTCAGAAGCATCTTCGATTTTATAGCACTTTGACATGACAAACTGTAAATTCAGCCTCAATTCCATGTAAAGATAACAAAGGACTTGCAATTAATAATGAAAATATCACAGGGAACACAGTTGCTCTCACTTATTGTGATATTGCATCGATTTTTTAAATTTTGTTAATATCCTGTGAATTTCCTACAAATTTCTACGAAGTCAACACACCCCATTTGCTGTCAGAAAATGTTAGCAGCAGAGCAGAGCACAAACATGAGCTTTTGACACCTGGTGAGGTGTCAGAGGGCAGTGTGACACATGCAATTACCTGGTTATTTCTGTCACAATGATGAGCAATCAAATCTGCTAAAACTGCTGAAAAGGAAATTGTCTTAAGGTTTCAGCCTCTCATCACTTGGAAGGCTGGATCAATCCACAGTCTGCCTGGCTATTCCTAATTAAGACACCATCAGGCTCAGGAGAAAATAATTAAAAATGTCTAATGCAAGGAAAATCAATGAGTCCTTCCTACATTAACACTGTGCTTTGAAATTCTTCAAAGCATCTGCTAGGCAGAACTGTGGACTTCAAAAATAATTTGTACTGAAGTGCAAACAATAAAATTACATTTGCTTAAGTTACTCACAGTTACCATGGGAAGAAAGGAAAAAAGTCTGTAAGAGTTGGAGACATATCCTTCCACTCAGAGCATCACAAGAATAGACCCTGACTTGGTATATCCCAGTTAAAACATCCAGGTCCAAAAACTGTTCTTGGGAAGAAACATAGGACTGAATCTTGAAGAGGACATAAATCCTCCCAAGGAACTATGGCAAGATTATTATTGTATTGGAAGAAATATGATCTGAGCTTAAGGGCCAAAGGCTAGAGACAAGAGAGAAGAAAATTGTCTTCAGACTGGATTGTGATAAACTCCAGTGAGACCTTCTGGACTCTGAACATGGGAACCATTTCTCTCAGTAGATACATGGGAGCTGGACCTGTCACAGGGAATACATTGTTGTACACCAGACAAATAGCAAGGCAGCTAAATACATGGGGAAGGACTCAAACAAGTAGGAAAAAACTCTGCATATTATTGGGAGTATCTGGGGCAGTTCAGGGAAAAGTATAATCAAATAGGAAAATGAAATATAAATATTTTCCACGGGTGAAAGGTTTTGATGCACTCTTCTGCAGAAAACTTTCCAGTTGTGCCTATTTACGTTAAATCTGAACGAGCTGGAATTTCTGAGGCACAGAAAGTACCAAGATATAAAAGTCCTTGGGGGCCATAAAGGGCTCAGGAAACACATGGAAATAACTGGAGGCTTCCAGCCACAAACCTTCTGAGCCAAACTTCTATTTTGCCTCGTGAACCCAAAGGGATAAACAGGCCAGTGCCTTGTTCTGGGGCTCCTGCTATCAGAAGAAAACTGAAACAGTCTCTTGAAGCCATTTAGGCAATGAAACAATTACTGCTGCTTTTAATATCTTCTTGCCCTGGGCAACCACCTGTGTCCCCGAACACACATATTGCAGAGCTGGCCCTGGCAGCAAAACGCAGTGGGTCAGGCAGTCTCAGTGTCACAAAAACAATGAGAGGAGATAGCACAGCTGTGGAAACCTGCCTGAGGCTCTCTGGCTTACAGGATTTTAAAGGAGTGTTTGCAGCACTGACAGTTATGGACAGTTTTCCCACACAAAACCATTAGAAAATGGTGTGTCCGCGGCCAGCCTGAGCCCCCAGACAGCTTTTACTTTATCAAGATTAAAGGAAGATGAGGCAGCTGGGGCTAATAAGTTGCAAATCAGTGCCATTAGCAAAGAGAGTAAAGAAGAAAAAAGATCCAAGCCTTGCAAAAGCTAAAGCTTTTAGCTGTGCCTCTTGCTGTGCAGAAACTGGTTGTACAGTTGTCCCAGTTCTCTTCGGATTTGTCCTCAGATTCAGGGAGATAAAAGACACAGAAGATGTCTGAACTTCCTGTTCATTAGGAATGTGTGTAGGTCACACATATGCAGCTGTATGTATACACACACACGTACTTGTTTTGCTATTTACTGCAACTGACTTTGCATCAGACCTTGCATAATAATTTTGGGATTTAAGAGGAATAGCGTCTTGCACTAGTGAGGTAATGGAATTCAATTCCATAACCTTCTGTGACCTGCCACAGGTTATGGAATGGCAGCACAGACCCACTTCATGACATGGTATCTTCACACCTTCAGAGCTAATGACACACAGACCAGGAAACTCAAACACAGTCAGGAACATTCCTCTGCATGAGCACAATACCAGCTTTTCTGGAAATCTCTTTCAACCAGCCCCTGGATTTCAGCCCTGTCAGCGAGCTCTGTGCCATGAAGCTCAGAACCATCATTTCTGTGCCCAGACCAGGCTGTTCCTGCAGCAGCCATTCCCTTGGAGTAGGGGATCACTGGTGCACACTCTCCACTGAGACCCTTGGCCTCCTGTCCATTTTTCCTGACTGGCTTTATCAACCTGGATTCACACTGCACCAGAAACTTCTAAAGGAACAGATACCAAACTAAAAAGATGGCTTCAATAGCAGAGAAATGGCAACTGATAAAAATGTTTTTACAGTTAGTAATCGACTTGGATTACTCTGTTTCACGCAGTGACTTGTTTGTGTACACCAATGCATTCTGCCTTCATAATTTTGCCTTAGTGTCTGAAAATGAACTGTCACATTTCTTTGAGTGATATTCATTTACATACCCATATTTTAATCTCTTTCTCAATATTAATTTAGATTCCCATACTTTAATCTCTCTTTTCACTCCCTGGCTCCTTTGCAATTAAAAAACTACCCACCTCTTTCCAAAATGAACAATGAATTTTATTACAGATTTTCATCTAGCTCCTGTTGAAATAAACTTTCTCCATTAATGTAATTTCCTTTCTTCATTAGCAATGATGATTAACACATCAGACAGTTGTATGCAGTGCTTTCCAATCACCAAAAAGAGAAAGGCTTTTCCTCACTTTCTACTAACAAGGAAAATCACCTGTATTGTATAGGCTGTTAACATTAAATAGCATTACAGAGGAACAAACATCAGACATACAAAAGTATTATGAGGCCACAATGTTGTGAATTCTGGAAACTCAAAAGGAGAATCAGGAACTAAACCGCTTTATTTATGAAGTATTGACATTAATTTTTGTGAGAATGATAGACGGTAAGGGGGAATGGAGCTCAGTGAAGAACCAAGCAAAGAACAGGAGGATATCCATGTCAGCCCAAGTGGAGAAAATGCCTTGAGTTCCCAATTTGCTTAGTAAACAGAGCATGTCACTAGGACAACAGTTTGACCGAATGTCAGCTGGAAGATTATTCCATAGTGAGTGGTTTTGAGACCAACAAGGAAGGACAGAGACGTCTGTAGGAAAAAGCCCACCCACCCACCAAAAAAAAAAAAAAAGAGAGAGGTGAAGAAATGAAAATTATGAGTCCAAAGACTTGTATGGTTTCAGAATTAGAGGAAGTACCAGTGCATTTGAACCCATTAAAGCATTGGAATGGAAATGCTACTTTACTAGTTCTTCCTCTTACAAGCTGGATAGTATTCTTTAAAACAAAGCTCAGTGGCCATGCTCCCAACCAAGATACACAGCAAATCTGCTTAGCATGTATCCAAGGCTGAAAGCAAACTCACACTCAGGAAACTGCAATCTCCAAGTGCCAGATTGAGAACAGTGGCATTTTATTTTCCATTTAACGTATTGTGTTGTTAGGAGGACATGTTATCCTTTAAAAGCATTCTACTTGGTATAAAACTCCAAAAATTAACTGAGACCACCACAGCTCAAAGATCAAGATCTTCAGCAAATATATCCACAGCAGGCTATTTGCTGCCAATTGCAAAAGGGATCTGCTCATCTTTATTACCTCGTTTCCCTTACAAGGAAGAATGCAAGGCCTGGAATAAAAGCCTACTGGTCTGATCTTCACCTACTGACAGGGACACTTGGTGAAAACCAAGGAAGGGTGCTGCTGACACAGAGGAGGTGTTGCAAGGCAGACTTTCTCTGCTTATGACTTTCTCTGCTTATGACTTTCCTCATAGGGAGCTTCTCCTGTCTGAAGTGAGATCTAGAGGGCAGAACACCACAGAACAGTGTCACCCTTTGATATGGGCTATTCCACATGTCTTCCTACTCCTTTTGATGCAAAGTATTTAATTTTGCCATCTGCGGCCAAATCAAACAGTTTGATCCAAAGCTTGCCCAGGTTAGAACCAAGGCTTTAATAAGGCTTGACTCACTTTCTAAATGCAGATAAGATATTTTATAGCTATTTCCAGGAACCAAACCTTCACTTTAATTCAGCATCACATATTACCTGCTCAGCTTCACACACATGCAGGTGTTTCCTAAACTTGTTAATAAAAGCTTTTCTGCCTTATTGTAAAAGCCAACTCCCCATTTTCTTCTCTGAATCTTTTCAGAAAGAGGCTAAAAGCATAATAAAATATCATCCATTTATTTTATTTTCTTCCCATCATTCATTATTTGAACAAATATATTAGCATACTTAAAATACACTCTGAAACTGTGATTTTAATATACTTTATTGAAAAAAGTACACAGTTTAAATTGTTTTCAATGGGACAAAGCAATGGTCACCTCTATCTACCAAGTCCTTTTTTGATGAATCATGACTACCATATGCCAAATTCACATCTGCATGACTTACAAAGTAAAAAGATAAATCTTTTTTCAACATATCTTTAGAATTTATATCACCAACAGTTTAAAATCATGAAATGCTGATGCTCTGACTATATTTCATGTCCTCTATGTTGCACCATTTCCCAGTTCACAGTTTATCCATGTTTTAGCATGCCAGTTGAACACATCAGTCAATGTCACCTGGAGAAAATCATCAATAGCAGAGGAAGGAGAACAAGAGAAGATTTAGCACTAAGGCCTGAGACACCGCCACATTCTCTTGCATTTTCCTAAAGAAAATAAAACAACAACAAAGGAAAATAAATACAAACCACTACACTCAATTATGACACATGATTATTTAGCAAACATAGGCATAAGAGCACTGGTGCAAATAACAAAGCCCATAAACTAAATACACTCAGGAAGTAATACAAGAACACATTTTGAGTTGAACAAGTTTAGGTTGTAGACTGAAAGTGAGCACGATCAACAAGCACCACAGCATCCCCTCCACTTTAGGTCTTGTTCTACATTGCATTACCCCATCAGAGGCAGAAATAAAGCTACTCCAGAGTAAAAAGGATCGTCTCTATCAGCTCTCCTTGGCCCTGTACAAGAGTGTCATGCAGAACACAGAGCAGTAAATGCATGCAGAGGAGGGGTCACGATCCCTCCCGAGCAATGTTGTGTGTAAGCATAATGACTGTAGCACGACAGGTATGATACTGAAGTTAATTACTGAAACAAACATTAACAGCACAAAGCTCCCAGCTGTCTCTGACAACGAATCCTGGGGCCAGTGCTTGAGCCAGAGTTCTCAGATATTCCTGGCTGAC
Source organism: Vireo altiloquus (assembly GCA_013396875.1). NCBI lineage: Eukaryota > Metazoa > Chordata > Aves > Passeriformes > Vireonidae > Vireo > Vireo altiloquus. The sequence goes on from VZRF01010024.1 coordinate 809,390, forward strand.
AGCACTCACATCCTACCCCGTTCTCCTACATGATTCAAACCAGTCTTCAAAAGCAGCAACTCAAGGCATTGTCTACATGAGCACAAAAAAGACTTGTAGCACATACAATATCATTCACTTCCCTAACTACTAAGTCTTCTGAATATTCCCCAACATTTCATCTTGGAAGATAGTTTTCCTATTTATTATTTTTAAAGAAATAAAAAATTTTACCAGAGTGCAAAAGAAAGGAAAAGTAGAGAGAAACTTACTTCAGGGTGAAATCCATGACAAGATTCTGGGCGTCTTCTTATCTTCTGGGATTTTAACCGTTCACATTTAAGGGATTCATTATGTATGAGGCAGTTAAGGAGAGATGTTCTGAGCATTGCCTTGTCATGGCAGTGTTTTGAAATGAATACAGTGAAAATCTTTCTGCTCCTTTCTTCCTCTCCATCAAAACCCCAAGGTGATATGGGTGGTTACCACAAGAAAAATAAAGCGATTTGAGTACTTTCCTCTCTGTGATCTGCGTTTTCAACAGCACGTGTGCACTTACACTGCTGACTGTCTTTCCATAAGCTGGCAATAAAAGCACACTGCAGGCTGCTTTTGACAAATTCCAGCTTAGGGGAAAAGACTAATCCTGAACTCTCTCAACTACAGAACAGCAAAAAATAGGAAGTGGGGCAACTTAAAATCAAGTGATGTATTTACTTTGCTACATTTTTGTATTTTGGGAAAGCAAGATTCTGAAACATTTTCAAAGCTCTAGTCACACTTTAAATAAAGAGATATCTATAGTAAGGAAGTTCTGTAAGTTCCAATATCATGAGGTCCATCCTCATAAGAAAATTACATAGTGCCTAATTTGAAAGATGTTCAGCTATCTAAAGATGGCCATGGCCTTTTGCTGCGTAAAGATCCATGTATGCTTGCTTAATTGACATTGGCTGTTAAAAAAAAAAAAAAAAGTGAATTCTCATTGAAAAAAAAGTGAGGACACATTCCCAGCTGGCTTCATTTCAAACAGCACATATAATGGGTGATGACATCATGCAATGCAAGTCTCACATGATAAGAAATTTTTCAGTATTTGCATCTTCAATCTCCTTCTGATCAGTTTTTAAATAAAAGGATATACCTTATTTCTATAGGTGCCATGGTAATTGGTGGGACAGAATCACAGAAGCATTCATTATCTACTACCACCATGAAGAGGTTGCTACTTGGGATCTGCTGGATAACAAAAGACCTGAAAATTAAAAAGAAAACAAATAATGGTGACATTATCAGCATTTCTGAGCCACTGGTTCTTGTTAGGAGTTTATCAGATTTTTTTTTTTCGATTTCGGTACTGAATTCTCCTTCATTCTGACTACCCAGCTATGTATTTATGGTCTGGAATGAAACAGATCCACAACACTAATGAAGGTTGTTCTGCAGCCACACACTGACAGCTCACAGTCCCAAACTTGAGTCTCTACAGTTGTTTTAGGGACTTTGTGCCCTCTGGGTCTTGCTTGAAGCAACACCAGCTACTGATATCAGCTTTCTTCTGTCCTCTTGAGAGCCATTTTATTACTGAGCCAACAAAGCAGAGATTAGGCCTCAAAATCTTCCTAAGTGAAGAGATTGATTTTAGAATAATAATGACTATCTAATACAAATATGGTAATAAGTCAACACCACATTCAAATGAAGACAAAGTAGGCAACTCAAAGGGAGAGTGAAAAATAAAGACATTTTTCGTAAGAAGGAGAGCACCCAGGGGAGACAAGGGAAAGATCCTGTGGGTACAGGTCAATGATGCAGATTTTCAATGAGCTGAACCCTTAAGCACACACCAAAGAGAAAAGGGGCAGAGGACAGAGCCAAATAGGCACGATTTAGCCTTTCCTTTGAAATTCAGGACACAACACAAAGAATGGCTTTAAAGCTCAGACCCAATTCTAAATGAAATTTTAAAGCAATCTGTTAGAGTTTATACATCCTATCAGCAGTGCATGGGCCATGTCAAATACCACTGAAATTGGGCAGTTCCAAGAATTAGGTGTTTTGCAGCGTGGTTTGCTGGTAAATGTACAGAACGTTGAGTGAGGGTTTGAGCACCAAGAAGATGTGGAGAGAAACATATTTTTCCTCAGACATCTTTCTTTAAAATACATATTGTCTTACTATAATAACTCCCTGCTTTTTCCAAAGATCACAGAAGATGAAATAGCAGAGAGGGCAGGGAATATTTAAACCGAGCCTAAGGAAAAAAATTCGGAAAACTTACTATAAAAATGTTGCCAACGGAAAGATTAAATGCATTTCAGTATTTTTTAAACTTACTGAACCTCCATTAAAATTACACTTAGAGTGATCTGCAGTATGTTAACTTTATGTTTATACATGAAATATACATTTATGGTATAATGTAAAAGGCTGAACTTTATAAATGTACCTACCAAACAGCTGGAGCATGTAGCAAGACTGACATCATTGTAATGGAGCATCTGTGGCTTTGTGGATTTGTGTGTGGGAGAAATGGGGCCAATAAAAGGAAAGGAGGGAAAATCCTTAGCAGGCAATAGCACCAAAATTGTACTGCATGAATTTCTCAAAACAGCTATGAATAAATCAAATGGTAAAGGATAGAAAAAACATTATTTTTATTTCCAGAAACTGGCACAATTTGCATTTTGTGCAGTCTGAAACTTATATTTACTGTATCTTTAAAACTAGCTTAGAAGACGACCTGATGGGCTTTAACAATTTTAACATGCTTTAACAATTAATTGGATACTAAATGATTGATTTCTCTTTTTGCTGAGAAGGGAGTAATTACTCTTCTGTTTTACCTGTGGTGTGCCCAACTTCAGGCCCCTGTTGTGATACCCTTCCTGTGACCCCCAGGTGAACACTGGAGCCTGTGGCAAGCATGTGCCACACATCCAGACTGAAAGCAGGGCAATTTCCCATTCTGTTTCTTCTTTCACCCACTTCTTCGAGGTGCCCTAAGGGCTGTGCCATAATAAGGCTATTCCTTCCTCAAACTAGAGGGGGGGGAGAAAAGTTCCTATCACTTCATCTAACTGGGATGAAATCACTTAATCCAGAAGAATGTTTCAACTACAGAACTATGATTCTGAAAAACTACTGAAAAACAACTACTGAAAAAAATTACTACACAGCTACACTACGGAGTCTAGCAAAATTTTCTGTGTTGCTTTATTACTCCAAGCTTTCATAATTTTTGACTTCATCAATTTGGAGAATGCAGTACATGCAGTGATTGATGGAAATTATGAATTAAAGGCAGTTCAAAGTGCAGTATGTTAGTTAAGCAAAAAATCCTCTTTACTTCCTTAGGAATTATATCATGGGTATCAACTAATTACACTGACTCTGTTTACCAAACAGTGAATATTCTTACAAATCTACAGTCTGTTTAACCAGTACAGAAGTTTGTGAAGTGTCTAAGCTTATGGTTGCTGCCCCAGAGCATGGCACTGCTATAAAGAACTGAAAACAATGAAAATTTTGGTTCATGCTGGCATTTTTTTCCACAGTGCACAAAAACAACCTTACTAATATCTTGAAAGGTGAAACAACTGGCTCCTCATCCTCTCACTAAAAGTAAATTAAAAATAAAATTTTTCTTCAAGCAGTATGTGGATGTTTTCCCTTACACAATCCTCAAACGTAATCTGGAAATGAAGTTGTAAACCCAACATATCAACAAGTGAAGACAGAGGATTCAAGACCAAGACTGAGCTGAGCAAATAAATAAGGGAAAAAAATGTCCATTTTAGCGTTCTTTTCTATTAATATTTTTGCACAAACTTTTTTTTTTTTTTTTAATGCTTCTTTTGGCTGCTGTAATTTAAGATCATTTCACATCCTGAGATATTCTTACCCTCACCAGATCGGTGGCAAAGAATTTTGTGCCAGTGGTAACCACCACAGTTGCTGTGTGACTGTTTGGGTAATTCACACGGCACTGCTCCCATGCCCAAACTGGATAAAGCACACAATCCTCCCAGCAGCAGCTCTGCTGTTTGTCACCAGCCCTCAGTTCCCATGGTGACATACATATGCATCTTTGAAATTCATTTTGGACATTCATGCCAGTAAGTCTCAGAAACCAAACATTCAGAGGAAACAAAAGGTGCATGAACACAGACCAAAGCCTTTCAGAGACTGAGACATTCCACCAAAATACTTCACTGTGTACGCCAAGGTTCTGTTGCAAGGGAGAAAAAGCTCCAGCAAACAGCTTCCACGGCTGCAGTGAGAAATAAAGTTGCTGACAAAGTAGGGAAAATGGTATTATCTTTTTGTGAGATCCACTGTGAGTCTAAAGTTTCTCTTACAATAACCATTTCTGAACACCTGCTGGCTTAAGCTGGCATTTGTGTCCCTGGTAATATGGAAACCAACTCTCAAGGACTGAGTAAGGAGTTTGGCTGAACGTTGTTGCTGTTTTAACAATCAAAAGAAAGCCTATATTTAAGCGACTTAGTATCATGAAGAGTATTTCACATTTAAAGGGTAAAGCTCTTTTTGTTTTAACTGTAAATCTTTTGATTTGAATAGTCTTCCTTTACTGCAGTATCATCACCATCATTTGATAGGGGCAGCACTGGAGCAAGCTTGCATATATTTCCAAATATAAACCAGAATAAACTGTTGGGGTTCCCGTTGAAGCCACATTGAGTCAATAAGAAGCCTATTAATAATTTCTCCTCCATCTTTCATCCACTGAGGAACTAGCTTGGTTTATTTGATGTGCAGGTTCAGAAGCTTAAAACAGACCTGAAAACAAACTGCTTCTTGACTTCGTGGGGAAGGTGAGGAAGGAAGAAATTTAATATTTGAAAGGGGTAGACAGAGAGGAAGGAAGAAAATGTAATTATGCCAAACTGTTTTGTTAATGTAGAAAAAATAACAACAGAGAGTAAATCTGTAAGAAAGTCTGTATTTTGAGACAGAGCATTACATGAAAAATTTGCCACGTTGCACACAATATTTGTTTCTTTTAAACCTCTGTTGGCATTGGTCCATATAAAGACACGCACAAATAAAATGCAAATTGATTTGGGAAAAAATTCTTCATGTTTTAATTAGAAATAGTAAATATTTGCTCAAAATGCAATACTTATTAATATGCTCCTTGAAAATTCATTATTCATTGTGGAATTAAATAGGAAGAGACTTGGAATTCAAGTACTGCTGCATACATAATTATATTTGGTAGTCATGCTTCTGAAGGCATGATAAGAAAGCACACTTTTAATGTGTGTCTGGTGGCTGAATGACTTTTCCCACAGATAATCAGCTCTTTCTAACTCCTTTAGACAGCTTATAACTTGGAAAGCATCACAACAGCACTCCAGTGCTGGAGTGCAGTCACACCTGCTGCCTTTAAGCACCTTCCTCAGGTTCCTGCACTGGAAGTGTGTCACCTCCAACTCTGGACATGCAGAGGCACAGGCCATTCAAGAATAATTTGGGGCAGGAGCTTGGCTTTGGGGATCTGAGTCATCCTCAGCAGGAGGGTCCTTCTCTCTGATGGATGGACAGTGATCCTGCAGAGGAATGCATCCTAAACAGAGTGAAACATGGTACCTAAAGCTAAGTGTGGGCTACAGCACTTGTTCTAAGAGAGATAGCACATTACATTCAAATCTGGTTGGTTGGGGTTTTTTTGTTTTGTTTTGTTGTTGGTGGTGGTTTTTTTTTTTGTTTGTTTGTTTGTTTTTTAAAATCTAAATTTAAATGGAATCTCTCCCTTTAATTTGTATATGTAAAAGTCTTTAAAGAGTTATAATATATATTCTATTGTTATAATAATTTCTTCCCAGACTATGTTTAAAAAAAACCCCAAACAACCAACCAAACAAAAACCCCTAACCTATTTCCCAAAATGTCACTTCTTTTTCATAAGAATTGCTTTCTTCTGCAAGGAGAAATAATTAGAATATATACAGTATAAGGGCAGGGACTGAGCTGACACTACCCTTGCAGCTCTGCCTTCTCTCCACACTGTGCTTCTTTCTCTTTCTTTCATCTTTCCATCTCTGAACCTCTGGGGTGGCAAAGTGTTAATGAGGCAACTGGGAGAGGGACAAACCTCTCTGGCAAAGGAGGAAGATGCTCCAAGGTGCAGGAGAGGACAGGGACAACAGACCAAGTAGTGACAGTGCCCTGTGGGAAAGGATATAGGGAGGCAGGTCACCAGCTGCTGCAGGAGGTGGCTTTGCCATGAGCCTCTGCAGTCTCTCTGCTTAGAGATTTGGGAGCATTTCTCATATTGATGGAAAAAGGTGCAGCAGGACCAAGGCAGAGGTGTGCCCTTTTTCCTTCCCAGCTGCTGTATCTCGGGACATCCCAAGTGCAGCTTTCTGGCCAGCTTGAAGGTCACACACTTTAGTTAGGCACTGATTTCCCTTCCTAATGCAGATCATCGCTTCACTACAAATACCTCAAACATATGGAGCAAAACCTATTTGTGGTAGGCTTAACATCTTGTCTCTGAAATGCTGTTGGCTTCACCTTTCCTTTGCTAGATCAATAAGAGGCAAAGTTAAGGTAATTCTATTTCAGACACACCAGAGATGTGTCTCGTCCAGCTAAGCAAACCTAACCTTTAAGTTGTTTACTCTCCACTATTTGACTACAGCATCTACTATTAAAGGAAATCAATATTCCAGTTGAGCAGCTTAGTCTCTGCATTTCCATGCAGGAGAGGAAATCCATTTCCTTGTCCACGGGTGTTGAATTTTGGACAGGATATAAATGGAACACAGACCTGAGGTTTCCCTGCTAATAGGCAGCCACTTCCACAGCCCCAAACACAGAGAACCTTAAGGAAACTTGTTCAACACAGTATATTTGGTGTGGGCCAGGCAGTAAGAGAGGAGACAGTGAATTGGGTTGAGCAGACTGAGGATCCCAAACACCATCATTTCTTGGTCATTTGCACTGAACTATTTTGCTTTTCCTGGCCTGCAGCCCCGCTGCCGATAGCTGATGGCTACTGACACTGCTACAAGACTTGTTCCAGCAACAAAGAATGGCAGGGAACCTCCTGAGAGCATTCAGAAATCTCTGATTTTCAGATGCAAGGCTCCCTATTTTCTTCAAGCAGCTAAAAGGCTGAAAAGTGTCAGAGGGAACAGAACTAATGTCAAGCAGCACAGAACTTGGAAGACACTGACAGGATAAAACTATGCTTGTGGGACCAGATCATTTAGAGAAAATATCTTCCCATTATCCTGAAGAATGGAAAATATTTCTTTGTGATTTGGGGAGGATTTGAACACAGCAACAACATTAAAAGCAATTCAAATTGTTTAAAAACAATGTTGCGTGTTTCTTGTTAAAAATTAATTCTTGTTTTCTCTCAGAAATGTTTCCTTATTGCACTTTGTTTTAAAAAAAACTTGTTCATAAGTAATAATTGATGATCTATATGCTGTATTTTACAATCAGCATTCTCTTTTAATTTCACAAAAACACCCTGCCATTATATCTGTGCTTATAACAACAGACACTCTGCAGTAGAATATGTGGTCATGACAAACATGTGGCTTAGGCAGAATTTTAGTCATATAAATATTTAAATGACTATTTTGATTCACTTTTAATTCCATGCTCAGGAGGTTTAGCAGCCTGATTTACGGGCAAAATAATCCGTGTATGTATTTTCCATTTGTTTCCTTAATGACCACTGGAACACTATTACTAGCATTTAATGTCACAGTGATGACTGTAGGACTTAAAATCAAATTATGAGTAGAATATCAGAGTATTGTGCTAGCTAATGTCACTCCTGCACAGACATAATCATATCAATCATTTTTAGGTGACAATATAAAAGATCTTTTAAATACCACTTGTTTTGCTCAGGCAGACAAATCCTACAAAGCACAGAAGAATTTCACTGAGAGTAGTTTGAACTGAAATAAATGTAGGGCAATATTTTCAAATTGGCAACCTAAACACACACACGAAGATGTGAGGAAGTGTTTGAACTTTCATGATACTCAAGTTAGATGGCCCTCACTGGCCACTCTGCATCACTGTAAAATCAGCCATTTCCCTCTGGGCCTTTCAGTGTAATTTCTGCATGCAAACCTCCATTAATGAACTTGGAATATTTTGGATTAAGATGAGTTGTAACTTTGGGATTACATTTCATATCTGTCAAATGTGATCTTTCCTATTTTTTAGAGAAATAAAAAAAAAATAACAGAATCGGGGTAGAGTAAATGGAAAATATTGTGCACGCTGCACTCAAATATGTGTTACTCACATAACTGTTGGTTGCAAACGTTCAACCCTAATGGTCTGGAACAAACTTTAAGTATTCAACTGAAGTGCAGATATCCACTTTGCTGTTTCCCAGCTCCTATAATGTGCTTTCCAGGCTGCTGGCCACATTTGCAACCCACATTTCTCTCACTTATCACATTTTTTGCAATGAATGAATGAAATGTTTATATCAAAGTCAAGTTGGGCTACTTGTTTTTTGTTTTTTCGGGTTTTTTTTCCCAAATAAACGATGATAGAGAATGAAATATCTTTAATGCAATTTATAAAAATAACATACATGCCAATAACAACATTTCTGAGAGCTGAAGCAGTATATAAAAATTAAGCTAGTGGTTCTCTCACATGAAAAGAGGCAGATAAACTCCCAGCCTCAGGCTTGTAATCCGATCCTGACCTCATGCTAGCACAATATTGCCACCACATACAGCCTGACTGACTAGTACAATTTGGTATCAGTGCAAACATACTCAGAGCAAAGTTTAGAACAGAGGATTTAGGTGGGCAGTGTCATCCTCACCATTCCATTTTTTTTTTTTCAAAGAAATCGAGACCAGAAATCCCACAAACTTTAAATATTAGTCAACATTCATACCCCTGAACAAACCCGAGTTCCATGTGACATAAGTGGGTCTCCACAAGCAGAGTGGGCACCTGGTTCTGTGCTCACAATGACCAACAGAGGAGACACCATAATTGGCACAAAGCAAATCAAATCAGCGGTCTCTTAAAGACTTTTTCTTTTGACAGCAACACTGGGTTAACAAGACCACAACAGAGAGGTCAGAGAAGATATCCAGGCTGAAAAATGCAGTTCCACTACAGCATGTTGGCAAATATGTGTTTTTAGCGGAGTTCTTCAGCTCTGCTAAAGTAGTTGTGGTTTGAATTGAGAGACATCTCAGATTGTGTTTTTTAAAATGCTATATGATTTCTAAGATAGGTCCTAAATATAACTTTAAGATTAAAAAGCCTGTTGATATATTCTGGTTTATGAAGGCTGACAGATATCATATGACATTGTAAAAGTAACTTTTGCATTGTAAGAATTGGTAACTACTCTTTTCCACAAATTTAGGTCAAGTCTCATCTGACAATATGACTACAATGTAGTGAGGAGCTATACAACAGAGACTGAAGTATAAAAAGCAGAAATGACCAGGATAGTCACACTAAAAATGTAACAAATCCTGGAATTAAACTTCTTGGATATGTCCACAGCGTATTTTGCAAGGGTGTTGTTAATTTATTTCTGTTAACATAAACTTCAGCAATGATTGAGAAGGCCACATCTGAAAGATGTAAGCACACTCCATGTCATCTTTTCCATGGCCAGCTAAAAGTCTACATTATCTAATTTAATATACAAGTGTTCCTTGCGTGGCTCTCAAATCTTAAAATTCATGTTATTTTTCTGAGTTAAAGGCTTTTAAATATCCATTAAGGTCTCCCAAAGACTTTAAAAGTAAAGTGCTCCATGTAAAGATGTCTAAGCTATGTTTGCATTGTTTTTCATCTGCCTATACTATAATATGAATATATTACAAACGAAAATTAATGTTCTAGTATTAGTAATTCTTCACAAAAGTGCCCAGCTTTAAAAATTCATCGCATTATTTCTCAATTTCAATAATTTTTCCTATCCCAAGCCATTGTTAATAAAGATAATACATATTACTATTCAGCTCTATATATCATGGCATTGCTATGTCATTACAAAGCATCCTTTCATTGCTATATATCATTTGGTTAATATTTATTAATGTTTGCTCAAAATTTAAAGTGAAGCTAACTTTTAAGCAGATTATATTTTAATGGAGTACTGATTTTAACTATGAACAGTGAATGGGTGCAGATTTTCCCCTGCAGAGGTTTTGTGGGAAGTGGAGATTTAAGAGTGCACATCTTGTTCTACCTTCCCAGGTGAGAAAAAACCTGTAGTGAAACATCAGGCAACATTAATAAACTCAATAGGTAGGAAACTGGCCCAGGTATCTCCAAGATCTTACAGTGCTTACAGAGGGAGAGATAGGCTGGTATTCTGTGTATAAACAACTAAAATGCTCCAGGATTCAACAGGCATAATAACAAGGTTCTGAAAAAAAAAAAAAAAANATCCCCAATCAAGCAGAAACTCTCCAGCCTTGAAAAGCATCCAAGGGATTGTTACACTAATGACTGGCAGGCACAGACCTGCCTGGTGACTTAGATATGTCTTGCCCTATTATTTTATATACCTTTTTTCTTAAATGAAAATAGTAATTTACAGTGTTTCCTGAACTGGTCATTCAAAATATACATTATCAAAGGATAGAGTAAAATTGCCCATACAGTGACTTTAAATTACACCTGCATGACAAACATTATAATCACTGGTGCCTTTGAAGTGAAGAGAAAGTTACTCAGCCTGCAAGTGGAGAAGTGTGGGTAACACACAATATAACATTTTAAGCTAAGTATAAAGACCTGTAATAAACAATTCTAGCAGTTTAAATTGCATCATTTGATACTTTTTACAAGGAAAGAACTGGGAAAAAATATTTTTGGATCTTCTAGAGTTTTGGGGTTTTGGCTAAAATAAGTTTCTAGAAATACTGCTCTTGCCTCAAATTTAAAGACTTTTTAACAGCTGTAAGTATTCTGCAAGTCTGGAAGACCTGCTTTTCAAAACAGAGGTGCAAGATAATTCCATATACTTAGATTTTGATCCTTGAGACCTCTACAATGAGCCACCGAGGCATGCAAAACACAGTTTCCCTTGAAGACAATCCTTCACTTCCATGCGTATCTAAGCAAGCTGTCAGAAACTGAGGTTTGTTCAACATTTTAAAGACCAGTCCTGAGCAGTTTGAGTGCAGCACACCTGTGACCCAACATGGGCATGGGTAGAAACCATCCACGTGCACATTTCCACGCGGGTACTTGGCACGGCTGCTGCAAAAGCAACGGTGCAGAAACCTGTGGGCCCAAGTAAGGGTGGGGAAACAGAGAGAGCATTTTCCTCAGGATCATAAACGGTGGACACCATAAAAAGAATTCAACCCAAAATGTCTTTTAGAAGCCTGACTCTAATTTACTGCCCTCACAGCTCCGGGATGTACACAGGGGCTTCCTGATACACATCGACAGAGCTCTCAAAGAGAAGAAATTGGCCCTTGATGCTCTGGCTGTTTTATGCGGCAAGCTGGTTTGTTTAGAAGCATACTAACTACATCTGAAAAGGCAAATGATTATTTATTTCATGGGAAATTGAACTGTGTATTTATTTACACATTTTAAACGTGATCAAGTACAGCAGTTTGGCAAGCTTCTACCGAGAAAGAAATGCGGAAATATTTTAGCAAATGGTGGTTTGTCTCGGAATTAAGTGGGTTTTAAAAACCATTACCATTTTAACGTCTGCAGATTGCACTGTTCCTGACACTAATACACTCATGCCCTGAGCAGTCTGCATCTAATTTGTGTTGTTATTTATCTGTTAGTGCCAAATCTGTGCATTTAGTGGACAAGTCTGAAATTTGCCATTATAAATGCGCATGAAGGGTTCAGTGTCATCCTGGACTACACTTCCATTGCCATTTACCTCTTTTATTGACAATAAACAGCATTCAGTGCCCAATCTATGAGAAAGCAGGAGAAGCAATTTGGTTTATTGATGATTTTTCTTGTTAACTAAATGTCTGCTTACTAACACTTTACTGGGACAGCTAGATGACACATGGGACAGTGTTTATTCAAATAAGTTTTTCCTGTACATTTTTAACAGGCAATTTACATGTGATACTCAACATGGTAAAGTAAACACATTCATCTTTCATATCTTGCATAATTAAAACACACATAAATCTTTCCCAGGGTTAGGATGATTGTACCTATATACTTGCTTCCCTAGTGGGAATATGGCTTTCTTATATTTACTTTTCACTTTATTTTGTGTCTTAAGACTGTGAACAAAGAACCAACTGGAAACAAACCAGTTTCTTTGGGGTTTTGGTATTGACCTTGTGGACCCATGAGTGCTGCAATTAAAAGAGAAGGGGGATTTTTTGGAAGTAAGGCCAGATTTTTGATCTTCATCCAAGTCCAATATGTCATCACACATGAACAGGAGAGGTTAAAAGGGCAGATTTTTAAGCATTTGGCTGTGCAACTGCTGCCTAATCTGTATACCCACAGTTTTTACAGTGAACACACAAATTTGGCAACTATCCACTCAACTGGCTCCTTACAACTTTGAAATTTTAACATATATGCTTGAAGTATAAATAGTCAGATGACTAAATTGCTATACTCACATTCGGAGCAGCCTGAGTTATAGCTGAAATTAATGGTATTTTCCTAAATGAAGCTTAATGAAAACATTTGAATCTTCATGCATAAATGAGATTTGCAACTAGACAAAACCATTTTTGTTTTTTCTACAAAGAGATGAGAGGATATACTAAAAAGACTGGCAAACATTTTCTGGTCAAATATCATAACAGTCATCATCCTTTCTAATTTATAACAACTTTGACATTCTAAGGATGCTTTCCTTAGACACTTTTAGTGCAACTAAAATTTGTTATGATGAGATGTCCAGAAGGCAAAACGTGGTGAGGGACCCATGAGCATTGCTGAAGGACATTGGTTGGCATGCTTATATTTAAATTTGGCTAAAATATTGGGGCAGTTCTTCACAAAACTGCAAGAAGCATTGACATGCTTATGTAGCTGAAAATTTCAAGGTTGATGTCTAATCAAAAACTCATCTCTGAGCAGCATAACACCTTTAAAGTCCATACCCAGTACATCTGTCATTAGTGTAGTTCTGACTCCACAGAGAGAGTGCCAGTTGAGACTGATAAATAAAAAAATATTTCTCTTTAGTAATTAATTAGTTTCAACATTGAGGCTGTGATAGAACTATGTGTTCTATCTATAGTCTATACAATAGTCTATATGATAGATTGTAGTCTATCACATGAGTTTTCAGAAGTAATGGATTTTAGGTTTTTTAGATTTTTTTTGCTATGAGGGGGAATAGCTTACTGGAAAATATGAAACCATTTCAGATTTTTCAAAAAATCCCAGTTTTTCTCTCTTGTTGACAGTGCTTAGAAAATGTGGGTTGACTTGTTTTTGATTGCTGTTTAAATAACAGATTAATTTAATAATCATTGGGATATTGAATAACAAAAAATTATGGGGTGGGACAGCCAAACCCTGACCCTAATGACATTCTCATGTTAATTCTTATTTTCTTTTAGGCTCCCGCTTTCTTAATAAAACCTATATTTTTGAAAATCGTTTTTAAACATTGCAATTTATCCCAAAGTAGCATTTATTTTTTGCTTGTAAGAGATAAGTTTACATATAGGGAGTGCATTTTATATGTCTGTATATATTTAGTGCCTGACTCAAAGCCTGCTTAAGTGTGTAGGTGTCCTTCCATTGAATGAGTTCCCAGAGATGGCTGAAAACATGAGCCAACTATTAACAAAGTCATTAGCAGGTAGTCTCATCTACTCTGTGATTTATTTTAGGATACTTCAATTTGAATCCAATTGATTAAATTTATGATTGAACCCATGATTAAATTTATGATTGGAAATGTTTATGGATTTTCCTTACTGTAGTTGGTAACTGTCCCCCTTATCATGGGCAGGGTATTTCTGTAAGATCAGAAACAGGACACCCAGGACAGAATAAAACTGAGCCTCTGCCCCTCACCCTGTGACCTTGCTGGCTATGACTGTGACTTTGTTAGCAAAAACACAGTATTTGTGCCCCAAAATGTCTTATCTAAGTAACCCTATATGGTTTCAATTAACATCAGTCATCATTTTTACTTCTACTAAGAGACTGTTTTTAGTCTCCTTTTGCAGACAAGGGCTCTACGGTAGTGCCTGACGCTGCAGGAACAAAAGTCAGGGGCTCCAGTAACTTCTGACACAAACTTGCTTAAAGCAGAGCTTTTGCCCAACTTTTGTTTGCAAACCTCTTCACAATATACTGACTTTTCTAGTATCACTTCAAATAGTTTTGCAATGTTCCACAGGGTGCATAATCAGGTAAATATTTACAAGTATCTTTTTCTATTTGCAATAAATATTTGCAATTATATATCACAGATTAACTTATAACAAGATCCAAGGAGGACAGAAAATAATCCCACTGGCTCAAAGTGATGCTGCACAGGTTAAGCACCAGACACAGTGTCAGTTCCAGACTTACTTTATAAAAGACTGAATCTAAATTCTGATTGAGCCCATCATCCTTTAAATTACAAATATTAAGCAATACACTTGCTTGTAAAAATATTTATTAGTGTTGAGGCCATGAAACAGAAAACTGGGACAGAAGATGTAGGTCTACAAAGGACTTTGGGTCAAATTCCTTAGCTGTTCTGCTGGAAAGTGTCCTGGGTTATAACAAAAATATTTGGAATCCAATGCAGTCTGCAATCTTAGATGCAATTTGTAGATTGTTAATGACAGTGGGTAGATGGTAAAACGAACAACTTTCCCATGAGAATCTAATAGTTCTTCTGGATTATTTCTTTAGGTTTTGCCACTGCTTGTGGAGAAAAATAATGGGTGCCTTGAGATCAGTTTGCAACTTACAGGGTTTTCTTTTATTTTTTTTTCCACTGTGGAACACAAAATGTTTTTCTATGAAAAAGATCTTAGTGCATTATTTTTGAAATACTATAATTTTCACTAAACTGAGTTTCCAACTTGGTGCTTTCCAAGTATTGCAGAATTGTATTATTTTTGAAACTTATTTCCTTTGACCTGAAGTTACCTAGGAGCACAGACTAAAATCTGTGTCCCTTTGAGTAAACCTAGTCCTGTTAAATTAATCTTCTTTGCATGGAATCATGTCTGTTTGCAATATTTAAACAGAATCATACAATGGTCAGGGTTTGAAGGGACCTTTAATACCATCTGGTTCCAGCCCCCCTGCCATGGCAGGGACACCTTCCACTAGACCAGGGTGTTGAAAATCCCCATCCAACCTGGCCTTGAACACCTCCAGGGCTGCATGATAATTTGTTGCACAACTTCTCAGTAACCTTCTGTTGAATTATCACAAAACAAGGCTGATTAAATTCTACAATGCTGGCACAAAGCACTCACAGCAGTGTAACCTTCATTGTATTTGATATGTCAAGTGGAAAAATCACGGCTTCATTTTCTTGAGTTTGTACTTTTTAAGCAGTGGGACCTATTGTTGCACTTAAAGGGTTCCAGAGCATCAATTTACAAAGCACTCTCATACTTCTATTCCACAAAGCCATATAAAACCAATTATTCATACTAGACATTAACAATTTCCTTCTACTTAAAAGTTGGTTGGTAGCAAATGAAAAGTGAATATTAGCACTTAAAATTTATCTCCAGTGCACTTACTCCTATTTCCTGTTTTAAAGTAATGAAAATATCAAGGAAAAATTTAGGCGTAAGTCCAGAAGCACACCTATTGACTTCAAAGTGAAGTTTTCACCTTTGTTTGCTAATTGCATATTGATTTAGCCTGGAAAGGAAGAGTTGCAACAATTTTTGTTTAACTTATAAATTCTTCCTGACAGTTACTTTGATAGACAAATTATTGCTGTAAATACTAATCTCCCTGGTGATGACAACCTCTCAGCATAAAGGAAATCCAATTAAGAGACTTATCAAAGCACAGAAATTTGCATAAACAATACCTATGCAATTCCACAATTAAAAGGTACCAGAACTGCAGTCAAAATGTCACAGCACATGGTCACCAGATGCAGAGAAAATCCATTTTTTTTGTGAAAGAGGAAAGCTAGACTGAAGTCTTCCTCTTCTTTTAGCTCTGTAATGGACAAGTTTACAGCAGCCCTGGTCGAACTGACATTACAGCACTGTCATGTGAGATTTGTTATTATTAACTCAGCTTCCCAGTGCTGAAAGTTTGGAGAATAGATTTAATCCTCTCCCAGTCTTTCAGACTAACAATTCTAAGAAGGAAACTCTGTTTGGCACTCCAGTAAAAGAACCACATCTCACTATACCACAAGGGAATTCCTAACCTATCCAGCAGGGTTTCGCTCCTGGGCAGGAGACTGAACGGCACTTACCTATTTGAATCTAAATCTTACAGACTCTGCCCTTAGAATGCTGCCTGCATTTAGGAAAAGTATTAGAGCATTCACTGGTAGAAATTAACATAAGCCTCTACAGCTTTTACATTTTTTGGCAGAAAATAATAGCCACAGCTTTAATTTGAGAGCATCAAACTTTCAAGTGACCCCTGTAACAGGAGAAACGACACCCAGACAGAGGTCAGTACACAGGATAAAACACAACAGACTTGCACGTTCTTCAACACAGCCTTGAATAATTCAGTTTTATTGCTTTGTCACAAAGAGTTGTATAAAAAATAAATTGAAAGGGCTTACTTGAAACAGTCATCGCAAGCAATATTCCCCGTGGTCTCCTTTATAGTGCGCTCGGAAACAAAGGCTGGATATTCAGTATCACAGGGCTCTAGGGTTTGTTTCAACCTCTGCGCTATAGGCACAGGAAAAAAAACCATCTTGATGTTAACATGAGAAGAACAGCACACAAAATTGTGAACAACATGAGATGCTGTACTACCGAGCTCGCAGAGAACGGAAATGTTACTCAGCTTCTGCCACCCTGTGAGATTTCCTAGGCAGTGCATAACACTATTTTTTCAATTAAATAAAAAAAAAGAAAGAAGTTTATCCATGGAATGTAATTTTGCAAGACATCACTGTTAAAGTAGTTATTAATGGTTTAGCTGTTGCCAACTTACTTTACATTTATGCATGAGTTTTTGTTCTTTCTATGTAGATTCAAGCTGGATTTACTGTCATTTTTATCTCAGTGGTGCTGTGCATTACTAACCTTAATTCATGGGAGTTTACATTTATTTGATATGTAAATTGTGATATATTTTACTGAAGCCAAAACATCTATTTTATATTATTATCTTGGGAATCTTCATCAGTTCTTGGGCTTCATCAGTAAAAATAACTCCGTGGGTGGGAGAGGTAGAAGAGCTACTTTACCCAACAGCAATGCTTGTTATCTGCTTCCCAAAATAGTAATAATTAGGGCTCCGTAACACCTTTAATCTGAAGTCCTTGGAATGTAAGGAAAAAGAGTCACTATTTCTATCTTAAAGATTGGAAAACTGAGGTACCATGAAGCAGTGGGGCTGGCTCAAGGCCAAACTCCAGGACAGCAGCTCTTCTGGCTCTCACACTGAAGTATCTGTCACACAATGTCTCTCCCTCATTCCTCCCCATCCCTTTTTCCTCTCCTTCATTGTTCCCTCATACGGAGACATACTTTGCACATCAGCACAAATGTTCACCCTATCTTAAACTAATTGCTAAGTGAGAAAACAAGATGAGGTATTACAAAAATAGATTACACTGAACAGGCTCTTGGGCTCGACAGATCTTCCCCTGGAGATGATCTGTTTCAGCGTGAGTGGTACATCCACTGAGCAGTGCCAGAGGAGTGACCACATCTGCATTTCCAACACACACCAGGGCATGCACTTCTGAACTGTCCACAGCTTTTGTGTATAATTAAAAAAAAAAACATTATCCCAACAAATGCACAGGTCTCAAAGGAGGTACTAAAGCTGGTCAGAAAAGTTTTGTTATTTCTGATGTTTTCACTATGGTTGTGACATATTTAATCATTCAGCATTTTTTAGAAAATTGTCTGACTAGCTCTACTGCACCTCTTCCCTTTCTTTTCTGTTCTTCTTATCTGTTGTCAAGAATGACTGGAATTTATCACCTGTGTTTTGAGTCTACCCTCACTTGTATCAACATATGGCTTGTGTAACAAAAAGAATGACAAAGATTCATTGGTCTCAGATTCCCTGCACCTGAGTCCAGAAGATGATGGGATTGTCCAAGGTTCAGGGTTTCTTCTCTCTCATTTACAAATGTGACTGAGATTATAAGATCTTGGGCAGAAGTATTTTCCATAGTAGGTTTTGGCATATGGGCAGATGTGTGTGAGACCCTCCAGCATCTTCACAGCATGTCATATCCTATTAATGTCACAACTTGAGTGGGAAGAAATTTCTCTACTCTAGAAACTTTTTTTTTTCCCTGAGCTTTGTTAAGCATTGTTAAGTAAAAAAAAATAAATGTGCAAGTTTATTAATTTTAATTTCATTAAGTGCAGTCATAAATATTACAACTCTAAGTGGTAACAGAGCATCTACGGAAGAATATACCTTAGCATGTGCTTTTCTCTCCTGCTGTTCTGTGAAGTATCTTCTGCTCTTGCTTCTTAAACTATGCTGGTTCCAAACTATCATCCCTTGCTACCTAGCTAAGATATGAGTCGGGAAAGTACTACCATAAAATGATGGCACTCCAATGAGTGTGATGAGGGGGTACTTCCCAAACTCTTAACTCATCAAAGAAATGGAGCAAGTGACTTGTGCAATTAAAACTTCATTGTCAAGTAAAACATGGATGGAAATTCCTCAATAATACTGGTCCATCAAAGTGCTCCACTGATAGTTTTGTTTTTAATAAAAGGAAGTTTGTTAGTTATTATTGCCTCTTCTGTAGTTAGTGCACTCTTAGAATACAAATCAGACATTCATTTTCATGAGATGAAGAGGGATGCTCTGAAAGATATTTTATCTAACATAAAACTCAAGTGGCACTGGATGTTTCATGTCAGGATACATTAAGGCATATTTGTACAGTACACTTGAAAAAAAGAAATTATTTCCTGCACTGGCTGCTTTGGCTGCTGCAGGCACCAAGGGCTGGCAGTGGCACAGCTGCCATTCCTCGAGGAACAGTTTTGCAATTTCTGGGTCTAGCACAACCTGACTCTCCCTCCCTGCCTCAGTGCTGGAGATGGTTCTTCACGCGCAGGGAAATCACTGAGCAGTTGGTCTTGGTCTTTAAGGACCTGACTGATACCTTAGCTTCAGACAGGATATTATTTTGGCATAAAGACATCTTAGTATCCAGGCAATGCAAATATCAAATGAAGCCTAAAGGAGCAATTTTATCCCCTGCTTTGCTAAGAAATCTGCAAATATGAAGTTGAAGAATTCGGTGTAAATCCTTACAGCAATGACACACAGCATAATTTGCCTATTAAATTGTCACTTGAAGAGCACTGCTCTTGTAAAGTGGCCCTTTGCTTTTGAGTAACACTTATGAAAATGCCATCAAAATTCTGCTAAAATAAAAACAGACATTCTAAACTGAAACCTTCCCATTCTTAGTAGAACTATTAAAATTTTTCATTATTTCAAAGGAAGCTTCCGCATTTTAAAAAATCATTTTGAGTAAAATGAATTTTAATTCATTTAAATGTCTATTTTGAATGGAATGATAAAACAAAATACAGTTTTAATCAGCCTTGTTTAGCATAAAATCTACCATCTTAAGCTTTAAAAATTAATTTTTTATGAAATAATACTGAGATGGTCATATTTCTGTACCATTTTTTTTAACTGGCATTTTCCAGCACAATAATCCCACTACATTTTATAGCAACTCTAGGAAAAAAAAAAAAAGTTGTATAACAGAAAAGGGTCAGTGCAATTGCTTTATTCACAAGGATTGTTCTGGAATGAAGGGAAAAGTTTTTAAAAACATATTTAATCATTATCTACTATTTTAACTTTTCCATTATAGTAGTGTTGTGTGTTCCTAGAGTGCACACAACCATTTTGTGGTTATTCATAGAAGATCTTAATTCTCTTGTGTTTTAGGAACATTAACAAAGAAGAGGATGCTGGCATGGTAGGATAACTATTATCAGATGTTTATTTTTTAATCTAAAACAGTGTACACATATCTGAATTTCAAAAGTTCAATTTACTCCAGACATTTCTGCCAGGAAAAAAAAATTACACTTACCTTTAGCTGTTAGATCAGAGTGCCACCAACTGCATAGATTAAATTCCACAAGGAACCTAGAGAAATTATTAGAGTTTTTACATAACCCCACAGAATGTTTTCGACACTAAACTGGCAGTAGCTTGATAATGTTAATCCTATTTTAAATAAAAGCTAACACAGAACTGAAATTCAAGTCATTGACATAATTCTGGGATTAACAACTACTGTTATTTTCCTATTTTTACTGGTGGATTTTTTTTTACTTCTGAAAACTTATTCTGAAATAAACCCCATCAATAAATCAGAGATTTATCTATTTTTAATTTAAAGTATTGATTGTATTTGAAATTTTCATTAAAATTCTTAAAGCATGACTCTAATAAAATGCCATGGGATTATAAATGTTCTGGCTACAATACAGGAGTACATATAAAATACTTTCTTTTATTAATTCTCAAACTGAAATAATAAAGCCATTTTATTTCAAAGAGCAAAAAAGATTAACCACTGCCTAATCTAAACTCTAACTAAATTGTAAAGAACATATTTTCCCACTAAAATATATAATGATTTGCATGGAAGAATGGATTGAAATGTGTCAGTCAATACACTGTTTTAAGAGTAAAGAATATGCAAGCAACATCCAGTTCATCCTATGCCCATGAATCTACAATACTTATAAACATAGAAGGTTTCTCGACATTTTCAAAGCCCTGATATGTAGCATCCATCTCATTTTAACACAATTTCTTTCCCTTTACAGTGACTTTGAAAGCTGCATTTGAGATCAATCTCTGCCCTAGGGAAGCAGCCATTCATTTATTCTCCCTAACTCTTATTCTGAACTTTGAAAAAAGCTCATACAATTTACAATTAAACAAAATGACTGCAAGAAAAAAAATCAGTTCAATGTCAGTAAAGATAAAATTCACTTAAATCTGCAGCTCTGCTTTCTGATATATGAATGATAATATCGTTCTGATATAAGAATGATAATAAATCATATAGCTTCATAACACGACACATTTTAAGGCTTCCTCTTTTCCATATGATATTGTTATTTCTTAAGCACCCTCTGGTAAAGATAACAGTCATTATGAATTAACTGGGAATTTTAGAAGAATAGGTAGAAGACAGAACAATTCAGCAACATCCAAGTACACCTTATCTGGCACTGTAAAGGGTCCATCTTACAGAATTTTATGAAGTGACAAACAATACAGTGAGTCAGGGTAACAAGTTTCCTTTCTGACAGCAGCCCACCCAAGCAGCATCACACACAGCCAGTCATGTATCTAAAATTTAACAGTAACCACAAAAAGAAATTTGGGTTGTATATTGTGATCTGGTAAACAAAGACATGCAGATATAAGTGAAGACCATGAATAATGCAATAAAAGTGGAACTGCATTTATAAAGCCAAAATTTTCTCAGATTTTAAAAATGCAAAATTGGAAAAAAAAATTTACAAATATTACTGTATTAAAAATCATGTAAAAAAAGTAGCACAATGCAGGTAAAATGCAAAAGGTACAAATATTAATATTCAAAAGTGCAAATATTCATTAACTCAGAAATATTCATTAAGTTCTTGATAAAATCTACTTACAAGACAAGTTCAGTCATAATCCATTTTACTGCAGCAAAGAAGGCATTATAAGGCTGAAGAGAAGCAACTCATTTAATGAAAAAGTAAAACATGCAGCATTTACATCAACTGAATTCTTCATGTATAAACAATGCTATGGATATTCAAATGCATGGGGAGCATAAAAAAAAACCCTTTTTAATGAAAGAGAAATATTATTATACTGATTATTAGAGTGTATAGTAATGAAATTTCCTTTTTATCATACTAAGTCATATACACAGATTATCAGTGGGAAAAGGAAAGTTTTTGCAAATGATTCTTAAATCTTTAACCTCTAGGGGTTCCTATTTCCCAGGCTATTGCCAGAGGAGCAGCTCGGGTAGATAATACAAGGTTTTCTTGGGCTGCAATTCACAGGCTTGCCTCTCTAAAATGCAAATCTCTATTCATTACCTCAGCCTCATTAGGCTCAGAAAAGCTTCTGAAGTTTGCATTTACCTAAATTTTATCTATGTCTTTCGACAGCCCAGTTGTAAGCACTTTAAGTAGTTTTTTCCCTCCTCCCTCTGTTTTTTCTGGATTATAACAAATATAGAAAATCCTTTGAAAATCCTCTGTTTACAGTACTTCTAATACATTCTGAATATTTCATATTTGAAAAGACTATTAATATGATTAATCTTTTATGAAAGAAAGGCAGAAAAGACAGTTTTCAGAAATTTGGAATTTTTCCTTGTCTTCCTCATCTTTGTTAGGATGTCCGAGTTGCATAAAATTCTGAAGACTCTTTTAGATACAGAGTATTTTAACACAAAGAGAAGTCATGATGACAGGACTCCTCAGAAGTCTAAAATCATGCTTAACCACCCCAAATCAGCACTCACTGAAGCAGTGCTGTTTGGCAGAACAATAAAAGGACATTTAAAATTTTCAGGGGCCACAGAGAAAGTTTCTGTGCAGGGCTGAGGACATACAGACCCAAAGAACTCAGTCAGTGCCACGGAAGGCTGAAATCACAACCCAGCAGAATGCACAATTTCTGAGACAGGAAAGATTTTCACCTGTGAAGTTCTGTCTTATGGGGAAAGAGAAAGAGCTACAAGACTTTCCCGGTGAGGAAAGAAAAGAAAATGTCAGCTCTATGGGGCATCATATTCATTTTCATTCCAAATCAGAAAACCTGAACTTTCACGCTCTACTAATTAAATTTGCTGTTTACTTTTGTTTTCATGATACCAAATTTAGTGTAAAAAAGTGTATTTGTTATTACATATGAAAAATACCTATTTAGTATAAAATATACTATTTGTTCAAGTAACTATTTTAACAGTAGAACTAAATTAAAATTTAAAAACCCAATGAACCAGAAAAAAATCCATTAATGTGTACAGAAAATGAAAAAATATTTTGTGTTGGAATTCCATCAGAAAAACCATGTCATTACATTGATATAAATGCATTCTCATGAAATGTGATTTTACTCGAGAGCCTTTTCCACTCACAGATGGTTCCTTCAAAAACCACAGCAAAAACTGCATGAATTTTATTCTCTCCACACATGAGAGCCTAAAGGATTTGGGTCTGTGACTCCATGGCACCGTCAAATTTGCAACAAAGTGCTTCTGTGGAGAATCAGGTAGGTCTTGAACCAATTAAAACAAAAAAAGTGCTAAACAACGAAATATCTGGATAGCTTTTTACAAGCAATACTATTCTGATAAAGAAATGGACAAGGTGATCTATAAATGCAGTCCATCCCTAATTTATCACCTTACTCCCCCAGTCTAACAGGCTGGGATAGAGTCTCTGATGCCTCTTCTACTCTTCTATGCTGTTTGGAATAGGAACTTTTTAGGAAGTTTCCATCTTGTCCCTGTCTCTATTCCTGTATTTATAAAACCATAATTCTCAAAAGGAAGGATAAACATTTGTGAGCAAATCTTTTGCTTCAGCAGAAATTACACTGAATACTGGTTAATAACCTGATATGTAAAAAATGGCACAAAAAACCCAAGACAAATGAGGAATTAACACTACCTGTCTTTAGTGCAAGTTCTCTTTATACTTTCTCAATAGTCATGGTTGACAGAAGAGACTGAATCAAAAGGAAAATAATAAAATAACCTAAAACTCTGTTCTAGGATCACTGAAACTCACTTGAGGTTTAAAGACCTTGATTATATTTAAATAAAAAAATCCTTGACATGTCTCAAGTGGATCCCACAACAGATGTGGGTGTTTTCTCCTGGACAAAATTTAGAATTAAAAAGAAATATTTTGGATTAGAGTTCACTTTTTAAGGGATTATGCTTCAGCTCTACATGCTGAGTGCTTAGGCAAACTGAACTGAAGCCCCAAGCCTTTGGATAAAAGATTTTTGGTAAGAGTTGTAATATATTTTAAGATTTTTCATACAAATGTGCTTCATGGCATCCTGTTCTATTTCACTAATAATTTATGTCTCGTTGCAGTCTAGTACTTATGATGCCAAGATGGTATTGTTTTAGGTTTAGACTTTTGTGGATAACAAATTGATAAATGCCAGGTATTTGAAAAATACAGTCATGTAAATACATAAATGAAAACATCCCCAAATGTACAAAATTATTAAAGAGTTATTTTATTTTTCTAGTTAGATCTGCATTTTCCTAGTTAGATGTCCATCTAAAAATACTATCAAGTAGCTTTTCCAGAGTGGCAAAATTGCCAGTGTTGTGCTGCTTTTGCCTTTGCATAAGAATTTTTTCATACTAATAATGTCATCTATTTGTGAGAACAGTTCCTTTTTATTATGCAAAACATCTCTCTAGCACCTGATCAGTTCTGACAGATTATTATAGCTATCAGTAAAAGGGATGCATGGTTATAAAGTATCCTTGGGGTTATTACCTGATATAGAATGTAGCAACAAGAAACTCTTGCCCAGGCAAAACCCAGATTGTCTCTAATTAAGCCTTGCAGAGGGGCAGGGTTTGTACTCAAATTGCAACACAAGGTTTAAATGCATTGAAATTCCTGCTTTAAAAGACATGTTTAAATATTAAGAAAAAGAAAATGTTAAAATTGTTGACTTGCATGCCTGGTCAATGAACCATTCCTTTCATATAAAAAAAATCTCAACTTTTAATTTGAATTACATGTTTACATATAGAAAAGACATATGTGATTCTAGTCCCCCAGACAAAACAAAGCCTATCGCCAAATTTACAAATTCCTAAGAATGCAGATTCATACAGTGCAAAGAACTTTCTGACAGAACCTCAGAAATGGTGGCCCGGCGTTAAGATGATTGAACTCGAGAAAGCAGAACACTTTGCACTGGCTCGTAATGAACTGCCCTTTGTGTGCTCTGGCATAAACACAAGAGCTGTAAGCATTCCAAATCAAAATAATGGGCTTACAATGGCCATGAGGTATTTGCAACAATTTTCTTTGATGATTGCATGGAAAGATGCTCATAAAATGTGCTGTACTTACGTCCAGTAAGCTATGGGCACTGTCGCTACTCTCTTTGTTTGTCCTACACATGGCCTGGTAGTCATAAAGTGTAATTCTACAGGGAAGAACAGAAAACTGCTTGACTAAAAGAAGAAATCACAGTGGAATAAAAGTGATGGTATGGAACAGTCTGCTCACAAAGTGGATAGGAAAATAAAAATTGTAACAGCAGGGGTCAAAAGAGGGAATGAGATCATTAAAATACAGGTTACACAAAAGAGCATCAGAAATACTGTGAAAACTTTGTAAGGATTTTAGCAGACTGCAGAACAAAGCAAAAGCATAACTGGGAGGAATTAGGGAAGATACACAGAGAGAGAAACACACAATGGCATAAACAACGTGAGGAGGAGGAGAATACACATCTAACACAATGCTTGAACATTTGGTTCTGGACTACGATCAGCACATTTAGCCCCAGAAAGTGAAAGAGCCTATGCATTTGAGAGGCTTCTCACCACAGACCACTCAAACTTCAATAAAAGCAGAAATGCACCTCTACAGCCCCAGCACCTCAGTGCACAACTGATTTGTAACACTGCATTGATTCTGAAGGAGAGAGAGATGGAATTTCAGTGCATTGACAGTACAGATATTTGAAGCAGGATGGGTTTACCTTTGCTTCTTTTTATGAAGGTAAAACATTCCAGGTACCTGCTGTAATCAACTTATGCTAAAAGCCTCCTCAGATGCATAGTAAACAGGGAAATTATGCTTGCAGTCATACTCATCATTGAAACATTTCAGAGATCTAAATGTAAAATCCAGAACTCAGAGCTAGTGCATGGAATTATTGTGATTATTTCTCTAAATCTGTCTGTCCATAGAACAAACAATTAACTTTATCCATTCGCATAAATAAAGCATTTAAAATCTATAGCAGATATAAAGAATTTGTAGCCAATAATTTGCAACAAGTGTAAATATATAAAACTCACTATTGTTATTTGAACATTTCTGTTTGACTTTTGCATCATCAGAGGGACAGAGGAACACAAGTGGACAGAGATGGTTAATAGAGGTATGAGATGGGATTTCAATGTTTTGCAATGTGTGCCTTGCTTCCGAGTGAAGAGGAAAGGAGAGCACACAGATTCAGCTATGGAAAGGATGTCCCAGAAGCTGCCAACACCAGGTCATGAAATGCATTCAGCATCACCATGAGGCATTCTGCACTGCATGCCATGAAACCTTGCAACCTGTACCAATAAAACTTTGTATTCCATTGTGGTAGAAACTATTTTTTTTTTTCTAATCTAATTTTGTGACAGCAATCACTAAAAGCTTATTTATTATGTCTATATTTTCTTTCTGGCTTACAGGCAAAATATCTAATATATTGGATGTCGCAGCTTCAGCTAAACATTTAGCACATGGTCATACTGCTTCCATTATTTTTTTTCTCTTATGTTGAGAATAGAAATGCCTGGGAAGCCATTGTTTTGTGGACTGGCAGAGAGAGGCACATGGGAGACAAACGCATAACTAGAGACCTAAACATGGTGTGAGTTGAACACTGACCATCCTTGGCAGAATCCCGCCCACAGCCAGATCCACGCACCCAGATCTGCCAAGACAAACAGAGCAGTACACGGTGTAAGCTGTGCTGCCTCTGTGGCATGCAGTAATACACCACTTCCCCTAGCTTTTCCCCTCCTTTTGTTTTTTCATTCCTTAACCATGGTCAGAATCCAGCCCCTAGACAGGAATTCCTAGAGCTTGGCCCTTCCAGCCGTGGTTGCCTTGACTACTTTGCTCCTCAGGATCCAAGCGCGGTGTTGTTGCGTGCTCTTGGACCAGCCAGTGATGGAGGAAAGAGATAAATGCAGTCAGGGGCAGTTTGCAGATGTTAACGTGCTCTCTGCAGAGTATCAAGAAATTCTATATGGATGAAAGAGTCCCATCCTGCTTCATTTAATATCTGGGCTTAAAAGTAGGATACATTGTTGTGTCTGTATTAACTGTAAATTTTTTTTCAATATATTAATTAAGTTTGGTGACTGTTTCATGTTTGAAAGTGTAATCAA
The DNA here is from genome assembly GCA_013396875.1 of Vireo altiloquus. NCBI lineage: Eukaryota > Metazoa > Chordata > Aves > Passeriformes > Vireonidae > Vireo > Vireo altiloquus. Next base: position 836,688 of record VZRF01010024.1, read on the forward strand.
TGTCTCAACTTTTGGTTTCATGCAGCAGAACTTCTGGTCAATCAGTGGACTTCAGTATTCTGCTAAGAAGTGTTAATCAAATATTATTATAATATTATTATATATATACTAGTATATTAANTACTTGTATTACATTTCTTATATAATTTCTGCATTCTTATAGATTCAATAGTTTCTTTAAATACTCAAAGATAAAAATGTATTAAAAGACTGAAATATGTACTCACACAAATATGCAGAAATATAATTAGTGTTGCACCCCAGCATGCTAGGTTGTATTTTTTGTAGATTGTCTTATTTTATTGAAGGGAGTACACAGCAATCTAAGATTGCATTATGCTTAAGAGAAAGAAAACCAATAATAAATGTAGTTAAAACCCCCTTACTTTAACAGGGAAAAAATTACTAAAGTTTAGAGTGATGGCAGAAGGGAAGTGTTTTAATAAACAACCTCAAAATCATGTGGAACACTACAGAGCTGTTATTTGGAAAGTCTTGATATCGTCTGTGGATGGTATTGTTTTTAGTTAGATGAGTTTAGTTTGAGTAAATATATTTGAATTTTCCAGTGTGAAGATCCTGGTTCAGGAAAAGATGAGAAATGTATTAAGGTTAAAAAAATAATNCTATATATAGAATACATATGCTATTATAATGTCATGTGAAAGACCTATTAGAATTTGAACTTAATTTTAAATATTNATCCTTAGAAAAGCATGTAGATTTCTGAACAAAAGTCTGGAACGAGTTTTGGATTTAGAACAATGTATTGTCATCTCAGTAACTTTCAAAGTGGGCTGTTCATCCACTTTTTGCGGGTGAATTTTTGTTCACTTAGCTCAAAGTTTCTAAGGATGATTCAAACAACTATAGTACAAGATGTGAAAAATGTATCAGTGAAAGCATTGCTGCAAAACTATCTTAAAAGACCTGATTGTTTTGTGCTAGAAACAAATGGGAGATTTGCAACAGGCTTCACAAATCAGTGGATGAAGCTGATAACCATGCTGAAATCTGAACACTGCAACATACTGAACCAATTCTTGATTCTCTGTCTCTATGATTGGTATGGGTTCCAAGGCATTCACAATTTCAAATCCAGTCATTTTGCTTTTATTCTTATAAATGTAATAGGAAAGCAAAAGCCTTCCAGCCCTATTCCTATAAAATGTACTGGAGCATTTGTAGGCAAAGCAGTTGCCTAAGACACTGCAGTGTTTCTGGGCTCAGGTGCCATTTCCAGAGTGTTGTTTTATTGCTAAAGTCTTACTGAGATTTTAGAAAATAGGATTTCTTCTCACTCAGAAAGACTTAACTCAGTGTTGGAGAAGAAAGACTTCCAGATCACCCTTTGTGGAGTGTTTCTATTTCAGCTTTAGGTAACTGGTTCCAGCTGACCGTATCCTGTCCAGCCGATCATATTCGGGGAACACAACTTCCTAAGCCCATCTAAGTGCCCAAATCCAGGCTCTGTATCTCAGCATCTCCCAGGGGAGCTTTGCTCTTGCTACAGAAGACGTTCCCGAGACTTTCTGACACCACTGTGCTGTCAACTTCCATGCCTGAGGTCCACGGAGCGATTGTGTTCAGCATCAGCTGTAGGGCGAACACTATGAGCAACCACCTTAAACTGATGGAAAATAACTTAACAGAACCAAAATGTGCATTGTCAGTTTATGTAACTTCAGGGACCAAACACATCTTAGTGAAAGCTCTTTTATTGTCAATTTCCTGATACAGTAAATTCCACTCTCCTACTTTGCAATGTACTTACAATAGGGTAAGAATCTGGTTCAAGAAAATTAAACTTCCAAGACCTACCAGAAGCACAGGATATATTGGCAGATGTACTCTCTTTTGCTTTCAGCCAGGTTTTCATCACGCCCATGGATTTCCACTTGGTAGTATAAAATTCCACCACTGTCAACTGTAGCAGCTGAGAGGTCTTCATTGCATAAAATTTCAAATGTTTTGTCACCAGTTCAAGATCTGGTGGTTTTCATATAATGTGTGGGAATAATAAGCTTTTTACCATGGAAGTAAATGTCAAGTCTACAGGAAAAGAAATGCTCTAAAGAGCTGAGCGAAGGAAGCCAATAATACAGAAGCCCTAATTATTGAATGCTTTATTCAGTAGTCTGTGGGAAAATTAGTGGTCACTAGAGCTCGCTTATGCTGGAAATATGTTCATTAACTCAGACATGAGATGTGCAGCCTGTCTGGCACTCTGACAAGGAGGGGAAAGAGGGACAGTGTTGACGGGTGTGAAGAGCAAACCTGTTTCTAAGTCTAGAGAGGTTCCTGTGGGGATGTAGCAGGACACTGTAAGAAACCCCAGACTGTTGCTGCTCTGGCTCTCACACCTGCACTGACAGACACATTATTAGTGTCCAGAAGCTGCCAGGATAATGCCTTTCACCAAAATCAATGGAAAGAATAAAAACAAATTCCAGCATTTTGACAGAACAAACTTGTCCTCACATATCTTTGCTTTTATTGCTCAGCTACTCCCAATTGGCAAGGTTCTCAAGGAATAACATGCATAAAAGCTCCAACTCAGCCTGTATTTACAGAATATGGAATGAGAACTCATTCCTGTAGCACATATGCCTGTGTTTCTCCTTAAGTGTATAAACTGATTCTGTATATGAATACACTGCATTAAGGTAATATTTACAGAGACAAAAAGTCGAGCAATGCCTAAAGCTCAGATTTAAGACCTTAATTTTAGATATCACACAAAATCAACAAAATATGAGCAGAAAACATACCCCACAGCAATATATGGGAGTTTCAGTGTACAGGTACCGGATGCACATTTAGTCAATGCCAAAAAACCCTCCCACAAACATGATGGTAATGACAATTAGTCCAAAACCAAGTCCAATAACTGCAATTTGGAATGTTCCTTCAGCCTATCACTGATCTTCTCCAAAGCATACATGTACAATTTGCCCAATTAATAGGCAGCCAAATCCATGACTGTAAAAATCCACTATTGTAAAAACCCACATGAAAATAAACACAATTAAATTTAAGTGTACATTTCGCACAAAAAAATTTTAAGAATATCTTAGTTAAATGCTTAAATAAGAAAGACTGGCCAAAATAGAAAAATATCCTTCATCTGGAGGCTGTGCTGCCTCAGTGAAAGCCCTGTCCTGTTGTTGAGCAAGTAGTTACTCTTCTCATGATTTGGCTTTAAGAATTTACTGAACTACTTGCTAGGAGAAGAACGAAATTCTGAATTTCTTTTATACTCATAATCTGGGGGCAAAACACTTGCTAGGTTTTGCTTATAAGGCAAATCAAGACAGAGAAATGAAAGTCTGCCTCTCTGTCCTTGTGGAGAGCACAGGTGAAGGATCTGCATGACAAGAAAATGAGAAACTCTCAGAGCAAGAACTTGACAGAGTAGCCTTAGCACCTGGGAGAGCTGCATTTCAGGGCTGTGCCACTTCAGTCACACATCCTAACATGATCAAATACCAGTATTGCCAAATACCAAAATTACAAAATTACTGAATACCAGATACCAATGCATAGACTCTTCTGTGCAAGAGGATGCCTGGTGGAGAGAGAACTGTAAGAGGAAATGATGCTGCTTCCATATTTTTCATATAGAATTGCTTAGTTTCCTCCTACTGGAAAGGGTGAAAGTGTTTTGAAGTCAAGAGATGTTTCATTTTCTCTTACAGATTTATTATGTTTATTTCTTTAGGGATCTCATTGCTTTGATAGCCCTTAATTTTCCTGATGTTAGTGTTGGTTTTTTAGATTTTCATGATTTGAGTTGTTGAATTTTTTTTTCACTGTTTTTATATAAACAAAGTGCTGAGAAAACCATAAAGAAACTTTTCTAAGTTATGTGAAGCAGATACTTTTACATAAGCACATCCTAATTTATTTAATAATACATTTAAATCATATTTAAATTATTTAACTGTGTGCAATACTTAAGGTATAAGATAAACATAATTTTGCTAAATGAAATCATAGAGCATGTCACGTTGCTGTGCAGGCACTGATATAATTTGTCTCCCTAATTATAAACCCCATAAACTAAGAAAATATACATACATACATATGCACACATTATTCAAAAGAAGCACTGAATTTAAAGAAATTGAGGAGGGAAGGAGGTATTTAAGTTCACTTTAAAAAATAAACAGCGAACACAAAAATTGAATTTCATCCTGCTGCAGGTTGAAAAGAAATATAGTCAGCAGCAAACAACCCCCTTTTGTTTAGCATTTCCATCCCAATCCTACAAAGTACTTCTATATCACTCCAAATTTGCAGCAGTTGGGAGACCAGACAAAGAGTTATTTCATTCCTTTTGTGGATGCAGAGCCTGGAAGCAGGCAGGAATCGTGAGGTGGGAGCACACACTGGCACTGCCACTCGGATTGATGGTGCCTCGGGAAGAGAGGACTCCCATCCCCACTGGAGCTCTCAGCAAGCCCCTCTGCAGGGAAGATCAGGCACCACAGAACCTCCTAAACTCACCAAAAAGGGAGCACGACCAGCTCAGGCAGGGCAGGGTGATAAAATTCACCTGCCGGACAGTGCATGCCATGTAAGAAACAAATTGCAGGAAAGGATGGCTCTGGGTGTCACCAGAATGAAATGCAATGAACAGCACTGGCTCTGCGCTTTGTGCCCACAGCAGGAGCAGCAGTGACAAGGGCAATGTGTGCTCTCAGGGAAATGGTGCTGCTGACAGATCCTGCCACTGCAGCAAGCACTCTTTTTATTTACTTCTTGTTTCATATAAATAAAATTTGGAAAAGCAGAACACAACCCCTGCCCAGACAAATTAATAATCTTAAAAATATTGTAAATGCATATATTTTTCATGAGAACCAGCAAAGATTTCTTCTTCATATTGCTGGAATAATTTATTTAAAGGCCTCATCTAGCACAGCCTGAAGACACTTTGGGGTTTTTTTGCTGCTGCTATCTGCTGTACAGGAAGTTGCTCACTTGCAATTACTTCACTTTGGTCCTCTCCCATCTTTCACTGATTTTCAATGGTCAGTCTATCATGGTTGAATAATTGACCCATTGTGTTTACACTTTCCTTAGTATGCAGCTCAGTTGCACTGAGCTTGTGGCTTCATTATCTCTAATAATGAAGTCCAAGATCATCGAAATCCTAACCAATGGTCCACTCCAAAGAACCACTCACTGCATTTTAGATGGAACTCTCAAACTGTGCCTGCTTGGCAAGGGTGGTGCCCACTGAGCAGATGTTCTGTTTGAAATGCTCTGCTGGGCAGGACAAAAAATATCGGGACAAGTTAAAGCATTATCTCCTAGTTTTGACTGTATGCTGTCCTTTGGATTAAATAAAATGCTTCATCTCTTGTCTAAACAGATCCTTTCACTGCCAAACCCAGTCTATAAAAAGGTATTGCTTTACTTCCTTCTACAGCATATGTTAAAAATGTGGTGCTAAATGCAAAAAAAACGTTGCCACCCTCAGAAAACTGGGACTGGGGATGACTGCATGAGTGCTAGATCCTTACATTTCAGGCCAGTCATTTACTGGGAGTGGTACTCAGCTGTTATGCACAGAGGCAACAGAGAAAGCTTTCTGCCTTTAAGGGAACTGATTTACCCAGCAAGCCCAAAAACAACCTGTCCAGAGAACCTCTGTACATGCCCTCACAGGTAATAACTAAACTCAGTGATTGATGGCATCAGTGAAATGTCTTTTTATTCATTATAGAAATGCACAGGAAAATAAAAGGAAAAGTATAAAATATATTATCAGGACTTTTCTTGTGCTGTAGGTGGACAAAGGGGACAGTTCTTAGACCACATGAAAGCCATGAAAGCCATGAAAATTCCAGTGGTGAGTCACAGTTTAAAGGGAAAAGTTTTTTCTTAATTCCCCAGATTGCATAATTTATTTCAAAGGACAACACATAAAGTCACTGTTAGTTTTTAATGTCATTGTGATAAGTAAGACCAGGCCAATAATCAGAACCATGTTCAAAGGTAAGTTAGCCTGTGAGTGGAGATGGATTACTGAGAGACCACACTTTCCCTTCAACACACTTTGCACTGTCTAGCTCCAGCAATCTCCAACTTTTTACAGGTCAGAATGATAATGTGGCATCAATGTTTTGCTTTAGAGCTGTTTACAACAGCTCAGTAGTGGATATGGCCCAATCCCTTCTCCACCTGAGCCCAGTGGAAAGAGGAAAGGGACTCAGTTTTAGCATTGTAGTCAAATAAACCATTCTTTTAATAAGAAGGCTCACTCCAATACTGTCAATATTTGACATGCATAGAATCAAGCTACACTCAGATTGTACAGAAAAGAGGTATAGATGAGAGTCCAGCCACACCACCAGTCTTGGCTTTCTTTTACATGACTTTAATTTTTTTGTTAAAATAATTTTAAGAGATAAAATGTTAATTCTTACCTCTTAAAAGAGCCCATTGTTAGTAACTTGTTCATCACAGCCCCTTCAACCTCCCCAAAAAAGTAACCAGTCTGTAAGGGGAAAATGCAAGGAATTACCAAAAGTGTAGATAAAATGCAAATAACACTGGATGCAATTTAAACTGGCATATCCTAGGATCTGATGAGTGGCTTTGACAGTTACATAGACAGGTTTTCAGGACTGCTGCTACATAAAATCTGAAGAGGACTTCCCAGTCAGGGCAAGTTGTTGGGATTATATTATTACCCCTGAGCAGATGCGAGAGCTTAAACAATATATTGAGGTACCTTATATAACATCTAATATCAGAAATAAAAGCCATCCAAACCTAAAGCTTGTAAAGAAAACACACTAATCTGATCACAAACTCTTGTGATTAAAATGTTACTCAAAAAAGATATAAACAGGTTGTGAGAGGATTTCATAAACAGTCATTAAAAAGCGTTGTTTATAATTCCTGCATGACCTGTTTAAGGAGCTGGAACAGTACATTTCATCAATCCTATAAATTTTAACTCCATTCAGAGTCATTTTGTACTTAAAACCACTCAGCCTGATGAATTACTCATTTTGTCCCTATTCAGTGCTTGTGGACTAATAAAAATAAATCTCTGTTGAGGAAACAAACATTGCCATTCCGAATTGGGTCTGTAGGATGGAAGTGACTCTGTCATCTGCAGCCATTCATGTCACAGTGGAAAATCTTGCAAGTACAGCACTTTTCCACCTTGGGAAGACCTGTTTTATTTTAGATCCTCAACTCCCAGAAGGATTGGGTATTTCTCTTCATTGTTTAAAGGGAGAAATCCCACAATTTATGAGGGGGAAAGGGCACTACACTCTCAAATTGCACAGATTCCATAGGTTTTGCATGAACTAAACCCCAATTCCATTACAAGGAACTTAGTTGACCTCAAGTATGCACCTGGGAGTTTGCAGGCAGAAAAGTTACAGCCCTAGCTAAAAAAAGGCATTCCTCCACCTAAAAGGCAAGCAATGCCTTTTTTTTTTTTTTTCCCTCAGGGGAGCCTTGGAACATTTTCCAAAACATATGGGTATGTAAAGTCTCCCAGAAACACAAGGAACATGAATAAAAATACCAGCTTCAATAGCCCTGGCTGACTGATGAAGAAAGATTACCCTAACGATTGGAGAGGCAGGCAATGTCAAGAAATTCCAAACCATAAATGCCTCATATAACCTTAGATAGTAATAAATCTGATTTATCAAGTTGTGCACCAGTCTTATGAAGACATTTCAGTGACAGTTCTCTCCACGAAAGCTCCCTTTGTAAATGCTAGTTCTCCCCCAAAGCAGTCACACCCAGGTTATCATTATTTTTTAGTACATCAGGATTTAGTTGCAAATCAAAAGAATTACTTTGCCCCAAAAGCCTGGTTCTTGGAGCACTTCATGTCATGTTTGGAAAGCTGATATAAAAACAGTGCAGAAGCAATCACAGATAGGTCAGGAATTGATAAGGCATCATCCCACTTCCCTATCCCTTCTCTATCCGTAATAGACTGTATACACACTGTGTATATAAAATAGACATGTACCATTGTAAACATATTATAGATTTATATAAACAGAGACTTCTCTGCTGTCCCTCTTAGACTTAGATTCATTTTACTAACAAAAGGGGTCATAACACATTTCTAGATTAGTTCTGGTGCAACAGTGATCCAAACTATTCACAGGAATACCTAATGGCTTTTATCTTTGGTAACTACCAAAAGAAACATCTCTTCCTAATTTTTGTTTGCCATAGCCAGGTATGAGCTGGCAAATCACTGACACAAGTCACAGGTCTGCACCTGTAGTAACAACAACAAAAGGGGAAATAATAAGACGAAGATGTTTTAAGCATATCAAGTTCATTCCATAATGAGAGTATTTCTTAGATCATGCTAATCCTAATTCAGATGAGGGCTAACAGGAGTGTGGATATTCCTATTCACAATCCCAATACATAAAAACAATTCAATTTCAAACAATTCTGACATGACTGGGGCACCATCCCAGCAGTTTTCAGGCAAAAGTTAATGAGAATGGTGGTGGTTCCTTCATAAGGTTTGAGGGATTGAGCAAAACATTCTATGATTCTGTGATAATCATATTTCTTGCCCTCTCCATTGTGATGCTGAGTGCTTAGTTTTAATCCTTCAATAACTGTAATCCCCTTCAGAAAAAAACTCCTCAGCCAACAGCACTGTAAAATCTCATTATCTGAAGTTTGAGTGTTAAATCTCTGTGTCCTCCTGATGCTTTAGGTTTTAACTTTTATATTTTTCAAATCCTGCAGCGCCCAGTGTAACTCTGCAGTTTCCTGGAGCTCGTTCAGTGCTGTTCTCTCATGCTCACACTGACATAACAAAGCCTCTCCAGCTCGCTCTCCAAGGACACCCAGACCCTCCTGGGCCCAACAACTGCAAACCTTCATCTTGGGGAGAGGGGGGCAAGCTTGGGGAAATTCCATCCTTGCCTGGCTTCTGCTTGGTGAAGTTATGCTGATATCAAAGTGTGAAGAACTCGGGAGCTGTCATTGTCCATTTTGGGATGCACTGAGGCAGGAGCCTCTGGAGCCCAGAGTGTACCTCTGAAGGCCTCAAAGAGTGTACCTCTGAAGACCTCCTTTATTCCTTTATTCCTGTCTAGTCTCTGTTT